>OX439134.1:11433050-11435550 GCA_949318235.1 Ecdyonurus torrentis | reverse complement strand
TAGACAATTTGTTTTGTTCAACGTATTCTACAACTTTATACGTTCCTGTTTTATTGTTGTTATTTTTATATAATACGTTGTAGGTATGCTGTTTAATTTTTTTTTTTTATAAAGTTAACTATTTAATCATAAAATAATTTTGAGTATATGCAAATAACAATTAATTCATACTTAGTAATGAAATTGAATTGATAACGCCTTCGAATTTAATGGATTTGTATTAATATTGCAACAATTAAGTGCAATTAAAAGACCTTGAATCACATTTTTACATATAATTAATTATAATTTTCTTATAATTTCAGGATGCTGCGCTGTCCAAGATATAACTAGCAAATACGTAACATTTTCAGGAAGCAAACTATAAATATTTTATAAGAAAAAATGCAATTAATATTAAAACGATTAAGACTTTTAAGGCTATATTATTTTGTATTTTCTGAAATGGTAAAAACATTAAACACTAACTATGGATGAGTATAATATTTTGAAGTTTAATATAACTTTTCCATCGCATAAAGAAATCAAGTAATTAAAAACTCATGGAAACTAATCGCTATAAATGCTATAATAAATAATAAATATATTGGCAAAGGATCTATTTAGAAGTACGTACAGCAATTAATGTTGCTTTTTTTAATTTACAAATATAGTAACTGTTTCACCTTTGAATAAAAATATTTCTTGTATTTAATATATTATTATATTATTTTTTTTTTGACAAACTTAATGCAAACTTATAATTATATCCAAATCTTTTTAAAAAAAATAAATTTTGAGCATCAGATATATTTAATAATAATATAAACAATTAAATAATTTTAGTCTTTATTTACATAATTATTATAGTTAAATAATATTTTTTTAATACCAAAGTTTAAAAAAAAAACGTATTTGTCATCGTTAAATATGCACTTTTTTAAACATTCAAATTGATTGACAAAATAGATTACACTTTATATAGGATGTATCCGCATGACATTATATTTTATTGTAAAAATATATTTAACTATTTAAATCTAGTGCCTATTTTTTTAATAAGAAAGCGTTGCAAATTTAGCGCAAATATTTGAATGGCATGCACAGTATTATCTCAAATCATGCGTACAAATCTAAAATTTTAAAAGAAAAAACAAAAAATTATTACACTGTAAATAAAAGTAATTTTAACATTTGAGCACCATAATTGTAAGATGAAAAGTTAGTTATTTAAATTACTTCTGTCAAAAAAAAATAATACATTGACCACACGTTTCATTTTTTTCTGGTATACAGGAAGTAATGTAGAGTTTAAAAGTTTAGAGAAATAAACAAAAGATGTGCGTAGAAGTGTGTGAATATATATATATATATATATATATATATATATATATATATATATATATATATATATATATATTTATATACATTTATATTTATATATATAAAAGCAAATATTTTGTATACAATTCTTTAATCAGGTGCAAATCATATAATTTATAACACCATGAAAGATGCAGTTTATTAAATTTTAAAGATTATCTATTATACTGAATATAAGTTATGTATTTATGTATATATATATCATTTAACTGTTGCTTTTTTATGTCTGTTTAATTTTTAAAATGGAACCTAGATATATTTTTTTATATTTTCAATGATTAAAGATTTAAGGAACATAATATAATAATAAAAATATATTTGATTTATTTATTTATTAACTTCTTTACACAAGCAAAAAATAGAAAATAAAATAAAATGTTCTGCAAATACATTATATATTTATACAATCCATGCTTAAATCTTATAACAACTAAGCGCACAATATTATAGTTCTTTTATTACCATAAATTTCTTTTATGTATTAGTTGATATTTTATTTACATAGAAATATTAATAAAAGATATAAAAAATTCCTGTATTTACACGAGCAAATATTATTCATATACCTATTATAAAATATATACAAAAAAATTTTAATAGTTAGTTTATTTGATAGTTTAAAAATACGTAGAGCACGTTATTATTATGTTATATTATTTTAAATATTTAATTTAATACACGCTAAACAGCTATGTTTCGAAGTTAGGGTACATTTTAATGAACAATTTATAATGATCAATGAATAGAAATAATTGTATTAAAACAGATATTTTACAAATTCATATAAAATTTACATTAATTTTCTTCATTTTGATGTGGATATACATAATCATCTGAAATATCCCCGTCATCTGTGTCACTCTCATTTATAAGTACATCATCAAAAATCGCATCATGGAGGCGGCAATATAAATCATCTACAATCTTTGTAAGGTAATGTGACATCCCATATTTATGACATAAAATATCCTTGCATCGATAGTATATTTTAATTGCTGATAATCGTTTCCCCATATCATTCAAAACTCTCGCTCTGTTTACTCTTGCACAAATGACATCATCATGTTGACTACCTAAGTTACTTTTTAATTTTGGTAGAATTTCATCAAACAATCTTTTTGACTCAACGAAGTTCCCA
>OX439134.1:10214001-10811501 GCA_949318235.1 Ecdyonurus torrentis | reverse complement strand
AAAAAAAAATTTAAGTAAAAAAAAAAGCAATAAATTTTTTTTTTACACATGAGATAAATATGTCTGCTATACTGTGGTTTATCAAAGTTACTTTGCTAAATTAAAGAAGTAAAACCCTGCTGCAAGGTCACTGATGTATCACACAGGAATGTTGGAAGCATTTAACATGAAAATATTAATGATTCAGAATCATATAACTACTGTATGTCATTCATGGTTAAATTTTGAACCATTCAAATTATCACGTTAAATTTTTAATGTAATTATCATAAGAACAATATGCGTAAAGTTAAATAGTAAAAATATATTAATAACAATGATAAACAGAATATTAATAATATTCAATAATGATAGTCATGAGTGGTTTCTATAGTTTGGTACTAAATGACCCTCACCTTAACCTTGGCTCAAGAACGAGCCTGGTATTGGTGTTTTAAAGAGAAGAAAAAGCAAGAAATAATAATAAATAAAAGCAATTTTGATCCAGTACAGAAAATATAATGAATTTTGTCCGTATATATAATAGTAAAAAAAATACTGTAATTATTAAAATGATGTAAATAATGATACATTTTGTACCAATTTAGTTAAAAATTTTGAATTAAAAAGGCTATTATAATATTGGATATTATTTTTGTTAATAATAGCAAAATTGCTGTTTTGATTTACAGCTCCCACTGTACTTCGGTTTATCAAAAAAAAAATTTGACTGATTTATACTGAACTGTCAATAAAATACATGTGCTTTTGCTTATTATTATTCTTTTTTAGTAATTATGTTTATTAATTGATTAAATTTTTATTGTATTGATTATTGTTGCCTATTATTGTTTTATTATTGAATAATGTTAATTGCTATTATATGTATTATATATGATCTGCCTATACGGGTTAATGTAAATATTTTCTATTTTTGATTATTTTATATGACAGCCTGAGATGGTGCAGAGACAAGGATACCCTGTGGAAACACATAACGTAACTACTGAAGATGGTTATATTCTCGGATTACATCGTTTGCCTCGACCTGCAGGTAGTCCTGTGGTGTTTGTAATTCACGGTATTACCTGCACTTCAGCGGTGTGGGTTGAAACAGGACCGGAGTTTAGTCTAGGTAAGTAATTATAAGCTAGGGTCAATACATTCATGTTAATGTCCATCCTGTGGAACTGGCACTTATTTGCACCCAGTTTTTCAATCCTTAGCGGCATCTTCTTTATATAAAAGTGTTATGAAGGTGTCAGTATAATCTATATATACATGCAGTATACATCAGTATAATCTTATAAGTGACATTAGCTAAATATTAGACTAACTTGATATTAGGGGTAGGCTTTTTTATGCCTTGACATAAAGGGGGTAAAATAGGGGTAGTTCCATAAACTCGATGTTATATAAAATTGTTTAGCCGGAATAAGTCCTTGTAAGCATGTTTCGTCTAATTTTTACCCCTGTTTAAGATTTATGCAAAAAAGGGCAAAGAAATATAATAATGAATAACCATATTCGTTTTGTAGTGAAATGGTTGTTTGCTGGTGGGGCAAAAGTGACCTTTCAAAACCAAATTACAAAAATAAAATAATAATAAAAAAATTTAAAAAAAATAATAATAATAAATCTTAAACAAATTATTTAACAATTAAAAATTTTCTATTTACATTACATAAATTACAGTTATATTTACTGAATAATTGATACGTCACGTTACCGAACAACTAGCAGTTATACGTATAAGATCTTTTTAAATTTTATATAATAGCTTGTTCTGTAAAGTAAAGTGAATCTCAACAACAGTGATTGGCTGACCAACAAAATACGACACATTCATTGGTTGATCTTGTTTTTTGAGCTAACAAAATTGACAAAAATTGAGTCACATGAAGAGTATGGAACTTTTTTGTGTGGAGTTACTTTCATTCTTATCAAGTTCAAAGTTCTAAACGAAGAAATAACAATGATCGACCATATGTATAAACGTAGTAAACAGGTAACGAAGTCATAATCAGCTGTTATAACAAAGGAACATATTGACACAAAAGTTGCGCCGGAAGTCTGACTTTGCAGAACGAGCTTATATCGTTTTTGGATGAGACACACTGGCCAAACATATCATAGCATAAAAACAGACTGATCTAAACTTTTAGACTATACTGTATTGTATATTGATTATAAACATAATTAAATGCAGTTCTAAATGTACTTAAATAATTTATTAACAATACCAATAAAAAGAACATTAATATTTCAAGGAAAATAGCTGAGAAAAAAAAAAGGTTCAAATTTAAAACCTTTTTTCTTGTTTTTTTTACTTTTTTGCCTTAAATAAATTTAAATATATTTAATTCATAACTATACACACAAAAATAACCTTTAATTCAACATTAATACAATTGCAAGATTTCTAAAAGTTCCCTTTCTTATTCTTATAAATATAATATAACTTATATTTTCTATTCTTTTGCAGCTTATGCATTCTATAATAGAGGATTCGATGTTTGGCTTGGTAATTCTAGAGGCAATGAATATTCTAAACGACATATAAGGTACTCCAATGAGTCAACTGATGAGAAGTTTTGGAACTTCAGGTATGTATATTAAAATAATAATAAGTTAAAAAAAAAAAAAAGTTCTTTGCCTTTTATGAAAATACTATAAATTTGTGTAGAGCAATTAGTTAATTTTAATTTCCATACAGGGGAAAAATAGTATACATAGCAGGTAAACAAATATTGTAAATTGCAACACTTAAATATTAGCCTGTAATATATAGGTATTGAGTAATGATTTACTTACAATATATATTTAATGCAGATAAAAACAAACTACAATAATTCACTTCAGATTAGCTGACATTTCATCTGTATTTTAACTGACAACTAATACCTATTCCAGTTTAATATTTACTTATTGCAATTATTAACAGAATTCAGATTATATTTTTTTTTTCTGTATAATGAATACATTATTTTCCAATAAATTATTTTGGTAAAATATTATTATATCTTCGTATATTATTATACATTATTACAAAAGTATTATTATATTACAGTCACTTTACTATGTAATTTAGCATATTATCAAGTCTTCCGAATAGAAACCTAGTTGTAGAGTGTTTTTATTTTTTATTTTTTATGTGACGCCGGACGTGACCTTGAATTTTACCTCTGTTTTTTTCATAGAGCTCATAGTCATATGGCGAAAAAAGAAAAACTCTACTCTATTTGGAAGAACTGATATTAATAATGTCAGGAAGGAAAAAATAATATAATTTTATTATAAACATGCAATTAATAGCATAGCAAATAAAACGTAAAGCGTATAAGACGCAACATAATCCTGTTCAACAAAAATATTAGTAAAAAAAAAAAAAAAAAAAAAAAACTTACACCTTTCTTCACATCATAAATCATAAATATATGAATCATTAATATCATCAATACATTATAAATATTTTTATATATATTTTTTAATATTTTTAAATGAAACCAAATATTTCTTTTAAATTTACATTGAAATACTGTAAGAAATTGTCTTATAAATTAGTTAAACATTTATCGAATTATGTAGATAATTCAGAACTTGTAATTTATTTTTTAAATAATAATAATAAACGCTTAAACTAATAATTAAACAAAGAATACATAAAAGTATAAAGGAAAAAGCATTCAGCCCATGTTTCCGTTTCTTTCCCCTTATCGCAATGAAGCTATATTAATTATTTGTTTATTTATTTTAATCTACGAGTTTTTATTGTTATTTTTTCTTCCTCTTTTGCCTTTTTTCTATAACAATTACTGCAATTAAAATATATAATAATATATATATAAATTTTTGTTTAAAGAATAATATGAAAAATTTGAAGGTTATGATGCGTGCTTTGATAATTTTACGAACACAATCTCTCAGTTCTAGCTTAAAGTTTTTATCAAAAGAAAAAAAAAGAAAAAGCACAAGTGTTTAATTAAAAATTTTTCAAGGTTATGTTATAATCAAGTTTTGCTGTATAAATCGTTTGTCAACGAATGATATTTCATGAAATGGTCTTCCAGGTATAAAGCTTCCTGGTTTGGAAAACAGGTTTTTATAAATATTTTTTTACCGTGTTAGGATCAATGTTGTGTGCTGTAGCTTATTCTGAAAACAAAGATTTTTTATAAATGTATATTTGAAGAAAAAAAGGCATAATATAGAGAGTAAAATTATCATGAAAAGAACACACATTATATATATTATATATATATATATATATATATATATATATATATATATATATATATATATATATATATATATATATATATATATATATATATATATATATATATATATATTATACACACACACACACACACATATATATTATATATTATAATACAATTTGTCATAGCTACAGATCTGCAATTTTTTTTATCAAGATTAAATTATAAATTTACGGGTTATTGAATTGAAACAAGCACACCAAAATCAGAAGAAAACAAATAATTTTATAAATAATTTAATCTACGAAAATTTAACCCTATTTAGGGTGAAAACTGTTTAGCTATATTAGAATTCATAAATATAGTTTTTAACGTTTTTTTTTTTTATTTTTTTTTTTACTCGACGTTTACAATATTTTAAGAGTAAGAGAGGGAAGTGATGTGCGACAAATATGATCAAATTTTTAAAATAATTTGGTACGGGGAATCTAAGCTAAATTATGTATTAGTAAATAATATTTCATTAATTTCATTTCATTGTTATAAACTGTATGCTGTGAATTTCCAAAAAAAGATATACTTTTTATGTAATCTTTAAGGTTGGTTTAAATTTTAATTGTTGAAAAGATCAAAAGGTCAGAAAGGTGTATAGAGCAATTTTTCGTAATTCTAAATTTCAGGTTCAGTTATCTTAACATTTTTAATTTTTGTTCACCTAACTAAATAGATCAATATAATTTTAATCACTATAAAATATTGCAGACAAATTTAAACTTTTCAATCAAAGCTTTGATGTTCTTAAATTATAAACCATTGACTTTTCTCTTTACGAGTCGTACAGACACTCTGTGATACAAAATTTAAATTTTACTCTATTGCCTCACGATACTACTACGCGTGGAGACTTAAGGACTTAAATAAACTTAATATTACATGTAAATACAATATATTCAATTTAAAATCCCCAATTTAAACATTCCCGCCGTTAAGAAGGCGTTCTAACCTCAGTATTGAAAGGTCATTTGAAATAGGAAGTAGCAAGTTATGAAACTTTTTTTTTTTTTTTTTTTTTTTTTTTTTTTTTTTTTTTTTGTATTTGTGTTTTTATTTGTTTAAGCACTTTAAATGAAATAAAAACGTGATTTGACAAATTCTGTCATTATAGGTTTTTGGTAATGCATGATTTTGCACGAACACAATTTAATAAAATTTTACACCATAATAACTGAACATTTATATTATTTAATGTAAAACATGTAAAACTTTTGTAATTTTATAGTTGGCACGAGATGGGCGTATACGACTTACCTGCTGTGATTGACTACATACTCTCCACCACTGGACAAAGTCAGATCAACTATATTGGACACTCATTAGGATCTACAATGTTTCTAGTTCTTATGTCACAGAGACCTGAGTACAACGCTAAGATACGTCAAATGCACGCTCTAGCACCTGCAGTTTTTATGACAGAATCTGTCAGCAGCCCACAACTATTTCTGAGGATTTTACAAATTTCTGCTTGGGTGGTAAAAAAAAAAAGAAAATAATAATAATAATAAATAAATAAAAGCACATGATAACGACAATGCGAGTTTTTGTTTACCTCAATATTGCTGGAAGTGGAACTGGAAACCATGTGATTGTAAAAAGGAGGGCGTAAACTCGCACCATCTACCAAGATAATTTTAAATTGATTTCAAAATAATCTTCGCAAATGGCACGAGTTTACTCCTACTTATTTTACAATCACGTGGTTTCCTCTTCCAGCCACTTCCTTTTCCGCAGTTTGAGTAAACATAAACAATCATTAATTTTATGTGTATATTTGTAATAGTAATTAATTTAATATATAGATTGAATATCAGTATCGAAAACTTCTGAATTAATAACTGTAACCTTAAGGACAATTATAACTGGTCCTGATTTATTCTGGAAAAAAGCTGAAAGGACTTATATAATATTATATATATATATATATATATATATATATATATATATATATATATATATATATATATATATATATATATATATATATATATATATATATATATATATATAATGAATAAAGACTAGTAAATTATGAGTTGATTAGTAATTAACAATAGAATCCCTGCAAAAGTGGGGTTAATTAAAATAAACAATCTCAGAGCCTAACAATGTTATAAACGTTGTTAGCACAGACAACGTTGTGTTATTGTTTTAATTTAAAATGCATTTATATGAGGGGATGAATCATCTAAAACTTGAGTTATAAATTTTTAAAAAAAAAAAACAAACAGAGATTTTACTGTAGATTTAATTGAAAGCCTCAAATATTTTACTTTCTTGGATTTCAAGCAATGTGGATGTAAAGTTTTTTGTTATCAAATTGCTTGAAATTCAAGAAAAACAAAAACTTGGAAGACTAATTAATATATAGTGAAAATTTCAACATTGACAAAATAATTCTAGCTCATGTTATAACTGCTTCCTTCCTACATAAGAAGCCATGATAAAGCAATTTAGTAACACGAGGTTACTTTTTAGAATTTTCTTAACTTAGGTCTTCACTTATTTTTTTACTAACCCTTCTTTTTGCAAGCTTTCTAATGGCACTATATCTTTGAATCATAAAGTGTGCATTTTTTTCTTGATTTCTTATATTACACCTAAATTATTTTTGCGCTATTTAAACGTTATTATGCATAGTATAGCATGAAATTAGAATGCTGTAAATAATGTGCAAGTAAAGTTATAATGCATTAGTTTTGCAACTGCAATTAAAATTGTTATACACCTCTTACCTTAAAAAAAATTAAGAAAAAAATTTAAGAAAATTGATAAAGCAATAGTTTCAGGGTCGGACTGACCACTTAAGAGGCGATCAGATGCCAAAGAGTCCTTGACAAGAACATGCTGTCACTTTTAAGTATTATTTACATGACGCCTAAATTTGACGCGCATTGACGGTTAAAAAAAGCTCAAACAATGTAAACAAATAGAACCGTTCGCTTTTTTTTTTTTTTTTCTGCTTGCCATATTGTGTTATTGTGCTAATATCCTAACATACCTAAATATCAACGTTAATTTGGCCGGAGTTATTGATTTCTAATTTATTTTCCATTTACAAACTTGTAGCTGCGGGTTTGTGACGTCACAGCTCATTAGTCCACGCGCGTGGAAACAGGCGAGCTGTGACGTCACAAAACCGCTGCTGTCACAAAAAGCACAAAACCGCTGCTGTCATTTTGCAAATGTAAAATAAATTAGAAATCAATGACTCCCGCCAAAACAACGTTGATATTTAGGTGTGTTAGGATATTAGACATGTTTTTTTTGTTCAAGGTGTTCTATACGCCTTTAAATTATCGTAATAAAGAGTCCATACAGGGCGTTATCACTTCCTTAGTCTTACGGTCAGTCTGGCTCATGTAAAAAAAAATGTTACATAATTTGAAATTTTAATATATAATTGATTCTCAACAGCAATATAGTCTGTCACGTTATTTTGAGTCAACTACGAACTCAAGATTTTTTCATCTCATTGGTGTAACCACCAGGAATAGTAACCTGATGAGAACAAGTTCTGAGAGTATTTACAGTAATATGTTTGGCTTTTCAAGAGGAAACGTTAATATGGTAAGTTTTTTTCTTCTTTTGTTTGAATATTTCTGAAACATTACATCATAATAGTTTTTTATGTCCAATCATCGTTTAAATTATATGTGAATGCAATTAATGTTTAATATCTGCAAAGTAATGTAAAAAATGACACAATTTATCCCCAGAGGAAGTTGATTTTACAACATTTTTTTTTTCGACAGTGAACTATAAAATTAATGGAATGAAAAATATGGTATTATGTATTTATATGTGTATATATATATACATACATACATACACTACACACACAATTTGAGTTTTGAGATCCTTATTTTGATAATGTTTGGAAAATATAAAAGAATAAGATATTTTAAAACTTTTTTATTTTATTTCAAAGTTGTATTATTAATTATTTTGTTGAATATTTTAATGATATTTTATATATTTAATTTTAGGATCTTGCTCCACTATACATGAGTCACTCACCCGCCGGTGTTGGTCGTAAAAATGTCTTGCATTTAAATCAGATGTTCAATACAGGTAAATGTACTACACTATTATTGTCATGTAAGTTAGGAAATGTATTATGTATAATATTTATTTCATTGTTTTTACTCAAATAATGTTCCACATTGCAAATAAAAAAATGAATTTATTAGTATAATATTATATAAGTATTATAAAAGTTTATTATTATGTTTTTTTTATTTAAATTATTAAAACCGTTAATATTTATTTAAGGCTATAATGTATCACATAATAGACTGAAAAAGTGCACAGTCATGACATAATAATGCAAATCACTCCACGTTGCGTTAAACAAGCGAAAGCCAACTAGTCAATGCACCTACACTTAACAAAACAAAAAAAATCCCTTCGTTTCCGTTATTACAGTCCTTACACTAAAAAAAACTGGTTGATAATTTTTAATGAAATAGTACTTTATTCTTCTATTACGGCCTAAAAGCTAAAAAAAAAAAAAAAAAGGAAACAGTTGAATTAAAATTTTATTTCAAGAACCCTTTTTTTTTTAATTATTATTCTTTTTTTTTTAATTCTTAGATTTTTTTTTTAATTACGGGGCAAGTAAAATTTATCAAATCAAAAATCTATCAGTTAAAACTTGATAGCTCTATCATAAGTTAATAGAATGTGCTAACTACCTGTTTTTAAAACTACAATTAAAGAAGTAAAACAGTTTTTAAAAATCCAACAAATCTTGTTTAAATAATGAAAATTTAAGCTTTATCAGAATACGCAATGTATTTTCAGGCCATAATTAAATTTATTTTGTAAAGGTAAAAATGTAATGGATATTAATATAAAATATTTTGTAGATAAGTTTACTATGTATCACTTTGGTAATGCAAATTTAAACAAGAAAAAATATGGTACAGTGAAGCCTCCTGAATATAACATTTCCAAAGTGATAGTTCCAGTTTATTTACATGTCGGTGCGACTGATACTATTTCAAGAGTCCAGGTAAGCAGATTAATTTTAATACTTATTGTTCCAATGAAATAAAATGTTTTGTTATTATAATAAGACGACCAATGTGTGGATATGTAAAATTGATGTCATATTATGTTGTTTTTATTATTTTATTCTTTAAATGGAGCTTATCGGTGGAGCATGTTAGCCTATCCACAGGTGGCTCGAGAAGCCAAGAAGTCTGCAATTTTCTATCTTATTTCAGCCTTATTGTATTTTTTTTTCACGTTAGGCATCGATTTCACTGATACTGGAATTTTAAAATAACTGTAGAAACACACAGAAATAATAATAAATAAATATTTTGCTTTTGCTTTTTCTCCCTCTCTTCTCCTTGTTACTGGTAACCTTCATTGTTACTTTGAATCAGATAACTTTGCATTATTACAAATTTAGATATCAAGCTACAATGCTAAAATGCTTTCTATATGCTTTTCTTACATACTAGAATGACATAATTTTATAACCATATTATGGTTTGTATAATATATTATTATAAATATTATAACAATATATATTTTTAATTTTTTTATATCAAACTGTCTATATTTTGGAGGTATATTTTAACAATTTTTGAAATTCTGATAGAGTGGTGATTAGATGATGCGTAAAAATGGAGTATACATTACAATAGTTACCTTGTTTTTACTACATTTTGTTTGCTTGTCACTGATGTTTGTTTGTCGCTTTGTAAACACAAAAATTGCAGATTTTTTTTAAAGGCACCAGATGTTGGATTTAATTTTTTTTTAAATAATAATAATAATTAAAGAAAAGTAACATATTAATGGACGGATTGCTATTTTATTTCATTTGAATTCACAAATGTAGTCAGATATTTGAAATATTTTTACTTAATATTTTCAATTCAGTTTAAGAAAAATCTAATTGTAGAGTTTTTTTTTTATACACTAACAATTTTCAAAAATAAGTTTAGAAATGTATTACTTTCTAATACTTTTTTTCCATACCATTGTTCTCAGGATGTTAAAACTTTGAAACAACGTCTCCCAAATGTAAAAGGTTTATATATTGTGGATAGACCTTATTTTAATCACATGGATTTCTTATGGGGTGAACATACAAAGAAACTTGTCTGGGATAGAATAATTAATTTGATGAAACAAGATTGATGCCATGAAGAATACTGCCAGTTTACCTCATAAATTTTATTTTTAAATTTATCATTATTATACATTATAGTGTTTATATTATAGTATATAAAAATATATCATAATAATAATGTAATATTATAATTTTTTTAAACTTTTATATGGTTAATAATTTATAGTATAGTCATCATCACAGTAAAAATAAAAAAAAATGTTTATGTACAGATACCTGAATAATAAAAAGTTATGTTTAGTTATTAAAAGAAAAATGTTATTTTATTAACTTCTAATTATACCTACACGCACAAGCATAAATAAATACGTAATATCATAATATTTATACTATGGTAATATTTATGTTATATAGCCTATTTCCAACAATATTTTTTCATTAGAACATAATCTATGCTATAACTATTATGTTACATAGTGAAATATTATGTTGTAGAGCATAACTATTTAAACTGTTCCAATTAAGCATTATTTATGCTATATTGACATAAATGCAGCATAAATTACGAAATTTATTCTTTCAGTGTAAATAAGTAAGTTACATAGCATAATTATTTTTGCTCTTCCAATATCGCAACATGTTATTATGATAGTATAATCGGGCAGTATAATAATACACAATGAATTTGTTTCTTTATATGCTTAATTTATCCTGCATTAACAATAATATATAGCACCACTAGTACTATTTGAAATTTATACAGTGTAATATACAATATCTTATAGTCACTTATAGTATAATTATATTATAGACCGCGGAAGTTATTTTGCTTTGAATCATGCTACCATAATTATTATGCATCTCTTATTATTATTTAAGTTTTCAAAGAGTACTTTAAAGTATTGAAACATTGTGGTAATAAATTACTATATTATGGCCTTAATTTTCAAATATTTCATTGTCATTAAATTTACATAATTTTACAAAATACTAAAGGTCACCATTTAGTGTTTAAGTATATCAAGATCAAGCGCAGTATCACTATCTAAATTTATATATAATTTTTTAGTATGTGTGTAAAACGTACTAATTTTAAAGTGTATTAAATTGGCAATAAAATTAAATGATCAACTTATAGTTTTTTTTTAGTAAAAAGAGAAAGTGTGAATCTATTTTTTTTTAATCTGAAAGAATATTACGACTGATAAATATAATAAAAACAATATAAATAATCTGTATTTATTTTTTTCGGAAACAGGATTTTAAGTTTTAAGATAATACTTACCTAGGTTAAATACAAGTACTTTAATAACGTTCATTTACGCATTAATTATTTCCAATAATAGTAATAATAATAAATAATGATAATTAAAATAAATACATAAATCAAAATTTTAAATAATTCAATCGTTTTGATATTCTTAAAATTATGATAAGGAAGGCACCTGTTTTAACTTTTCAAAGAAAACTATCAAACTTAAAATATTCATATGTATACTATATACTGTACGGTCATTTTATTAAAAAAAAATTGATTTCTATTGGCATAAATGGGAATAACATTATAATTAGATAGAGTTTTGCGTGAGTTGAAATCTCCATCTGATTGCATTGAATAAGCTAATAAAAATTCAAAGGAAAATGACTGTACAAACAATGTTCTTTATAATGTTCGTTTGTAAATAAAAATTCAAATATATTTATTTTTTTTTAAAAATTTAATGTATAAAGATCCTCTGTGACATAAACTTTTATTCAAATTGCCATTATTTTGCATAATATCAGGTTAATTTTCTCATCTTTTTACTACAACATGTATTGTGTATATATGATATATATTTATATATAATATATCAGATATATTATGACGAGTTTATCTTTAAATCTCCATAACAATGCGTGGAATTAAGACAATATAGTAACATTTTAAATCACATTGTCTGTACAGCTATTTTACTAAAAAATGATTTTCTATTGGCTTATGGCCATTCAATGCAATTAGATGGAGATTTTCCAGTTGACGCAAAACTATCCTCTATAGTCCCAGACCCTTTTAAACAATATTTCACTGTCGTAAATTTTAACCACGATGTTGTGCGGCTCTCAGAATGACAAAAATATGCCTCTTTTGTCGATTTTTTTTTTTTTTTTTTTTTTTTTTTTTTTTTTGCTTTTTCTTACTTACGGACCCCCTACCCACTGCTCAAAACAGCTTTAACAAACGCGAATTTTAACTCTTTTTTTTTTTGACACAATTCACATGTTTTTATCTCTATTTTTTTCTGTTTTTTTCGATTGTTTAAAGATTTCTTGTCACGTTTTTTTTTATGTACAACTCATTGTATATTTGGGACTGAAGAGGCTATATCTAAATACATGTTATTCCTATTTTCCAAATGAAAAAAAATATTTTTTTTTTTTTAGTAAAATGACCGTACTTAACACATAATACTGTTCATTTATTATAAATATTTTTAGAGCATATTTAAAAACAAAAATTTACTTTTGTATACACCTTGAAACGTAAAAAATAGTACTGTTTATATTCATTAATTGATACTGTTCAAATGTACACACAACAACGATAAGAAATTATAACATTAAAAAATTCGCTCTAAATTTACAATGTTATTCTTATGATAAAAACCCGCGCTATATTTAAATGGTTAATTAGCATTTCGCGTTCCTGTATACAGAACACACAATCAAAGATTGAATATTTTGCCATTTAAATTCCGTACGTATTCCTCTAATAAAAATAACATTGAAAATTTAGAGCAAATAATTAAATGATAAATTTTCTATCTTGGTATAGTGTGTACCTTGGTAGGGTATTACCCTGAAGCTATTCATATTGCTTAACAACTCTCAAGATTTTTTTTTAAACGTTAAAGTTAGAACAATTATTTGAAAATAGTAGGCAAAATACCGTAATTGAAAATACTTTCCTTCACAGTTATAAGTTGTCACTTCAAACTTGAAATTTGCTTAATTATAACAAATTATACATAATAAACTTTTTTTTTTTAAAAAAATATACGTTGTAATGCTAATAATAAACTTAGATAGTATACTGTATATAGGCCTAATATACATAAAGTGTTTATATCTAACAATTTAAGTTAAATATCTGTACTGTATAACTTTTATATTATAAACAATAATAATAGCGGTATAGATGAAGGTTGAACGTGATAATTATCTCTAAACATTTAAAATATTAATATAAACAACACTAAAGTTTCTTCCACGAATATACATTGTCATTCAGTTTTTAAAATGTTAAGTTTGGTAATTTTTGTGACTATATTTGTGAGTATTTGTTTCTGTAATGATATTCATACAGTAGAAAACGATGAACGTCTAAATTTAAAAAGAATTTTTCCTGATATTGGATTATCTACGGTACGTACGTATGCACTGCACTAATAAATAAAATTATATATTTATTAATAATAATGACAATAAAAGTTTTAAATATATTATTTACTGTATTATGTAAGAAATCTATTTCGGTATTTTATATATTTTATATATATATATATATATATATATATATATATATATATATATATATATATATATATATATATATATATATATATAATATTGCAAAGTCAAGGCCTTCAAGTTTAAGATCACTGAAAATAATTTAGTTTTAGAAAATTGATAATGTGTAGAAGTTATAATGTTTTGTTTATGTTTCTAAATATTCAAATTTACTATATTAGAATAAAAAAACAACAACATTAAATTTATAAGTTTTTTTTAAATTAATTAATATAAGGTGTAAAGAAATAGTAGCGTTGAAGGCTAGACAGTACAATTTAATGACTTTTAGCTATTTTTTATACTTATTAAATTATAGTTTAGGTAATTAGTAAAAAGGCCAATACGTGCGAGGTCAATTTTTTTTTATTATCTTTAATCATATTAAATGTGATTATATATTGACATGGGCAATTACAGCTAAATGTTTCTTTTTTTTAATATTATTATTAATTTATTTAATTTGATCGGGTTCCGTTTCGTTGAATTTACACGCACTAACTCATATCTATTGTCTAAATAGTATCGTACGTAAATAATAATAATAATAATAATGTTTATTTAATCATTTTAGTTTTATTAGTGTTTGCCTCATTATTTTAGTTAATATTTATAATACCAGGAAGTCTAAACTTTTTGTATGCAATTTATTAAAAATGATCATATATTTTTATGTATATTTAGCATCATAGATTGTGTAGAATAACTTAATTCCGTATTATAAACTTAACTGTTGCTTCTTGTCACATTCATGCAACAACAACAACAACAACAACAACAACAACAACAACAACAACAACAACAACAACAACAACAACAAAACTACTATAGCATTATTATTACTGAATCATGTAAATTGTAATAGATAAATATTAACCTGAAATATGTATTGATTTACTATAATGTCACCTAACTTAATTGTAGTATGTTTTACCTAATGCATTAAAGTAATAGACCAGAGAAAAGCATAAGCATTTTTATCACAAAACACTTGATGGGACTTACATAAAAAAACTTTCATTTGTCTCAAAATCCAACTCCGCAGCAGTGATCAGAAATTTCAATATATGCAACCCACACAACATTTTCAGACCAATTTTTTTTCATTTTTATGACGTCATAAACATGAATAGTCACGCAAATTGCATACTTTGCCGTATTTTCACACTCTCTCGTGGGGTTACATTAACATTCTGGTAAAAAGTGTCAACAGTTTTGAAGATCCCATTTCATGTTTATTCCTTAAAAAACACATGTCATGTCGTTTTATGTGGTCTATAGCTTTAAGTATTATTGGCTATTGTAGTATATCAATACCTGCTTCAAGCTAATGTTTATCCATTGCAAAGTACAGAATTTATGTTCCTAATATTAGTACAAATGTTTTCGTGAAAAGATAGGTTCACCATCTTCAATTATAAATTTTCATTCAATGAAGTTGTTTATTTCTTGACATAAAATACAATTTTTTCCTCAAAACCTTTGGAAATTTCATTGAAAAACAAATTCACAAATTGTATTTATGGTATTTATGTACCACAGTACGAATTTCCACTAGCTAAGGTTTATACTTCTTAAATAAAAATTAACTGCTTTTGTGGGGTAAAATCAGGCGTACAAACTCTCAACTAACCCAAATGTTCTACAGGACAAATATAGTTAGCTTTTAATTTTCTGTTTACCTGGAGTTTTTCATAAGCTACATCTGTTCATCAATTTTTAAGTGTATTTATTTATTGTTTTAATTATTATTTCTAGCCTGAAATGGTAGAACGACAGGGATATCCAATAGAAGTGCACAAAGTAACAACGTACGATGGCTACATTTTAGAATTACATCGACTTCCAAGACCTCAAAGTCCAGTTGTGTTGGTTATGCATGGGTTACTTTGCAGTTCAGCTCTTTGGGTCGAATTAGGCCCTCAAAATAGTCTAGGTATATGTATAAGCCTAATAATATATTTAAAAATAATTTTTAATAAATTACCATTATAAAACAAATTAAAATTAAAGATTTAACAGCAAAATATGACAGTAAAACTCTGATAATTCTTTTCTTTACCATCAGACAAAAATATTTTATGATTTTTTTTATAATAAATTTCTACAACGTACTGATTCTGATGACTTTATTCATACTTGTAAAAAAATAAAAATATCATAAAAAATAATAACAAAATATTGTAATGTTATAGAATCATTTTAATAACAATGCCAAAACTGTCTGACAAAATGTAAGTTGTATACTGATGAGATTTTATGAATGTTTAATTATTCTATAATCGAACTGCCCGATTTGAATGGGCAATATACGTGAGATATAATATAAACTAAAGTTATCCTTACTCAAGATCTATACGTACTTCAGATTAAAATGATCTCACTTATGATCGGAAAAAATTTAGTTGTTATACAACATTCAACTAGGAAAATAAAATACTACGATAAATAATAAATAAATTTAATAAGATATATTCTTACACTTTTTTTTACTGTATTGTAACACATTAAATATAAAAAAAGCAACATAATAAAAATATTATAAAAATATTACAAGATTATAATAATATATTTAATATGCATTACAATTTTTTTAAAACAAATAAGAATATAGTTTAAATTTATTTCAAGTCTATGAGAGAGAGAGAGAGAGAGAGAGAGAGAGAGAGAGAGAGAGAGAGAGAGAGAGAGAGAGAGAGAGAGAGAGAGAGAGAGAGACCAAATCAACTTGTTAAAAAGTTTCAAATTAGCATACTTGTGATAGTCATTATAATCATGACTATATGTTTTAGCTTATCTACTCTATGACAACGGATTTGATGTTTGGTTGGGGAATGCACGAGGAAACAAATATTCCAAGAAACATATAATTTACGCCACAGGACCTAGAGATCCTTGGTTTTGGAACTACAGGTAAAAAAAAATAAATGACAGATTTTTTTTTAGATAAATATGAGTATAATTAATAAGATGATACCACAAAATATAGCGATTGTTTGATTTGTTACATCTAAAATAATTATGTTACTTTGTATTTGAAAAAAAATTACAGACACCTCTAACGTATTATATTTACCTTGCATGTTAATAAGTATAAGATTAATAATAATAAATATTTTGAAGGAAGTATAGGCAATATATACACTGCATATATGTGCAAATTTAGTTTAGTTTGTTTATTTCATTATTACAACAATGATGAAAAAAAAAAAAAAAAAAAAAACTTAAAGTTGAAGGGAGTAGGTGACCGGCTGATATCTCACAAACTGAAAGGTCGCGAAATATAAACTTAACAAGTAGTAAAGATGAAATGTTACGTAACAGTTTCTTTATGTCAAATACATGCAAACACGTTCAAATATCTGTAGGTTATTCCAATTAAAAGATAAATTTAAGGGTTGTATATAGATGGATTATATCTCAAAATCTAAAAAGTAAACTTTGAAACTTTAAGATGTCATTTGGAAGTTAATAGTAACAGCTACCTATGATAAAATTTTCAGAACCCGTGACCATCAGATAAGTGAGAAAATAATTATTGAAATTAACAGGGGCTCTTATGGGACTAGGACTTCAGAAAATCATAATTTAAAATGTAGCATGGTGACACCCAAATTTTTTTTACATTTTTGAAGATACCATATCCTAACAGGGGCGGATCCAGGGGGGGGGGGGCAGTGGGGGCGACCGCCCCCCCCCCCAAACGGCCCACGTGGGTGGAAAAAAATGAGCAAAAGTTGAAAAAAATTTAGCCGAAAAAAATTTTTTTTGCGCCTTCGGCGCAACTTTTATTGCTGGATAAGCGTTTGAATCCTGACTACAGTAAATACAGTATAACAAAAAATAATTTTTTTAACATCCCCTAGTTGTCATGTCATCAGGGTAATATATCAGAGATGTAGTTCTGTTAATAATTGGACATCCACGAAATATTTTGCTCGCGATAAGAACTAAAAAAAAAAAAAAAAAACTTTAATGTAAATTTTATAATTTTTATCTCAAAATATTTTTCCATCCAAATATAAGTTTTATGTTTTACAATATCGATAATAGTTTGAAAAATTGCAAAACAATTTTTAGTAAATTGGTGTATAAAAAAAAAAAAATAAAAAATAAATTAATAATAATAAAATAATACACAATATTAATAATTTATTTAAATTTTGCTCTTTTTTTTTCAATTTTTTTTTTTTTTTTTTCAGTGAAATAACATTAATAATTTTACAAAGAGATGAAAATAGAAAATATTTCAGAAATCATTTGTCCAACTTTTACTTTTTTTCTTTTTGCTTACATAAAAAAAAAAAAAAAAAAAAAAACTACCAAATCAAAAATTTTGCAATTCAAGAATATTTTTTCAAAGGCATACTAATTTTGCAATATTTTCCAAAAAGGGGCGTGGCCAAATAAAATTTTTCGCCTGCGGCGCGCTAACCCCCCCCCCCCCCCCGGTCCTACATTGTTAATTTTCTAGGAGATCGCCCCCCCCAAACACAATTCCTGGATCCGCCCCTGTATCCTAATGTATCACTGTACAAATTTTCAGATTTTTCTGTCTTTACAATTTTTTAGTTAAATCCCGCAGTACCTGATTTCCCGCCTTAAGCGCAAACTTTGATGTAAGCTATAAATTTTTTTAAATTTCAACATATTATTACCCCCCCTCCCTTTTTAAATTTCATGAAATTTTATTTGAAATTTATATAGAATTTATTCTGAAGACAATTAATTTATTACTTTACTTTTAGGACATCTTTTTCTTAACAATGCTACTTACTGTTAACTTGTTTCAAAGAATTATTGTGAAAAAAATTTCCCCATTTGATTAACTGAACCGAACATTCTTTACGTTAAATGAAACTTACAATTGTTTAATTTAATTAATATAGAATAAAAAGTCACACACTTAGGTATGTATGAACTTTCATCTCTAATTTACAAATTTTATGGTTTTTGCCAAAACAGTTGGCACGAGATGGGCATATATGACTTATCTACCGTGATTGATCACATTCTGTCCACGACTGGACAAAGTCAGATCAACTATATTGGTCACTCCATGGGTACCACCATGTTCTGGGTCCTGACGTCACAAAGACCTGAGTACAATGCAAAGATACGTCAGATGCACGCCCTTGCACCTGTTGCTTTCTTTACTGAAGCTCCGGGAAATCATTACTTCTTTCTCAAGAATCTTCGAGGACATTTCACAGTTAGTAGGAAATTTCTGTTTTCATAAAAAAAAGTTATAAATAATAAAATATATATGTATACAAATTTAATAGAGCTGATCAGAGTGATCAGTATAGAGCGCGTGGGAAAAGCTAAGGGTTCCCTAGTCGCTTATTTTTTTAGCACTGTACCGGACCATGTTTTTAGCGTTTTGTTATTTTTTCCCCCGAGAAACTATACTGCACCGATGCCGTCATATTTAAATATAAGGAATACTAGACACAATTTGACAATTTTTAAGCCAGTCAAGATTTTTTTAGAAATTTTCATTACCGATAACGTCCATTACACATCAACTTTACCAGTATATTAACTAGTTTTATACGTACAGTTAAAATTCAATTTTTAATAGTTTTACCCGTATTTTTGCAATTAAGGGAAATACAATTAAAACAATAACATATTACTGAATAATATATTTTTTTGAGTAAGTACGTACAGTATATAATTCAATTTTTTTAAAATTTATTAAAATTTTGGAATTTATAATGTAAAAATATTTATTATATTTTATATTATATATAAAGTTATATAATTGTATAATATGTCATTATTTTATATATTTTATTCATGTATGTTGTTTCAGCGTCAACTAGTGTCATTTCGAATTCAAGAATTTTTTCCTGAACCTGGGATGATAGATACATTAGGTCAGATTAATTGTAGAGACGGAGCGATGATACAGGACACTTGTGAAAATATCTACTCTTTATTTTTTGGTAGAGATTCAGGCCAACTTAATAAGGTAACTTATTAATTATTAAAACAGTTAAGTTCTGTAAATAAAAATTAATAACTTTTTTTTTGTACAGACTGCGTTGCCAGTTATTGTAAGCCACACACCTGCTGGAACCTCAGCCAAGACCATAAGTCACTTTATACAGCAAATAAATACAGGTTCAAATACATCTTTAACTTAAGTGCAGCCTAGAGGTTTTCTTTTTTTTACTTTTAACTTATTCTATTACAAAAAAAAAAAAAAAAAAAAAAAAACTTCTAAATATTGTTCTACACAATTAAAAAAAATGCATCGAATAACTTACTTGTGTTTATAATATACATATTTTCTGTGTTACATTCCTTCAAATAATGCAGAAAATATGTTTCTGATATTAAAAAAAGAAAAAAAAAGGCAAAATATTTTGTTCAAGAATGTAGCCAGGTGTGAGAGTGTGTCTGACACTTGTAAGGCCTTTACTGTGGGGTGTTTTAAAACAATTATACATCATTATTAAAAAAAAAAAAAAAAAAAAAAAAAAAACACTACCATATCATTTGAAATGAAGAAAAAAAGAAATGAATACATTTAATAATACATTAATATTATTAATGTATTAATATATTAATATTATTAATATAGTACATTTAATACTCGTAATTCTTCAATATACTTCAAACTATGCTGAAATAAAATAAATGATTTTGACAATTTTGACAATTTTTATATAATCTCTAGCAAATTCATAGCTATGTGAGCTGTATCTCTCATATTTTGTTTTATACACGTGGAAAAAATAACTTTCAAAAAGTTTGCTGCATTGAATAATTACTATCTTTTAGAGCACAAATTTTTCCATTTCGGAAAAGCATAAGTAATTATGCGGAATATTTTAACTTTTATATAAATCAAATGTAATATAATAACTATACAATATAGTATACATTTTTATGTTAGTTATTAATGCTGCTGCATTGAGTTAGCGTAATTATTACGTGTTGATTTCTGTCTATGCAGGTAAATTTTCCATGTTTGATTACAACAATCCACTGATGAATTTGGTTAAGTATGGATCTGCAAAGGCTCCTGAATATGACCTTTCTAAAATATCAGCACCTGTATACCTTCATGTGGCTTTAAATGATTCCTTAACGAGCGTTGAAGTAAGTAACTCATACTCATTTTTTATATTATATTATATATTAAATTATATATATTATATGTATATATATATATATATATATATATATATATATATATATATATATATATATATATATATATATATATATATATATATATATATATATATATATATATTATAATTTCTGTAGAAAAGATTACTAAATAATCCGACTATTGGAAGCAAATTAAAATAAAATCGTTTACTCCAGCATAAAATATCGTTGTTACATGTTACGGATTTTTAAGAAAACTAATCAAAATAAAATTTTTACGATGCTTTATAAAATCTAGATTTTTTCTTTTTATTATCATTTTTTTTTTAGAATGAGTATTATTACTACTGAAATTGTGTTATCATGCTATGTATTTTTAATAATAATTATATAGGGTTCACAAAAATATTTAATAAGTATGCTTTTATTTCTGCAGGATATTAAAACTCTCAGTAAACGTTTACCAAATCTTCAAAGATTCATCCTGATTGAGAGTCTTAACTTTAACCACATGGACTTTATGTGGGGCATGAAAGCAAGGCAGTTGGTTCATGACAGAGTTATTAGCATTTTGAAGACTGAGGGTACACCTATAAATCAAACTAATCTTGTTAATAATTTATTATGATTTAATATCATTTGAAATGAAACTCGATAATAATAATAAAATGCTTTATTAAATATTTTGTTTGTAATATATATGTGTATATGTAGAATAAAAATAGCCCTGTTCCATAGCTTTTACATGTTGTACAGTTCAATTATCGTAATTGTCAAGGATGTTTCATAAAAAATTGCATTAATCACTTTCTTTCTTTCTTAATTAATTAACTTACTTATTTATTTATTTATTTATTTATTTATTTATTTATTTATTTATTTATTTATTTATTTATTTATTTATTTATTTATTTATTTATTTATTTATTTATTTATTTATTTATTTATTTATTTATTTATTTATTTATTTATTTATTTATTTATTTATTTATTTATTTAATTATTTATTCATTTAATTATTTATTTATATAAGTATTTAACTATTAAACAAATAAAATTTTAATTAACCTGCATATTATATAAAGTTATGGTTTTCCATTATTGCAATTATAGCTTTGAAATATTAAAATTCATATTGTTTATAAGTTGTTGTTTTTATGTGAAAGTTACTTTTATATTTAAAGTAAATAAGTTATTAGAGGCAATAAACATTAATCGCATTCTTTGACGTAACGTTGTTTATTGATTAAACAATTAATTTAATATATTTTTTTAGAATGTAAAGTTTATATTATAAGACCTATAAAAATATATGGTTTTAAATTTAAACAAGTTTTGGCGATTGAATTGAACATTTTCAGCAAAATTGAAAATTTTTACAAAATAACAAGTTAAATTTCAGAAAACAGTTAAAATTGTTAAAAAAAATTTTAGATCATTATTTAGAATATATATAAATGATATTCTTTACATTTTACCTAATACCAACTTTTATTAAAATATTGAGTAAAGCTGTTCCTTAATTTTATTCATAAAAAAAGTAAAAATTAATGCTCAAATTTTTATATATTCTCTTCAAACTTTTATTTTACAATCTTTATATTTTTAGCCATGGCTTTTAATTAAATTTATTTCTTTAATAAACATTCTTTGATATGAATAGCAAATTGAAAAGCTTTTAAGATATTAATTTACTTAGCTGTCTAAATGCATCTCTTACAAGTTAGAGTAAACTTATAACACAAAGAAATTGGAGAAGAAACAGCGTGGTTTTATTCACGTATAGTAAATTCTTTCATTGTTAACTATGATAATACAATAAAACTATTATTTACTAAATAGGAAAAAATACCTTCAAAATAATATACTGTATAAATAAATAATTGTATTCAATAACAAAAAATAAATAAATAACCTTGTTTATTTAAAGACAAAATATTTTATATATATAATATATATATACAATAATTTAATAATATAACAATATAATATATTATGTATACGTATTGTCACTCTTCTAACTAAATTCTTCAAATTAAATAATTAAATTTTACCTTTTTTAATTTAATAAAAATTACATATTAATGAAATTTGAAATTTCATTAAATTGCTCTGCTTTCAATCTATTTATTTGTATATTATTTAATTTAAAAATTATAAACATAGTATATTTAACCTGACGTAATAATGACATAAAATATTAGTAATATTTAGTATAGCTAAATTCTATAATTGATGTTTTTTCTAAAATTATTCTACTATTACCACATTCATATTACTTAAAATTTATAAGTTATAATATTTTTTTTTTCTTAATATATGTTAATATTTTATAAAATATTTGTTTTTAATTAAAAGTAAAATCAATAAAATTATTATGCTATAGGGAAAATAAAACGTAGCGCCTGGAAGGTTGGCAATATGCCATGCACAATCGCAGAACAAGTTGCATAACATGTTAATTTTTCAGGCGCACTTAAAAGGCTGTACCCTTTTTTATTTTTTATTTTTTTTTGACCAAGATTGATTTTTATTTAAATATTCCAAAATTCCACGCATATTTTTCTTAGAAGAATAACATTGAATATTTAAAAAGTAAAGAACAAAGAATAATATTAATAAAAAATAATAATAATAAAAAAAAGAAAAGAAAAGAAAAGAAAAGAAAAGAAAAGAAAAGAAAAGAAAAGAAAAGAAAAGAAAAGAAAAGAAAAGAAAAGAAAAGAAAAGAAAAGAAAAGAAAAGAAAAGAAAAGAAAAGAAAAGAAAAGAAAAGAAAAGAAAAGAAAAGAAAAGAAAAGAAAAGAAAAGAAAAGAAAAGAAAAGAAAAGAAAAGAAAAGAAAAGAAAAGAAAAGAAAAGAAAAGAAAAGAAAAGAAAAGAAAAGAAAAGAAAAGAAAAGAAAAGAAAAGAAAAGAAAAGAAAAGAAAAGAAAAGAAAAGAAAAGAAAAGAAAAGAAAAGAAAAGAAAAGAAAAGAAAAGAAAAGAAAAGAAAAGAAAAGAAAAGAAAAGAAAAGAAAAGAAAAGAAAAGAAAAGAAAAGAAAAGAAAAGAAAAGAAAAGAAAAGAAAAGAAAAGAAAAGAAAAGAAAAGAAAAGAAAAACTGCAATCTACTAAATCTTAAGTTACTGCAATGTTTATCATAAATGAATAGCGACATATTGTATTTAATAACAAAGTAACAAAAATGAAAACAATAGTGACTCAAGTTTGAAACTATCAAAATTATCAAACAAATGTGCAACCACATCATCACAATCTGTAGATTCCAGTTCCTTTACAGAGTCATCCCTGAATACATTAGATTAAAAAAACAGTGACCTCAGAGACCGTAGCTTTGGTTGTGTGACGTCACTACCACTACACCCTCAAAAGTACATGTAAAAGATGCGTAAAAAAAGGACCTGAAATGTTTGAATAGCTTCCATAACAGCTTTTAAATCTATAAACTTAGTATACTTTTATTGTTTAATAACTTTTATATGCAAAGTTGTAGTTCTATAAAATTTAAAAAAAAAAAAAAAAAAACTATTGTTTAACAGATACCAATTTTTCTGCATTATGCACCATTTATCCCCAGTTTCATTATTTTTGATAAGTAATAAAATTACAAGATTTTTATGAACATAAGACGCAAAAATACAAAAGAAAAAAAAAAAAAAAAAAAAAAACGCCATTTTTTAAATAACATCTCACTTCTTTAGAAATAAAAATAACAATTTTCTATAAAGAAATTAATTGCATATAAGTAAAATAAAAAACCATGGATTGGAATAAATATTTGTATTTTTATTTACATATATATTTTATTTACTACAGTAAAGAAAATATAAATTTGATTTAATTAATACTTCAAATGTGAGTCATTTGTACTTCAGTCCTCGATCTTTTTATCTTCTACAAGATTTACTTCACTAGTACTGGATTTCCCTGTAAAACAAAAATTAGACGTAAAAACGTTAGAATTCAAAATAAGAAATAAAAATCATAAAAACGTTAGAACTCAACATTATCAGTGAATTTTAATAAGTTTAGTATGTACAAAAAAAATAAAAAAAATAAAAAAAAAATAAAAACGCAGTAGCACTTTAAAAGCATTGATTAAAAATACGCATACTATAGTAAACATATTGATATTGAAAATAATACCTATCACTTAACACACAAATTTAAGAAACAGTTTTGTGAACTAATTTAATATATTTTATCATTTAAAAATCCCATTACAGTCTTATAATTATTTATATTAGTTATTAAAAATTTATTATGACTCGACTTTGTTTTAAAACGTTGGCAAATGGTGTTGCATAAAACTAGAAGTCCCAAATCATAACGCTGAAATTTTGGACTATAATTTATAGAAAAAAAAATCCACTTTAAGTAAAAATTAATTATTGTCGTTGTATTTTATTACTTGTACAGTATTTTTGTTTTTATTCAGTTTTTTTATCCGGTTTTTATTGCCATATTATATTTGTTCGATGGAACTGCTTCCAGGTATAATGTATGAGCCATTTGCATTTATTTATCATCAACTAAAAATATGACTTTTGCGCCTGATGCATTGTTATCAAACAGTTTTTCATTCTTGTACATAAATTGTAAATATATAACTATAAAAGACCAACGTTTGCTGTAACTTATTGTTACTATAATCTCCCTGGTTAAAAAAAAAGTTTTTTATTTAGCAATCTCTAAATACTTACTATTTTTGTTAAACAAAGTGCGCAGTAGAACAAGACTAGGAGCTTCAATAATAAAATAAAGCAACGCAGAAGTGGGTATGATGTAAAATATATCACCCAAGTATGTATGGATCTGAAATTTAGAAATATATTTATAAAAAAGAAAATGATCAATACTAATAATAATGATTTCAAATCATGGTAATTAGGTACTTTTGTTATTGCCATGAGGAGCTACTGAACTCAAAATAAAAATCTGTTAAATCATGAGATAGGATCATCATACCCCACAAAGATGGAAAATATTTGTAAAGTAGGGAACCAACTTTAAAACTTTATCTTATTCACAATAGACGTCACATTAACCATAATTTGCCTACTTTACAATTTATTATTTTCATTTTGTCGACGGATTACAGATGAATTAAAATTTTTAAGAAGTAAAAAAGTTTATTATTTTTTAATTAATATTTAAATTTTCTTACAGCTGTGAAATGAGAGAAATAACCATGGTTCCTCCATGTAGCACCCTGCATTGCGAAAAACACTGCATGCACGAGATAAATGCTGTAACTCAAACGGCTCAATGGTTGAAATAAACGCCAGGATAGCACGTTGTTCACGATACCTGAAAATCAAAATTCATTTATATATTAAAATAAAATAGTTATGCCACACGATAGATAACCTACAAAACTTTTTGTTGAAGAATAATTAAATTGTCTTTTATAGCTAATTTAGCATAAATTTCATTATGGTGCATACGGGGGGGGGGGGGGGGGCACATTATACATACAATTTTGACCATAAAAACTGAAATAAAACTAAATACAAAAATTATACGGAAGAAAAGAAAAACTATGCTTTTTTTTTTTAATAAAAGCTTTTCTAAGCTAAATTTTGTTAACGATGCAACTTGCATAAAAATTTTTGAATTTTTTTTAACTCTTGCACGAAAAATGAAAACTGCAGAAAAGCGTTTATTATGTATATGTATGGTATTTTTAAATTGTTAATATTATTTACTTATTTCTCTTTTAGTGTTTGCTTGGAATTTGTATATAATAATAAAGTATAATTATATACTTTGTATAATATTATTCCACCCACCTCCACGTTTAGTAGAACAAGCAAAGATGATCCAACTCATAGCTAAAGCCCAGCCAAGACGATGCAATGAGCTGTAGAACGCAGCATCAAGTACATTGTACTCATAGCCATCTTGATAAGCAAGTACCAGGGTGTAAGGAACGGCAAATCCAATTGCGATACTTAAAATCCAACCTACAATTACTCCCCATCTGTAAAACAAATTTAAAGTTATAAGAGTTGACATTTCTATAAATGCAATTTCTTGAATAATAATATCAATGGGCCAGTTTGTTTTTAAAACATAACAAAAATCATAATATTAACTTATTATATTATTCACATTATAACGAGCAAATGTTTTACTATTATTCTTGTATTTCTTTCCTCATTTCTGGTTTGAAAGTTCTTTTTTAGATTTTGTAGTTTAAAATCGTACTTATGTAATGAACCATACTTATCAGAAAATAATTGCTGTTATGATTTAAAATTTATTATTCTGTTTATATAATTGTGGTGAACTCTCGTTTAATTATTGTTTTTAAAACTATGTAATATAAAATGTCAAATTATAAACCTCTGACCGCAAGAATATCAGAGGACCACTTCTGTGGGTTTTGTACCTTTTGTAGCCTCAATAAAAATTATTATCTATCTACTTGACAAAATTTCTTACTTTGGAATATTGAGAGTCTCCAGAAGATCTTTACGACTTAGGAAATATCCAAGTGACAGACCGCAAAGATAAGACTGTGCTCTCATTGGTGTGTTCACGTAAATCAAATCCCAGTACTCGTTCATTTTACTAGGACTGAAAAATTATAAAGTTATGTTGTTATTGAAGGTAATGTGTTATTAAAAAGTACATTTAAAGTTTTTAAGTAATATGACTTCATAATTACATAATTTTTTTATAAAATAAATACAAAAGTTAAAAAATATTACATTTCTGAGATCATCTTGTTAGAGATTCATTATCATTAATAATGTTAATAAAAATGCCATATAAAGGAAAATTGTTTTGTATGTAAGTAAATAACTTTGAGTAAAGAGATCAACAACACCAGCAAGATTCGTGTAACAGCTTTTATATATTTATAAAAAATAAATAAAGAAAGTAACTTTAAATTATTTTTCTTAAAGAACATAGTCGATGGTACATAATATATTATATACTGAATAAATAAATACTCACTCAGTTGCATAATTAAGAGGAAGGCTCCATGGTAGCTCATTAACATACGTAACACCAAATATGGCTCCAAATGAACCCAAAATCAACAAATCAATGCCAATTAGTGTAAACTTAGGCCAGCGTACAAGAGGTAGTAATATCAAGGGCGCAAGCCAGAATAGTTGCATGTCCACACTTAGGTACCAGGAGTGGGTTAAACACTAAGAGAAACATTGCAATAAATAAATAGGAATAAAATTAAATATTATTAATTTTGTATACACCTTTGAATTTGTCAATGTATCTGAATAAGCTAACAAGTATCAGTTTTGAATGATAACATTAATAAACAAAGGGCAACACGAACAAATGCCAACCTAGAATACATTTTTTTTAAATTGACATGATCCAGGACTTCAGTAATCTTTTTTTGTTTGTATTATTTCTATATTCGTTTAGGTTTTATTTGATTTTTTTTCTTTAAAAAAAAATTAAAATAAAATGCAAATGCCAATTTTGTTTTTAACAATCACTGCATGTCACAGTTTACTTACTACGTCATCATTATTGATATAATTATTGAGATAAAGAAGAGTGGACCACCAGTTTGACTGACAGTTCTTGACATTGGGAGTAACCATGGCTGACCATAGTGGTCCATTGCTGACAAAATCTCCAACAGTGGCCATGAAGAATACGAATAAAGCGAGTGTTGCAGTCAATCTGAAAGTGCATTAGTTAATCAAGAATGATAATTATGATATTATATATATATATATATATATATATATATATATATATATATATATATATATATATATATATATATATATATATATATATATATATATATATATATATACATACCTGCCTTTAGTAGTATTTTTTTTTTGCCATGTATTATATTTGTTATTGAAATAAAGTAATAGAGTAACATTTTATCTCATATGATCTGTACAACGTTTTTTCAGCATTCAGGCTTTAACTAGCCATAAGGCTGGCCCAGCAATCCCTATCTGTCCTCTTTTATTATTATCATTATTTTTTATTTACTTATTTATTTATCCAGTTCGAAACCGTCAGCGCTATTATTACAACTATTATAACTCGATGTTCTTCTATTCCTTCCTTATTTTAACACCGGACTCTCACTTTAGCAAAGATGTTTGCGAGAGTAATTTTATATCATATTCACTTTAATTAGAGACTATAGGTGGTAATTGGGAGATGATTAGAGACTTGTTAGCACATTGTACACGATGTTAGCTGTGTCAAGAACTGCAGCTTTCTTTATGACACGTAAACGCCTCTTCTCAAGGTCCAGTTTGTCTCTTGCTACCAATCAGTTTTTTTGCAAACTAAGCCATTCACAGAAACCACAACAGGAACAATATCAACACTCTTATAAGAATAGACCATAGAAAAAAATTATCATTTACATCATAAAACACTTGATGGGATTTACATAAATAACTTTAGTTTTTGTCTCAAAACCTAACTGTAGCTCCGTAGCAGTGATCAGAAATGTCGATTTATGCAACCCGCACGACATTTTCATACTAATTTTTGCATGTTTCTGACGTCATAAACATGACTTTTCAAGCTAATTGCATACTATACAGTTTTTTCACGCTCTCTCGAGGGGCTACATTAACATTCTAGTAAAAAATGTCAACAGTTTTAAAGATCCAATTTTGTGTTTATTCATTAAAAAGCACATGTGGTTTTATGTGGTCTATAGCTTTAAGCTGTAAAATATTGTGGTATTATTATTATTATTAAAACTATTATTATTGATAATTGTTGTTTACAGTGTTCTCACTCTGTCAAAAATATACTATATTATATAATTACCTTATAAATCTGTAAATGTAATATCGTGGTAGATGAGAAAGTCCAAATTTATTTCCATTGAAGGTAGTAGAGCAAACTTTGTAACTGACTAGCACGCTACTCAGTAAGAAGAAAGTGTCGATGTCAATAAAATTACCAAGCATGTTGTAGTTGAACCAGTATGACACCATCTGTCAAGCAAATACAAATAATAGCATTGTATTTTATTGTCATTTAATTCCACTTGTTTATGTGATATATTACAGAGAGTACTAAATTTGATTGCATTATAATTATAATTTCAAATTCATTGGTTTTTCATTCATTTCTCCTAAATTCATATAATATAACTGCACCAGCTTACGTTTTTCTTTTTAAAATTAGAAAAAAAAATTGATATGATTGTCAAATTTTCAATTAAGATAAAACAAAACACGCAATCAAATTTATTGCACGTTGCAAATATTTAGACCTTATAGATCCTCATTTAATTATATATTAAAAATTAAAATAGGCATCACATTTTTTTCCGTAACATACCAATAGCTCCATAGTATTTAGAACTAAAGCTAAAGGTTTAGTTGTAATATAAACTATGTTAAATTTTAATGTGCATTTTTACTTATTTTTCAAGCTTAAAACTCATTAACTTTTTGTAAAAATAAAAAATGTATAAATCAATTAATGCTCTTACTTTTTCTTCTGCAAAATTTGGATTGATGATTGGTAAATAGCTGCGTGTGTAACTACGGTACCTGAAATTAAAAATCACATGTTAGTTAGAGCTTTTAAACATTTTATTATTATTATTATTTTGTACGCAAAATTTATGCAAAAACGTTTGGAAAATATGCACTAAAAATGTAATAATCTATGTTTGAAAGTATAATTATATTCTTTTACAATAAAATATTATGTTGCTGGGACTTTCCTGCAAAATTGAATTTTCTATACATAGTTGCACTTATACTTAAGAGCCACTATTTTGTTGGTCAGGGATACATAGGCCAGCATAGGAAAAATGTCATTTTTTTTTAACACGAAAAGAAGCTTCAGACCTAAATCAAAGCCATATTTGTAGCTCTTAATAAGTTTGAAGAATATGAGAAAAATTTGTTCAGTTGCAATAAATTCTTTTTGTGTGAAAAATTAGGAGAAATGATGTTTCCCCTATACTGGCATACTATACTATGCATTAGGCACCACAAACATGGCGACACAGCGCAAGGATTTGCAAGGGGTCTTTAGCCAAAGATTTTTGTATTCAATCTGTGCTTTCTACGTGCCAAAAATTATAATGCTTTTTCAATTTTTTTTTCTATTTTTAATTTGAGACTGTAAAGTTAGCTAAATAAAACAATGTTTATCTGTGTTCTGAAATATAGAGGAGACGTTCAATGACAAAATATTATGTTACAGAGAAGTGTATTGTACTATTCTATCTATATATGGTGTACATTTTAACTTGCAAAAATTCTTTGTTTCCTTGTATAATTAGAAAATTAATATGTTCATGAATAGTATGGCTTGCAGTTTTTATTTTCCATTATTATTGGTTTATGATAATTTTTACTAACAAAATATTTGTCTGATTCAGCAATTATGATATTATCTCACTCTTAAAGGCATAGACCAGAAACAAACATAAACATTTATATCACAAAACACTTGATGGGATTTACGTAAATAACATTAGTTTGTCTCAAAACCCAACTGTAGCCCCGTAGCAGTAATTAGAAAATTCGATTTATGCAACCCGCACAACATTTTTATACTAATGTTTGCATGTTTCTGACGTCATAAACATGAATTTTTACGCACAATTCCATACTTTATAGTATTTTCACGCTCTCTCGTGGGGCTACATTAACATTCGGGTAAAAATTGTCATCAGTTTAGAAGATCCCATTTCGTGTTATTCATTAAAAAACACATGTTATTTTATGTGGTCTATGGCTTTAATACTTTACCTGTAATGAAGTCCAACAAGGAACAGTGCAAAAACTCTCATGCCATGCAAACATGGAATTGCGTTATCTGTAGTATTTGGTGCAGTATGGGTGGTGGAGAGATTTATAAAGTTGGAGCGAAGTGAGAATGCAAGAAGAGCCTCATGTTTTGCTGTCATTCCTAAAATAATATTTTAAAATAATAATAATAATAAAATATTTTTAAAAATACATTAATTGTGGTTATATTTTGTATTCTATTCAAAAATACTATAAATAATGTAAAATAATGTTAAGCATATTTTTGAATATCAGTATATTAAAGCATATGGTTTAAATAATATTTAAATGAGATTGAATTTCTATAATGTGTAAAGTATAACTGTTCAAATACTTTGACTATAAAATGTTGTTTAAAGAAGTCAGAGGATCATATTATGTAAGTGAAGTTGCACCTTTGTTGGCCTCTAAATAAAAATCATTTATTGCTATTACTTTTTATAACTTTTGTACCTTTTTCAGCAATGTAAAAATCGTATGCAGTTGACGCTAAGATGATAACAGCGAGTACTATCAGTAGAGAACTATATAACAAAAATCAATTGTATAAGTACATGCAAAACAGGTGTGATAGACAGCAAGAGAAAGAGAGGGAGAGAGAGAGAGAGAGAGAGAGAGAGAGAGAGAGAGAGAGAGAGAGAGAGAGAGAGAGAGAGAGAGAGAGATTAAGCATTTTACCATTACATTTTTTTATCGTTTTTATTGCTCACAAATAATTGCTAATCAATGCTATATGCCACTACTACTATAATGATACTTTAGTAAAGTACTAAAGACATTCTTATTATATACAGACACTACATTATAAAATTTTACTATTTTGTCTTAAGGTCATACCGTAAAGAAGACTTAACGTAATAAGCAAATATACCTAGAGTATAACAAAATTAATTTTTTGTGCATTATTGTAACAATATTCTACTATATTACATTGTTGTTATTCTTTTTAAATTAATTGTATGTTATTATTATTATTTTGCATACAGTATACGCACAGATAAAAATAAATACGTACGAAATATGCTAGCTTAATGCAGAAATATGCACGCATATAACAACATAACTTATTATGTTGTATAGTGATCATGATCATGATAGCATAATAGTTAAGATGTTCAGCATAATTACTTATATTATTACAAAATAGCAACATTTGTGCTCTACGATATAGAAATTGTTCAATGCAGCATAAATTACGTAATTTATTTTTCCAGTGTGTATCTTTCACGTGTTCATATTACCATATGGTCAAGGTTTTGTAAGGTAGGGTATAGTAAAGCCCTCACAACGCTTTAATAAAGTTATTATTATTAATGAAAATCCATAAAATCCATATTAAGTTAAAAGGATAATGTAATGTTATAATACGATGTCCCTATACAATATATTCAATATGCAATTTTCATTGCTGTTTTGTTATCTCCATTTAAAACCATTACATTTTCATGCAATAATATTTATTGGATAGTGCAAATATTGCTCCATAAGAACAGGTCTTGAAATCCTGTATAAGCTGAGCAATTAATCTGTTGAAATGCAACAATTGTTTTCAAAAATTGCATTGCAAATTGCATAAATAAAAATTCGTAAATATTCAATATTTTGCAACTATATTTTTTAAAATCCTTTAAAACCGATTATTATCATATATGAAAATTTGAATGTGGATGTTTTTCTTACATAAAACCCCAATCTGCAGAATCAAGTTGTCTTGCAGGGTCTTCCCTGAAGACGCACGAGTCAGGTACTGTAACGGCAGTGACTGTGGCTCCACCCAGCACCAACCCCATCATGTGTGACGTCACTTCCGCTACACCCTCAGGACCACATGAAGAGGGTGCGCAAATTGAGATCTGAACTTTTCTGAACATCTTCATAAACTCGCCTGTGGTTAACTGTATTAAACAAATTGAAAAAAAAAAAAAAAAAAAAAACTTTTGTACTGCAGTGAGCATAAATTAACAATTTTATAGCTGACAATAGTATTAAGAAGCAAAAACGCTGAAATAATACGATAAAAATAATATAATGATATGTATAGTTATTATGTTAAACTTTTCATCATAATTCAAATTCAAAATCATTTCTTTCGTCCTTCAGTCATAATAAAAATGCAATTCATCATCTTAGGGTTTTGCTTCATATGTAGACAATATGCTAAATATGTCCCAAACAATTCTATGATATTATGCTTGATTGTAAATAGGAGATTATACAAATAAAGAGATGTTAATATAAATTTGGTATAGCCTAAAAAGTATTACTTTTTTATATTTTGAATGAAAATTCAATTTGTCATTTTTTTTTTATAATATACTGTATAACACAGCTTCTGTTTTTTTTTTTTTTTTTAAGAAAATATTTAGAGCCTTCTCAATACTTAATTAGCTATAATATATTTACCTTAGGATCATGATTCTCATGCATTGAATTAAGTATAGCATGCCTAAGAGGCAGTCCCATCATATGACTATAGTTGGCCTCTAGATCATGATCATTGCCATGGGTCACAGAATCAGTTATATTGGTTAAGTAAACTCTGCAAAATTTGCCCATAAACTGCGGGGATGTTTTATTTTCAAGTGCAGGACCATCAACTGCTAAGCACTCATCAAAGTTACCTAAATAAACCCAAATTCCTTCAAGAACACCTTCTGGTAATTTTACTGAGGAATCATACACTGAAAAGTAAAAATAAACAATGAAATAAATATTACTGGAGTAATATGATTGAAGTAAATGAAGTATGATATATACTACACTGAAGCTAATTTTCTTTTATCTGAATTAAAAAATTATGATTTTGATCATTTGATGTGTACAACACGTTTATACATTTAAATTTTTGATTTTAGAATTGAACTTAATATTTTTTTTCTTTTATTAGTGCTTGTGCTTAAAAATCATATTTTTTTATCGCTATAAATGATTTTGTTTAATCGAAGGTTTTCCAACTAATTGAAACATTTATTTGTATTAATTATGGTAACTTTCATAATTAACGATTCTTGTAATTCCTTTGTTACTATAAACTACCTGAGTTAATAATACATTTTCTTATTATTTGTGTAAGAAATTTTAGTATAATTTAAATTTACATACAAATCATTAAAAAGTGGTTTTACATTGGTTTTATTTCTAACGAAAGAATCCTAATTACACCTAGATACGAGTATGGTCCAGGCATAGTTGTTGGCAGGTCCCAATTATTGGCAGATGTGCTTATGAAAGCTTAAAACAAAATTATCGCCTCAACCAATTCAGGTAGACAAAACTTTAAAAATTGGATATCTAGAGTATAGGATTGGACTAAATGGTGGAGGTTATAGCATCAAAAATTGTTTCATCTTAATATTTCTTTAAGTGCCAAAAAGTGGGACTCAACCTTTTCCATTTAAATAGCCTACTAAAATAGCCCATTAACTGAGCCTCTATCATGCTGACTTGAGACATTACATGCATGGCACAGAATGATATCCAGATGAATGTTACCAATGCTTGAACTTACTTCTAAGTGCCCAATCTACTTTGTCAGTAAGCCCTTGTTTGTACAGATCTATATGTTGTCTGCATTCTTCAGTCTCCTCTTGAGGATGAACCAAAGTGATGGACACAACATTGATGCAGATCAACAACAGTAGAACACGCACCGACATGTTGATAAAGCCAACTGCAGCAACGTGAGCTGCGGAGCAGTGATTTTATATCATTAAATCGTTATCTTAAATGTGAATCTTATCAAACCTGGGATTTTACACTTTTTTTTTAAATCATTCTCATTTCACGTTCTACATAGTGATATTAAATATTGATAATGAAATAATTACACTTTTCATGTCAAGTGCAACTTTTTTTGTGAAAATAAAGATAATTTTGCAAGCTTCATATTTAACACTTTCTTTAACATTTTACTCTACTGCTTAATTGAAAATTTGACGTAAACTGTTTTGCAATTATATAGCATTTCCTTAAGGCAATATAATAAAATTCAATATAATTATTATTTGATTTCATAACTTCACACTCGATAATATACGTGGAGGTCTAACGCGTGCACCGGGCTCTTAATAAAGCCAAGATGCACGCACCCTGTCAGCACCCAAACCATTGTGACTTTTATTATTATTATGTGATTTACTTATCTCAGTTATCACATTATGTAAGTTAGGCCAGCTCATACTTTCAGCACTGAGGGTTCTGATCAATCGCGATCATAATAAAGTTACTGGCTTAAGCTATTATTATTATACAAATCATCCTCTATACACCATAGTAACACAATTCCACAACACCATACTTTGTTGCTGGACGTAAACTGCATTGCTAAGCTGCAGAGTGACTTTGCTGTAAAGCTTTATTTCTTCAGTAGTGACATTACAAGTAATTGTTTTATATTAGCATAGATGAGCTAACATAGATTACTTTGTATAGTCTTTAAATTTTATTTGAGTATCTGTTCCATTTGTACCATTTGTTTCAAAAACATGTATAATGTCTAATTTGTTGTATTTTTCCTTTTTTTTTTTTTTTTTTTTTTTACTTTTATGGATTTTATGGATAATTAACTTGATGGGCTTTGCCTTTTTAGTTATCCTTTTGAGCAATTTTAATGTTTTGTGACATGACTGTATATTGTCTGTAAAATTTTCTTGCTCAATAAATCAATATAATTATTATTGTATCACATAAAAGTCGGAAAAAAAAACTAGTTTGACTGTAAACTTTATACTATTCAATTTAGTAATGTTAATGCATGATGCATGACCCGTATAGTTTATAGTAACTATGAATACAGAGAGCGAGAGGGAAAAGGAGGGAGCGAGAGAGAGAGAGAGAGAGAGAGAGAGAGAGAGAGAGAGAGAGAGAGAGAGAGAGAGAGAGAGAGAGAGAGAGAGAGAGAGAACAAATTGATTCTGTATTCTAAATTCTAATATGTAGCAAAAATACTATGATAACACGATAACTAATAAATCGTAAAAAAAATTGATGCTTACAACTATAATGTGTTAACTGTATAAAAATAATATGAAAATTATAAATGTATAGCAAAATATTGTTATTGCAGTAATAATACAAGAAATTAAAAAATTACTATAATGTTATGATTGAATTGTAAAAGATTAAAAAATTTGACTGTACTAGAAAATAGTTTACTGATTTAGCCCACTAAAGTCGTTATTATTTATATACAGTAATTGTATTAATTTTTCAAAATATTTTACAATACATTCCTATATATATATATATATTTCAGGCTCAAAATTATTATAAAAATAGCTAAAATAAATTCATAAATAAAAAAAAACTCAAATCATTGAATTAAAAGGAAATTAAAAGAACCTCTATATATTCAACATTAAACAAGTTCACACGGCACAGAAGTAATTTTGTTTCAAGTGCGAAGATAAGATACTTTTGCGCAATAGTTCCATACAAAAAAGTTAAATTGTTATAATATTAGAGGTCACTTATAAATAGCCATATCAGATCATATTTTGTTTCTTTTTCGGACACATACTTTATTGGTTTTGCAATCGAAGTACTTTTTGAACTTTTGTCTGCATTGATTTTTGATTGTCTGGAATTTTATCACAAAATTGAAATAGTTTAAATTAAGATTAACTTTAATTGTATCACCTTTTTAGTGTACCTAAAATTTCATGAGTGCATTAGAAATTCTTTTCATTTTAGTTATTTTACTTTGCATTTATTACATATTATCTTAAAGGGGTGCCTTAATATTTAATTACAAAAAGAGTCTAAAATAGAGGGAGAGAGAAAGAGAGAGAGAGAGAGAGAGAGAACATTATATTTTAGCACGTATATTAAGAATTTTTATAATTTTTAGAGCGTGCATTTTAATTACTTAGCATGCAAATAAATAATTAAAATGGTCAGACAAACCCCCCAAATGTGTATGGAAAGATAATATTATGTAATTTATTATTTATGCTTCATTTATATCATTATAGCATTAAGGATTTTCAATGAGGAAGGTGAATTCCATTTAACCCCCACTTTTTATAACATTTTTGAAAAGAGCGTTAAAAAATTTTGAGGTGTTATTTTTTCTTAGAACGATTGGAGCATGGGAAGTATTTTTAATTAATTTTTTTAAATTCAACCTAAAAAGCCTGTGACGTCACCAATCGGGCATTTATTTTGGAAAGTATTGACCGTAGAAGGTTCAGTAGCCCGTTTTTTTAAATCCTGATGACAAGCTGATTTCATTAAACTGGTTACTGAACTTCAAACAATTAGTATTTGCCGAGAAAAAAGTTGACTGATGACGTCACAGGTTTTCTAGACCGATTTATAAAAAAAATTAAAAATACTTCGCATGGCTCAATCGTCCTTAGAAAAAATAGCGCCTCAAAACTTTTTAAAGCTCTTTCCAAAAATATCATAAATTCAACAACAAAATTTCAATTCACCTTCCTCATTGGAACTATAAAAATAATTATACATTGTACAACATAACATTTACTTTGTTGAGTAGTTATTATGAATTATGATAAGTTGTATTGAACAAATTGTATTGAAAATGTGTTGACATAATTGTTACGTATTTACATAACTACCCATAACTACACACATAACTACCATATTTACATAATGATCCTTGGATATACTTATTATCCCTTATTTGAAATTTTCCGGAATCAGTGCATTAATTTTTTCAAAAAAAAAAAAAAAAAAAAAAAAAATCTGTCTTTTTCTAGCACGCTTCTTATTAGTGCTACGTCACCGCAGGTAACAAGCATTGTAAGAATGAAACAGAATTTTGGAAGCAATAAAAAGACTAATAATTTCATTACATTGTAAATTTTTATTAAATAATATTTAAATCACATCTATCTAGATTCCAGTATGTTGGGTAATCCAGTCTCTGTAAGAAGAAACCCTGGTGTATATTCCAGGGAAATTTAGGAAGCCACAGCCGGAGATAACTGTCGAAGAAATACCAGCCAATTCACCATTTACGAACATTGGACCACCAAAATCACCCTGTAAATAATGGTAAAAGATCTTAATCTCAATAAAACTCAAATAGTTATTCTATATAAATATAGTATAAATAATATATGCTATTGTACATGAAAAGAAAACGTGATGTAATTTATGCTGCATTTATGTCATTATAGCACAAATGATGCTAAATTAGAATAGCATAAAAAATAATGCTGTACAACTTTTTTTTTTTTTTTTTTTTTTTTTTGCTTGCCATATTGTATTATCGTGCTATACACCAATCCCAGTCCCAGTCAAGACATTGTCTTATCGACAGGTAAGGACTTTCCAATTCATGGAAAAGCACACACGGGCCGGACATGGCCTAAGTACCCAGCCCGGCATTCGCCATGACAGCCTAGAGAAACCGTGGAAACATCTAGGCAGGCTGGTCGGTGCAATCACATCAATCATGCACCTCCCGAATACTGTGCGTCGTCATGGAATGCATGTAAACATGCATCGTACAACGTGTTAAGGTCTGTCCACAATGACGCGTAAATTACGGAAGAACACATAACTGTTGCGTGCTGTTCACAATGACGCGTGTTCTTACGTGACTTACGTGTGTTGCGTGAGTAACGCGTAAGCTTATGTGATTTATTTATTAACACATAAGGATTTACGGAAAATTTTCACTTTACATAAATAGGCCGCCATCTTGAATCACTTTCTTAAATATGAGGGAAAGGACGTTTGTTTTTACCTTTTTTTAAGCCTGAAAATAAAAGTGCTAGTACGATATAATATACCAAATAAAAGAAAATTTTATGAGGAACACGAATTTGTGTATTAAATTTGAAAATTATAATATAGTTTAGAGAAAACTGTAAAAGTTCAAAACAGCCTCGTCACATTTTGGTCGCTTTTTTTTTTTTTTTTTTTTTTAAGGTACAGAAATAATGGAGATAGACAAGCAAATCTGGTGTTGGTTCTAAATATTTTTGAGCAAAAATAAGATTGGCGTTGGTTTTATCACGCTAGCTGAATTAGGGAAAAAGTCGAAAAAATACGTCTCTGAGGAGTCAAATGGGGCTATGACACCGAAATACAGCGCTATTTTGGGATCTTTTAATAGTGTCGCCTGTACATGCACAAATCTCTTTGGTTAGCTAAAATTAATGTTAAGTGAATAAAATGTATCAATAGCTGCCTATAATGTGACGATTTTCACGCTTTCTTTGTGATAAGCAGTGTATATGGTGCTCATAATCACAGTCAACAGCGAGATGACGATGCATGACGATATGAGGACGAGATGTCGTTGAGCTAATTTCTTAAATAGCCATTTTAACCTTTTTTTTTTTTTTTTTAATAGAATCAGAGATTCATGTTGTTGATATCACGCAGAGATCCTAAAAAACCGTTTCGTGGTCATGTGGCCCTATTTGACTCACAGTTTTTTTTTTTTTTTTAACTTCCCCCACTCCCTCCCATTACCCAGGGTAAACACTTGAAATCGAGTTGCGTTTTATTCTATAATATTGTAGGGTGGATTAACCCAAGTTGAGTAATAGTCATTCGACCTACCCGCGGTCCTCCGTGCGCCGTATACCGCGTACAAACTAAACACCGCGTGACGTCATCCGTAAACAACTTGATGCTGTGCTAAAGACGTTTTGCAGCAAATAGAGGCTTGCGAGAATTGCTGGTGTATTTTTGATTTTTAATACAGCGCTTCCAAATTTTGTATTTAGGGTTAAAAAGAACCAAAATAAATAAATCGGGCCATCTGTTGTCGATATGTTAATTGGATCGCAAGCCTCAGCGGTGAGATGAGAGCGTTAGTGTACAGGTGTTGTCAGCACAACCAAGGCAAAAAATAGAGTTATCCAATTTCAGTCATCTAGGTGTCGATTCATAGGTAACTTGACGTGCCAAAGTCAATGTTAATCATTAAAAATTTGAATCTTCAACCCTTATTGAGATTAGGGGTAGTTTACCCCCGAAACTATATTCTCGTATCTGATTGCAACAAAGACTATTACATAAGTAACTTGACGTGCTAAAGACAATGGTGATATTTAAAAATTTGTATTTTCAGCCCTTGTCGATATTAGGGGAAGTTCACCCCCAAAACTTAAGTTCTCTTATTAGAGTGCAACAAAGACTCTTACATAAGTAACTTGACGTGCCAAAGACAATGGTGATATTTAAAAATTTGTATCTTCAACCCTTATCGATACTAAGGGTAGTTCACCCCCAAAACTTAAGTTCTCGTATTTGAGTGCAACAAAGACTCTTACCTTGATAACTTGACGTGCTAAAGACAATGGTGATATTTAAAAATTTGTATCTTCAACCCTTATCGATACTAAGGGAAGTTCACCCCCAAAACTTAAGTTCTCGTATCTGAGTTTAACAAAGACTCTTACTTAAGTAACTTGACGTGCCAAAGACGATGGTGAAACATAACATTTGTTTCGTCAACCTTTATCGGAATTAGGGGTAGTTCACCCCCAAAACTAAACTTCTCCTATCTCGTATCTGATTGCAACAAAAACTCTTACCTCGATAATGTGACGTGCCAAAGACAATAAGGATAATTTAAACTTTGTATCGTTAAACCCTTATTAAGATTAGGGGAAGCTGCGCAATTAAACAAGCGCCAATCATATTTTTTCATTAAAATATATTTTCAATGAACACCATATTTGCCTATATATCTTCATGAGCGTTTTCTACTTCTTGAACCATGCCCCTTTTAAAACTAAAATATCAAATTATGGCAAGAAAATGCATAGTAAAGCAATACAAATCATGTAAGTTATAACCCGAAGACAATTTTAATTGTTGACCTGGTTTAAATTGAGCCAGGCTCATGAAACTTGTATTCAGAGTAAGTTCCTTGTGATTTAATTTTCTGGTATTCATGCATATTCAATTTTTTTTATATACTTAATAAAAGCCCTGGCTACCTTGAAAATATGTTGCGTTTTTTTACTATTAAATAGAACCAAATTTCTAATAACCTGTCGATGTAGCTCTAGCTCGCGGCATATCGTCACATGGCACTTTAAGGAAGTAGGGAACCGACCTGATATTGCAAAAATTAGAAGTGTTTTGGGTCAAAAATTTGGTGTTTTTGTGTAGCTAAGGGTCACATCCAGTCGTAAAAACTTTTGACTGTCCCGAAAAATTATGGGCTTAAAATTTCAAAAAATCATATCAAATTAATTTGCACGGTGACCACCCAATATTTTTATATATTTGAAATGCTCCCAAGCTGAAGTATCATTTTGCAAAATTTTAGCTTTATTTGACAAGAAAAGTATAGTCTAATAGCCGACGTCGGTCCCCTACTCCCTTAACGCACTAGCCGTACTCACCGCGGCCGCCGTAATTCCGCACCAGGCAGTTGCAACGTAGCAACTGCCCAACTTGAGCACCCTATAACCAAGGTAACCCCCTTTGAACAAACCCTGCACCCCTAGTATCCATTGCAATCAACCCAACCCACTTGGCACAGGAGAACGCCCTCTCAGCTTTGAAACCTGAAAGTTTGTAGCAACTGATTTAACCCTTCACCCTTTTTAAGGGTTGCTAAGGTACCAATAATAGATTACTAAGGTGCAAAGTGCTAAGTATAGCACTTTTGATAAAAATATAATTCACGATAACAAAAATTAAAAATTCAACCATGAAGGTCTTAAAAGATGAGTATTCAAAATAAAGGTTCCAGGAGAATATCCCCCCCCCCTGGGTCTACCCCCTTAGGGTCAATCAGGGGTGTACAGTTAAAATTAAAGTTCTTCAAGTTGGAAGCAGCAAACGTTTGAATCGGAGTAAATTGGCATTTTAAAGAGGATGGTGAGCCCCAAAGTGTAATATACTCAACCTCTGATGATTAAAGGGACAGTAGTTTATTCGTAAAATTTGAGTATCCTGATTTAGATAACACAAGCGTCAAACTCAAGGTAACTTAAGGTATAAAAAACTATTGCGAGCACATAAGGTATATATAATAACCCGCTAAGAATTGAAGGAGCGGTTCACCTTAATTATTTGAGTTCTTAGTTTTGGGAGCAAAAAACGTTAATTGTATTTTGAAAAATGTTAGTTTCTTAACTTTAAAATTAGCGCACTAAAGAGTTAAACATGCTTCTTGAAATCTAAATACAACGTCTTATTTAAAACTAAAAACTCAAACAATAAAGTTCGACCGCTCCTTCAATTCTCAGCGAGTGAGTAAAAAGACCTTTGCTTCTCATTATCTTTACATGAAAGTCAAGTTACCTCAACTTCAACGCTTGTGTCTTTCATCCAAGTTGGGATACTTGAATTATCGGATGAACCGCCCCTTTAATCCTCAGTGTTGTATATTTAGCCCCATGGTGCTTTCCATTGTTATATGGAAAATAATATACCCTGATTTCGAAGTTTGTTTAGTCCAAATCAGAATACTTGAATTTTACAGTTGAACCGCCCCTTTAATCCTCAAAGGATGTGTATTTAACCTCTTGGTGCTCACTATCGTTATTAAGTCAAGTTACTCTAGTACCGACGTAGATTGCACTGATATCTTTAAAAAACCTTTAATTTGCAGGGGTGGCGCTTTTTAATCCTTTAAAGGTATTTTTTTATTTTATTTTTGTGGCCACCATCGTCTTTGACTGGGTAAGTTACCCTGGGAACATTGTTGATGGCTTACCCCAGTAAGCACGTTTATTTGAACCAAATCAGAGAATTCTAAATTTAAGGGTAAACAACCCCTTGGGTCATCAGGGGGTGGGTTTAGGACGTTTTACTGGTCACCAATGTTTTCCCGTGGTCAAGTTACTCCAGTAAGCACGTTTATTTGAACCAAATCAGAGAATTCTAAATTTAAGGGTAAACAACCCCTTGGGTCATCAGGGGGTGGGTTTAGGACGTTTTACTGGTCACCAATGTTTTCCCGTGGTCAAGTTACTCCAGTAAGCACGTTTTTTTCAACCAAATCAGAGAATTCTAAATTTAAGGGTAAACCACTCCTTGGGTCATCAGGGGGTGGGTTTAGGACGTTTTACTGGTCACCAATGTTTTCCCGTGGTCAAGTTACTCCAGTAAGCACGTTTATTTCAACAAAATCAGAGAATTCTAAATTTAAGGGTAAACAACCCCTTGGGTCATCAGGGGGTGGGTTTAGGACGTTTTACTGGTCACCAATGTTTTCCCGTGGTCAAGTTACTCCAGTAAGCACGTTTATTTCAACCAAATCAGAGAATTCTAAATTTAAGGGTAAACAACCCCTTGGGTCATCAGGGGGTGGGTTTAGGACGTTTTACTGGTCACCAATGTTTTCCCGTGGTCAAGTTACTCCAGTAAGCACGTTTATTTGAACCAAATCAGAGAATTCTAAATTTAAGGGTAAACAACCCCTTGGGTCATCAGGGGGTGGGTTTAGGACGTTTTACTGGTCACCAATGTTTTCCCGTGGTCAAGTTACTCCAGTAAGCACGTTTTTTTCAACCAAATCAGAGAATTCTAAATTTAAGGGTAAACAACCCCTTGGGTCATCAGGGGGTGGGTTTAGGACGTTTTACTGGTCCTTATTGCATTTACGAGGTCAAGTTACCCCAATCAGAATGTTTGTTGCATCAAAATCGGTGAACTTTAATTTTGGTTCTTTTTCACCCCCAAACTACCCCAAGGGGTGGTAAAATTACCTTTTGTATCCCATATGTACTAACTATTGCTTTGAACGTCCCACAGGTGACCTTAAATTATCTGAAGTGGCTCTAAAATTGGTAACAAGAGGTCTACTATGCATGCATGTAATCGATTTTGGTCATTTTCACTACCCCTTACAAGGGTGAAAGGGGTAGGTTTGGGGGTAAAAACTGTCAGAAATAAAAGTTGGTAGGGTTGACTATACACTTACCAAGTTTAAAGTTCCTGGGTTTCTTTTAACCCTATTAAATCCCCTAAATCTTTGTGACATTTTTTTGAGCTTTTGTATTAGTTACGGAAGACACGCAAAAATCAAGGTAGCTTTGATTTTTGCGTTTTGGTTAATTTGCTCACGCAACGATTCCGTAACAACATAAGTTTCACGTAAGTTTTACGGAAGTTTTATGTGTTTTTTATGTGAACACGCAAGGATTTACGTAAAAATCAAGAAATTTTTATGTGTTTCTTCCGTAGTGTTGCGTGTGATTTACGCGTCATTGTGGACAGACCTTTATGCTCTCACACTTCACGTACGCACCCAGAAGTGGCTCGAACCTATACTCGGTGAGGAGTACAGAGTTGCGAGTCAGCTGCCTTCACCACTCGGCCATACCAGCTCGGTATTTAACAAATTGTGCGGAAAATGAGTATTTTTTTTTTTTTATACTTGTAATGTATAAATTTTTAAGTATAGCAAAAATTATACTGTATTCAATAAATTGTGCTAAAAATAGACTAGTTTAATTATTAAGTTATTTATTTATTATTATTATTATTATTATTTTTTTTTTTGAAAACTTACTAGACAAAAACCGACGCCACCTTCCAAGACATCTGCACAAATCTGCGCGTCAGTAACTTTAAAGTCTTGTTGATAAATATCTACACACTCTTGATGATCACGTACAACGACAAATGCTTCATATAAATCTGCAGGGTAATCTGGGTTCAATTGTTCCTATAACATTATATATACAAACATAAGTAAGTTATAAAAACATAAATTTCTTAAATCAAAAAAGCCTGATATAAAAATATATATTTATAATTGTTTGGTTAAAATAAAATTTTATTTAACCTCTTTATATATATATATATATATATATATATATATATAATTTTATTAGTTTCATTATTTATTTAGTTATGTTAATCATGTTATTTATTTATGTTGTAATTATATACTATACAAATAATAAAAACAATTTTAGGCATTTTTTTTTATTTGTTGGTTTCTTATTTAACACTAAACTTAAAATTGATTATATGTAAAAGTGTATACCACTAATTTATGATGGGTGCAAGCTTTTTTGATTGACAATAAATGGAATAAAATGAAAATATTGCTCCCATTTGGATAGTAAATATTTTTGTCGGAGCTAAAATCTAATTGATAGTATAAGAGCTCAAATATTTGTTATCATTTTTATTACAAAGTCATTTATATTTCAATACTCACAATCCTTCCCCAACCTGCAATAATAGCGTTTGAACCACCTGGCGTTTCTAGGTCTGAGGGTGGCAAAATAGCAGGCTGAGTTATTTCATTAAACACAATGGGTGGGGTTACCTGAAATTTGTTTTTATTTTTTAATGAAAATAAAAATGTTTTTTAATTATTTATCACTTAAAAATGTGTCTAGCATTCCCCATATCATGAGAGTGGTGCACTTTACTAGTTTTAAATAATAATAAAAGCTAAAAATACGGCTTTGCAATGCTACCGTATACGATATTAGAATTCTATTTCGTTTTTCAGCATCAACCATGAATGATTAGTTAGTAATCTTCACCCGTAAGTTCCATTGTTTTAAATAAAGATTAATTTAATCAAGTATAATCAAATGAATAAAAATAATAAAACAACAAATTTAAAACATAAAAATAACAAGTGGAACATTAATACTGTACTAGTGAAGTGGAATGCTAAATCCATATAACATATTTACTTGGGTCGTTAGTGTAGTTAGCTCTAATTACAATACATAACATTATATTTTTCAAATTAAAATATATATTTTTTAAATGTAGTATATTAATAATTACTATACAACATGAAAATGATGGTACAGTTGGTGTCGAATAACCAATAAAAAGCGCATTGGAAACCAAATTTGGAGACTCCTTAAAAAAATCCTTTAAGTAGGTAGGGGAGCGTAGACGGTATTTTTAGATAGAAAATATCGGCTGTTATCCAATATGGCTGACTTTTTCTCATGACATTTTTACGGAACTGCCATCTACGGTCCCCTACCGCCTTAATATTACAGGGACCTTTCTTTAAACGATTAGTGAGAAAACTGCTTCACATATGACCCAAGAAAATTAAAAGACAGATATTTTATACTTACTTTTATGTTTTAAGATATCAATAGCAATTAATGGCTGTTAAAAATTAGTTACATCATTTATAAGATTCTTCAATTTTTATTTAAATTAGGAACAAAAATCAATGCTATACCTCGATGAGTGCAATGTCACTGCTGGATGCATTACCAAGTTCCCAGTCAGGATGTATTATAAAATTTACAGGCTGATGATCTGTTCCTGTTTCATTCCATTTGTTTGTACCGACTCGTACAAAGTATGTTTCACCTTCTAGCGGTCTGTGTAGTAAAATAAACTCAATATTTAAATAATAAATAACAGTTACAATATATATATATATATATATATAAAATTCAGTATGATGTGTTTTTTCATTTTTGGCAAAAATATTATTTGAACTATGTACAATGGTCATTTGTTTAATTCTTAATACATAATTACATGATAATCCCTCTTGTCAGTTTATTTCAAGCATTCTGTGAAACAATTTCAAATGCCGAAATGCTATAATATCACAGTCTTAGCAATTATACATTTAAGTGAGATTGTTTGAGTGACCGTTGATATTCTTATTCTTAAATATGGCCTGTTTTAAAGGAACAATATTTTTGTGAGCAATAATTGGATAGTAGAGTAATTAAATAGAGATTGCGTGTAATTTATTTGGTATATTAACAATATTACTCTTTATTGAAGTGTTTTCAATTACTGGAATATTATAGTGGAATATTTAGACAACACAAGTAAGAAACAAAATGGAATTATAGCTTGTTTTGTAAAGTCATCTGATGCTTAAACTTTTATAATTATATGGAAACAGCATGGCTTGCTTCTCTGTCTCTGTCTCTGTCTCTGTCTCTGTCTGTCTGTCTGTCTGTCTGTCTGTCTGTCTGTCTGTCTGTCTGTCTGTCTGTCTGTCTGTCTGTCTGTCTGTCTGTCTGTCTGTCTGTCTGTCTGTCTGTCTGTCTGTCTGTCTGTCTGTCTGTCTGTCTGTCTGTCTGTCTGTCTGTCTGTCTGTCTGTCTGTCTGTCTGTCTGTCTGTCTGTCTGTCTGTCTGTCTGTCTGTCTGTCTGTCTGTCTGTCTGTCTGTCTCTCTCTCTTCAGCAGCTAAATATTAAAGTGCTGTGATTATATATAATAACTAGGTCTCACTTATTGATCTAATGATTTGTACTTTTACAACCCTTATTTATGAATTTTACATACCGACACTGTGCAGTAGTGATGATAAAAGTTTCACTAATTATAACTCCACCACAAGTGTGCTCATTTCTGTACAACACAGATGCCTGGAAAAAATATTATTTTCTTGCAGTTTTAGTTTATCATATCACTATCAGATGTAACATTGAAATAATAGTTTGCTACTTTGAAAACCATAAATATTGGATTATGTTTATTATTGCTTACCATACTGGGATATTCACCTTCATCTGCAAGTTGTCCACCAATTATTTTTATACTTGCATCTCTCTTTGAATTACCAATCTCATTAGAAATGGTTTTACCTATAATTTAAAATTACAGCTTTAAAATATAAATCAATAACTGCATGAAAGTACAGCAAAATATTTATTTTCAGTAGGTATGATAATGCATTAGTTGATAAAAAAAATTGCTATATTTTGGGAAGCCGTGTTTACATATAGTACAATATTACATGTACACACGACCATGATAAGAATTTTTACCATTCAAAAACTCGCGCTAAATTTGTAACGATATTCTTATGTGAAAAACACGCACTGGATTTAAATGGTAAAATATCTTATCGCGATCCACACATGGTCATAATATCACCTAGTTATTAATGGTCTTATCACATGAGTGGGATAATATATTTTACCATTTCATTTCAACGTGCGTTTGAATAACATTGTGCATTCAGCTTAATTTTTTAAATGGTAATAAATATTAAAACAATCGCCGTGTGTACTGTACATTACATTTCAATCTCAATTAAAAATTATTTGCAATCAAATTTATGAAACATTAGAAACATTTTGCGCAGTGTGAGCAAGTTATTATAATGCACTTCAAGCCCTTGTCAACTTACTTTTTTAATATTTAGAATACTAGATTGATAATTACCATACCTTATTATCCATGAATTAGTCACCAACACGTTGATTTTGTATTTATTTTTATTTATTTTCTTTTTGACTGTTATATCACGTATCTGACGTCACAATGTACCGCCCCCAATCACAGTCACCGCTCTAGTCACGTAATAAATTTAAGCCCCTCCCTCAAGTTCTTTACCCCTATCACGACCCCATCTGTACATTGTGACGTCAGATACGTGATATACCAGTCAAAAAGAAAATTAATAAAAATAAATACAAAATCAACGTATTGGTGTCTAATTCATGGATAATTAGGTATGGTAATTATCAATCTAGTATTCTAAATGATAAAAAAGTAAGTTGACAAGGGCTTTAAGGGTCTTTAAAATATTCAAAATATTTTATTACTAAAAAGAAAAGAAAAAAACAAGCATTAAATATTATACAATTGTTATTTCTTCAAATCGAAATCAATTTAATTACTAGTTTAATGAAGAAGCTAACATAAATATTTTAAAACCTCCTATACTTAAAGTGTAGGTCATGCCAGTTTACACAGATTTTTTCTCTCTCGATAATACAGTATAATTTTATAAAAGCATTGCATTTAAATGCTCATGAAAAGATTAAAACCACTACTTTTGTATAAACAAAAATTCAGCATAATTTCTTTGTGTGATTTAGCCTTAAAAACGTAGAACACTTTAAACAAAAAAGTTTGTCAAACATCATAACATACATGAAAATCAACGTTAATTTGGCCGGAGTCATTGATTTCTAATTTATTTTACATTCACAAAATGATGCGTGTATACTCTGACGTCACAGATCGTCTGGTCCACGCACGCGTAAAACAAGCAAGCTGTGACGTCAGAATCCGCATGCACGATTTTATAAAAGGAAAATAAGTTAGAAATCAATGAATGTGGCCAAATCAACATTGATTTTCAGATATGTTTGGATATTATACAATTTTGTTTTTGTTTAAGGTGTTCTACGCCTTTATGTCTCTGTTGGTTTCTATACATTATATTACCCAAAACTGCTAAAAAAAGAGTAAAAAAGACTGCTGAACGTATCATCATTTCTTCTTAATTCTTGTTAATTCACTTACAAAATAATATATAGTTAAAAATATCAAAATATACGTTCTCAAATTTATTATTCCTTATCACTATTGATAAGATTATAAAATAATAATTATGTTGTGAAATGTTTATTTGACACCAAATTTGTTCTGTAAGAACTTATAGATCTCAGTCAAGTTATTTTACTTTTTTATAAAATTTAAATTGAAATAGTATAGCCTCTTCAGTCCCCGATTTAAAAAATAAAAAATAAAAATCACTGTCATAAATTTTAACCACGTTTTTGTGTGGCTCTCAGAATGACAAAAATATGCTTCTTTTGCCAAAAAGGTTTTCTTGCTTTTTAGAACCCCCTACCCACTCTAGAATTCTCAAAATAGTGTTAAAAATCACGTAAATTTTGGGGCGTTTTCTGGTTCAATTTTTGTGTTTTTATCTCAAATTTTTAGATTTTTTACTTCGATTTTTTATCGAATTATCTAATGCCACTGTATTGTATACTGGGACTGAAGAGGTTATACATGCAATCTTTCATTGTTTACCTTTTTTTTTTTCAACACATTTTAATACAAAATATAGTTTCATAATGGTCATATAATATATTATACAACTGCTTCCTGTGAGCTAATTTACTCGTGCGGAAAAATAATACTAAAGCTCGTTCTGTAAAGTAAACTGAATCTCAATAACAGTGATTGGCTGACCAACAAAATAAAACATGTTCATTGGCTGATCTTTTTTTTTTTTTTTTTTTTTTTTTTTTTTGAGCCGATAAAAGTGAGTCGCATATTGAGACTGGAACTTTTTTTGGGGGGAAGTTTCTTTCATTATTATCAAGTTCAAAGTTCTAAAAGAAGAAATAACAATGATCGACCATACGTATAAACGTAGTAAACAGGTAACGACATCATAATCAGCTGTTTTAACAAAGGAACATTTTCGAAGCTGGCTGAATATTTATGTGTAGTTTATAGAGCGAGCTTATAAATCAAATAAAAGACTGAGAAGATCAAATAGATCAAATAAGATGATCATTTAGATTTTTATGTTATTCATAATTATTTATTTTAAAATGCAAAAAATACAGCTATGTTATAAATCTATTTTCATTATAAGATATAAAAAATAAACTAATAATTTCAGAAATTTATTTCATTTATAATAGAATATACAAATTAATTAAACTCCAGTGTTTTCAGTTATCCAGTCTCTGTAAGAAGCAATCCTTGTATAAACTCCAGGATATCCTTCAAATCCACAACCTCTTGATATCCATGAAGCAATACCAATGAATTCTCCATTCACATACATTGGACCACCCGAATCACCCTATAAGAATCATTGTGTATAAGTATGGTTGGGTGTGTATAACAATTTAGAGACTTTTAATTGACTTTATAAGTATATTGTATATTCAAACTATAACTCATAATAAGACAAAGTTTATTTAAATAATACTTTCCTTTTTTTACATTATTACTAAATATTATTTTACAATTCTGATAACATAACCAAAGAGAACGTTAAAATTAAATTTCAACAGTAGAAATTTTTCACAAAAATAATAATAATCCTATAAAAAGTTTAAAGTGGCATCATTAAGAATGAAGAAATGAATAACAATAAATCAATTTAAAACTATAGTTTTTAATTTTCTTAGGGTTGCTTATTGCTATATAAACAAAGATGATGCAACAGAAAATTTTAAATAAACGGTATATTTTTAGTTACCAATCGAACTTCTCGCTTCAAGATGAAGCTTCTACACTTAAAAAATTTCCAAAGAATGACCGATCTACACTTTACAAATTTGCGGTTATCTGGTGAATTCACACCTGTTTTATATAGCAAAGGCTCCATAGTGTAGATCGTTCATTCTTTGGAAATATTTAAAGTGTAGAAGTTTCAACTTGACACGAGAAGATCGCAATACATACTGTGGCTACATACTTTTTTATATATTTTTTTTTGTAAAATCAAGTTTAAGATGACTTAGGAAGTTAAAAAACTATATTAGCTAACATATTTGGCTTTATTTTAAATAGGTCATATAAAAAGTGCTAAAAATTAGCAAATTCTTTCTAATTATAATATGATAATTGAAATATTATTATACTTACTCCACAACTTCCAACACCACCCTCCAAGACATCTGCACAAAGTTGCGCATCTGTAATCTGGACTTCAGCTTCGTAAATTGCATAACATTCTTGATGATCTCTGATACTAATAAACCCCTCACGTAAATCTACTGGACGCTCGGGGTTAATGTTATTCTGTAATTTAGAATCAATTAATGGAAACGATTAATATTTTAAATGAAGCTCGTAGTGCTTTCTATTTACCCATCACCCTGAAATCCTAGGTATTTTTTTAACTAGTTGTACGCAAACCAAAATAAAAATCTTAGAAAAATTCTTATGCCATTCCTTTTATTATTATTATTATTATTAAATTATGCATTATTTTTGGTGCATCTCGTACATATACAGTATACTCGGGAAAAAACAGTTTAAAAACTAAAATATATAATTCATTTATATCACAAATATTATATTTAAAAACTTTGGTTCTGCTTTTAATGCAACAATAATAGTACGTAAAAGAATAAGTAATATAGAAATAAATATTTTAAACTTTAATATTAAAAAAAAAAAAAAAAAAATTAAAACAAAAAACGATTGGATATATTTTTAATTCCGACTTTTTAAGCATTTGTTTACATTTTACCCTATAGTATGCATTCTATTTTACGACTTACAATCATACCCCATCCCACAATGATGGCGTCCAAACCTGCATTAGTTTCCTGGTCTTGAGTTGGTAAAATTGCTGGCTGAGTCTTTTCATCGAAAACTATTGGAGGTGTTACCTGAATAAAAATGAAAATTTGTTCAATAATTTTGTACGTATTAGTTTTAAATATTACAGTCTAAAGACCCTAAATAAAATAGTTTCTTATTACTATTTTCTAACCATTATAATGACAAAACCTGAACTCTGAAAAAAAAAATAATATTATTAAAAAATGTCATTTACTTTAATTCATTAATTAAATAATCACTTTATTTTATATATTTTTGTATCTTTTATAAAATATTATTTTTGTATTTTGCTGTCAGCTATAAAAAAAAAACATTTTATGTTTTATCCACGGAAAGAATTAATTTCGTGATACATGATTAATTTATGTTATTACAGCATAAATTACGCTAAATTAGAGAAACAATAATAATTTAGCCTGTATAGCCTCTCTGCTATGTAACATACATATTTTGCAGTATAGCATTAATTCTGTTGTATTTTGAACAAATAGTGCTGAAAATTATACCTAGCATAATGAGGAAGGTGAACTGATTTTTTTTTTTTTAAGTTTATGATATTTTTGGAAAGAGCTTTAAACAATTTTGAGGCGCTACTTTTTCTTAGGACGATTGGAGCATGCGAAGTATTTTTAATTAATTTTTGAAAATCGGCCTAGAAAGCCTGCGACGTCAGCAGTCCACTTTTTTCTCGGCAAATACTAATCTTTCAAGGTTCAGTAACCAGTTTAATGAAATCAGCTCGGCCTCAGGATTTCAAAAAAACTAGCTGCTTATCCTTCTACGATCAATACTTTCCAAAATAAATGCCCGATTTATGATGTCACAGGCTTTTTAGGTCGATTTTTAAAAATTAAGTAAAAGTAATTCCCATGCTCCAATCGTTCTAAGAAAAAATACCACCTTAAAAAATTTTAACGCTCTTTCAAAAATGTCATAAAAAGTGGAGGTTAAAAAGAATTCACCTTTCTCATTACTACGTATCTATTTTTGTCTTTGTGGTACACTAGGATTCCTTACAATTATAATGACTTATGATCAAAAATGACTAAAAATTGCAATTTTAAATAATGACGTCCTAATATTTTGCATTGCTTACCTCAATCAAAGCAATATCACTGCTTGCAAAACTTTGTGGATCCCAGTTTGGATGTATAATAACATTTAAAAGTTCATGGTCCATACCTGGTTCATCCCATTTATTTGTACCAACTCTGATACTTAACATATCTCCTTCTTGTGGACTAAAATAAATAAAAACTCATTCAGAATCATTTCAATGGTATTTTAATATGAATACAATAATATTAATAATAAAATAGGCTATTTCTTAAAGCCCATAATACATAATTTTTTTCTTGGTGTTGAAACTTTCATTGGCATGAAAAATATATACACACACACACATATAATATATATATATTATATTATATATATATACACACATATTTATATATATATATATATATATATATATATATATATATATATATATATATATATATATATATATATATATATATATATAGTACAACTAAAAAAAGGGTTAATTGAAGGTTAAAATTTGGTTTACTTTCATAATTTTAGGAGTAGGGGTAGATTTTACTCTTTTTTTAAATTATTTTTAATACAAGTGTTTTGTCTATTACTACGTATATACCACAGAACAAAATTCTTCCAATTATATGTATAATAAATGCAGTACATCTGCAGTGAAAAGAAGAAGTTGTGGTATAACCCTCAAATTTTAATTAAAAATAGAAGTTATTAAACATTTATTTTAACTATCATTAGTCGTAAAAGAACAACAACTTTTAACTGCAATTAGAAAAAAAAAATATTTCCATTAAAGTATACATTGATTAAAACCTATAATTTGAGATACTGTAGATTTTAAATGATAAAGTCTTACCCGCAATGAGCAGCAGTTACTACGAACGTTTCACTGATGATCGTAGCACCACAAGTATGGTTGCCAGAATACATAAGAGAGGCCTATACATAATATGTTTATAATATAAGTAAATAAATATACAAACGTAAAGACGAATACATACGAAAAGTACAAATTACGTAATGATGCAATAGACAACTTGCATGCCGTTTTTTTTTATAGTCTTGAAAAATTCTTTAGGAAAAATGAATAATATTGGTGTATATAAAACTTCTTGAAAAATGCTCCTTCATACTTAAAATAATTTTTGAACTTCAAATTTTATTTGAAGTAAAGACGGTGGCCATTACGCCGAAAGACGGTTCGCGTTTCTTTTGCTTTTTTAATTGTTGAAATCGTTCAAACGAGTTCACAGCAACTGAACAATTTTTATTAACGGTCGAATTTTTTAAAAAAGCTGTTGCAGAAAATAGAGATTTTTTAAAAAAATTCGGCCGTTAAAAAAATTGTTCAGTTGCTGTGAACTCGTTTGAACGATTTCAACAATTAAAAAAGCAAAAGAAACGCGAACCGTCTTTCGGCGTAATGGCCACCGTCTTTACTTCAAATAAAATTTGAAGTTCAAAAATTATTTTAAGTATGAAGGAGCATTTTTCAAGAAGTTTTATATACACCAATATTATTCATTTTTCCTAAAGAATTTTTTAAGACCATAAAAAAGGCATGCAAGTTGCCTATTATGTCATTATCAACGATGCTAGATTAGCACAACATAAATAATTATGCTGTACATAGATGCTATACTGTATTATGTAGTAATTGTAAAGGATTCCATAGATTATAATGAATTGAGAAATTTGTGCTGAAAATAGGCTAGAATAATTATTACGTTTTACGTGCAGAAAATAAAAATATAAAACTAAGATTCAGAGGTTAACTTAAAAGTACTTAACATGCTTGGGTATTCACCATCATCTGCTAATTGCCCTCCTACTATGTGACTTTCAAAGTCTCTATAGTAATTAAAGCCCAGGATTTCATTTTTACCTGAAAATGTATATGTTAATTACTCCCTTTTTTTAATAATAATAATAAGTAACTTTATTAAGGCGTTGTGAAGGCTTGTTAATAGTTCTTTGTCCTTATAAAACTTTTTTTTTTTTTTTTTTTTTTTTTTTGTAAATTAATATACTGTTTATGTTTATATTGAAACTTTTAATGAAATTTTTTAAAAAATAGCAAATTTTATTTCACGTTTCAACAGTTTTAAATTTCATCATTCTATAATTAAAAAACACACACATTAGTTCACGATTTATTTTATGCAAAGATAAAGGATAAAATACTTATTTCTAATTTTTAATTCATGTTAGCAATTCTTTTTTAATTAAACATGAAGTACACACAAATTTTATATTATTTTAAATACAATTTATTATTATAAGTAATAAGTTCTGTACAGAAGTTGCCTAAATTCGAAAATTTTACTTTTTAAATAAGTTATATTGATAGAACTAATAACAATACTTAAAAAAAAAAATTAAAAAAAAAAATGGTAGTGTATGCGGAAAAAAGTTCTGTATACAAAAATAAACTATTCTGATATATAATTATATTATGTTCGTTTGTAAGTTACAAATAAAAAAATTACCAAATAATGCAGTCAAAAATATCAATAAAGTCCCCAAACGTAACATTTTCCTGTTGCTATGATAGTTCTGATGTAATTAAATTTTGCTGTTTATGTTTTGTTATATTGATTATATACAGAACACAAACTTATTTAATGTCTTGCTTTATCTTTTTTTTTTTATCTTGGGAATTTTTCTATGATTATGTAATTATATCATTTCGTGATATGAAAAATATTTATATAATTATTTATATATTTCTTGTGTGCATATATTGACAATTTGGAAAAAAAAAAGAAGTTAAATTGTTGTAACCTATTTTTCAAATAAAAGTTGCAAAGTGGAAATTTTGCAATTACCTTAAAAAAAAGCTATTTTTTTTTTTTTACATAAAATACTACTCAAAATTAGTTCTAAAAAATAAAAATAATTAAAAAAAAAAAAAAAAAAAAAGTTGCAGAAAGTCTGACTTTTTTATAAATTTTTGTGCTGCGGACAGGTTTAGAAAATCTAAGAAAGGTACTATTGGCTTCAGAATATTTTTAACGTAAAAATAAAGAATTTTTTTTTCTGAACTGATTACTTTTGTGAAGAATTACTGCGGAATATTACAACAAATAAATCGATTAATGTTTTAAAGAAACTACGTCTGCATAAATGATTGGTAAGATATTCTGAATCTGTTATGAGTAATGATTACAATTAAGATACTTGCAAAATTACTAACACGTGATACCTTACTTGTTTTTAAATGTATACTATCTTTTATACTGATAAAATGAAACATAATGCTTCATACTATCGTTAAAAATAAGAAAATGCATGATCTCTTCAGAAAATATAATAGAATAATTATAGAATTTTGTCAATAAATTGAGAGCTATTTTCATTTTATTATAATAATAATAATAATAATAATAATAATAATAATAAATGGTTTTTATTACGAGGCCAAAAAGGGTACATACCCACTTACATGGTCCTCTGACTTAGAGTTTTAGGTTTTAGAGTGTATCTTTCAAAGGAAAGTATTCTAATGAACACACGATTATGATAATGTATTTTACGATTCAAATAACTATTTGCAATGTATTATTTTTATGAGAAATACGTGCTGAATTTTAATATTAAAATATATGTTATCACAATAGTTTGTATAGTACGTACATAAATATATATATATATATATACATATTTCTTATTTGCAGTGTTTATTTCTTAGAATTTTACAGTACAAAATTAAACTCCAGAGTGTTCTGTGATCCAATCTCTAAAAGATGCAACCCTTGTAAAGACTGCGGGCCATCCTTGTGCTGCGCAACCATATGCAGTCCATGCCGCAATACCTACAATTTCACCATCTACGTAAAGAGGACCACCTGAGTCTCCCTGTAAAAAATTAATGTATTATTCAAATTTAATAATTTACTTCAGAAAAAATAAAATACATTTTGTGATTCTGTCAGAACTTGCATACTTGCTTTCACTTGTTTCTAAAATAATGCTCAAGTTATTCACAATTTATATTTCAACACATTTGAGTTTACTATAACTTATATTATAAGTTTATGTTTCTACGCAATATTAAAATAAATCATCTAAACTACATAACATACTCACAGGTGGCTATTTGTAAGGTAATTAAATTATAACCATGTATAGAAAATGTTCAGACATGGACAAACTACAATAAATAAAAAGTAGATCTGTGAATTGAAGAAGTGAAAGAACTTTTTGTTAATTTTTATGGGTGAGCAGTGAACAATATTAGTATTATTTTTTAAGATAAAAAATATTTGCATTTCCAAGTAAGCAAGAGAGAGAGAGAGAGAGAGAGAGAGAGAGAATGTATGACTTACGTGGCAAACTCCTACACCTCCAGCGGGTTCATCCGCACACATTTGAGCTTCAGTAATCTCAACTTCTCCAGTGTAAATACCAAAACACTCTTCATAACTTCGTACAACTACAAATCCTTCTTGCAAGTTCAATGGCAATGTCACATTTTCCTGTAGAACACAATTAACAATAAAAATGAGTATATTAAAAAGAATCACAAAACAAGCATACTAACTGAAATGTGATATAAGAGGTACAAAATCAATATTTTGTGAATACACAAAAGACAAAAAACATAACAAAAATGGGAAATAATACTGCTTATCAGGAGTCATGATCACCACATTGAAATGTCATTACCATGATATCTATTATTTTTTGAATATATTTTAATTAGAGCTGTAAATTTAAACCGGTTCGCCAAAATCTTCGGGTACTCGTTTTTTTGAAAATGGTAAACCCGGGTTTCGAGCTTTTAGCTCGAAAACGAGCTTTTTCGAGTTGAGCTCGTAAATGACTTGTAAAAACAACGAGATTTTGAAAAGAAATCGAGCTAAAGTACAATTTTTGAAGAAAACAAAGAGAAAAATGTTTGAAATTTTTGTTTAAAATTGCATTTTTAATATTCTATCATGCAAAATAAGCTGTTTAAAATATTTTTAAAAATTATTTTATTTTATTTATGACTTTTAACCTTCAAAAAAAATATTTTCGTAATAAAAATCGAGCTTTTTTCTTCATAGGCTTGAAAGCTCGTTTTTAAACGTTGGCTCAAATGTCGAGTTTTCCGAGCTTTGGCTCGTTTTTCGAGTTTAAGCTCGATTTCAAGCTAAACCCGGGTTTCAAGTCAACCCGGACTAAAAAATTCCAGCCCGGGTTAAAAATATTTCGAGTTTTTTACAGCTCTAATTTTAATCAATACAACGATTTTTTTTTAAATATTTTAATGAGAAGCCTAGAAATGAATTACCTCTCCGTTAGAAATAGCCCAGCCAACAATAATTGCGTCTGATCCTCCAGGAGTCACTTGATCTTGTTCTGGTAGTTTTGCAGGTTGAGTTACATTATTGAAGACAATTGGAGGACTAACCTGAAATATTAGTGACCATGACAGTATTTTGAAATTAATAAAATGATAGAAATATTATCAAATCTATAATTAGCTAAAAATTTAAAATAAAAATAAAGTCTTCTCATTCCAGTTTATTGATTTATTTTGTTATTCAATACTAAGCAAATTTTTTTTTATTTATAATAAATATCATAATCAAATACGTAATGGTTTAATGAAAACTTTTATTATCTACATTTTTATCACTTTAAAATTATAATATATTTAATGAGTTTTAAAAATTTTAACGCAATATTGAATTAAAGTAGAACTACAAAATATTTAAACAATTTAAATATTTGTTTTTATTTTAAAACTTAAATTGAAACAAATTTCTTAAGAATTTATAGTTAAAATTTTAGATATTGCCTATAATAAATTTTAGATATTACCTATTATGTTTTCAACTAATTTGAAACAATGAAAAATAAAATCCAATATGATTGACCGATAACAAAATTTACAGTTTAACATATTTTTATGTATTTGTACAATATACTGACCTGTATAAGTCCAATATCCTCAGTAGAAAAATCAGTAAAGTTGTAGTTAGGATGAGGATACAAACTGATGATTTCATGATCAGCTCCAGTTTCATTCCATTTGTTTGTACCGACATGAATGGATATCAAATCTGGCGCTGGACTAAAAATTATGAAATAAAGTAAATAAATTGAATATCGAATATAAGAAATTGTCTAAACTGTTTATAATATATTTCTGTTTTATAAGATTATCCTGCTTACAATTCATTGTTAATAACTCGTTTGCCAAACTACTAAAATAATAATAAATATTTCAATTTTTTTTTGAATTTGATAGAAAAGAAAGGTATTCTCATGAAACAGCCTATTTAATGAAATGGTAGCAATTTTTTTTATTTAAATGGTCATGAAACCATAAGTTTTCAAAAAATAAATAGTCATAATTCATAAACATACAATCGTAAAATGTATGAATATATCACATTTAGGTTCCTCTCTCTCTCTCTCTCTCTCTCTCTCTCTCTCTCTCTCTCTCTCTCTCTCTCTTTTTTTTTTTTTTTTTTTTTTTTTTTTTTAAGCTGGAAAATATTGGATGAAAATTTAACTTCTTTACTTATAAGGGTGATTAATTACTTAATTAATCGTAAGGGAGAGTTTATTTATTTCCTTATAAGGGTGATTATTTACTTCATTAATCGTAAGGGAGAGTTTATTTATTTCCTAAGGTGATTTTTCAAATTAACTATTGTCTTGGTTAATTGTTAAAATACTCCTTAAATATACGTAAAAATTATAATTTATTAAAGCAATGGTGTTGTTATCAAAATATTGAAAAAATATGTTATTTTAAATAATAACAGAAAACAAATATATATTATATATTTACGAACAAAATATACATACAGTTTGATGCAATGAGCTGCAGTAAGAATCCAGTTTTCACTGATGATTGATCCGCCGCAGTAATGCAACCCTGCGTACAAGATTGTCACCTGCACAAAAACCAAGTCTTACGAGACTTTAACTATTGCAAATCTCCAGATACTTAGTATCTCAATTTTAAATATTAAATTCTTTTGTAGGGTGCCACTTATTTTCGAAATATAGGATATGCATATAGAAACATTAAAAAGGCTTGCAAATATTTGATCTTTATTAATTACGATATATATATATATATATATATATATATATATATATATATATATATATATATATATATATATATATATATACACACACACACACACACACACACACACACACACACACATACATACATATAGGGATAATAAGAGTTTAAATAATAATAATAATAAAAAGTTAAAAATAATAACAAAATAAATTCAAAACTTCTCTTTTCAGTATGCTAAATTCAACGATTATTAAGAAACCAATCCAGTCTAAAAAAAAAGTTTTTTTTATTCTGGGACGCTAGTTAAATAAAGTTATGAAGTTATGATAAACTTATACTGTTGGTCCTGTTTGTCTAAAACCAATAATACTGAAAACTTAGCAGAATGTTTTTCAAAATCATTTTTTTATACTAGAGTGAGTAGAGATCCATACCTGGCTAGGGTATTCCCCATCATCTGCATTCTGTCCTCCTATAACTCGTTCTTCAGACTTACGTTTATTAAAATGTGAAATAAACACTTCAGTTGGTAAATATTTACCTAGAGAGAGAGAGAGAGAGAGAGAGAGAGAGAGAGAGAGAGAGAGAGAGAGAGAGAGAGAGAGAGAGAGAGAGAGAGAGAGAAAGAGAGAGAGAGAGGATTTTTATCATCATAAAAGTATCATTTACAAAATCAGTAGTTATTACTTTATTACTTTGCACTTCAACCTACTATGATTATGTTAAATATTTCATTTCCTCTTCAAACTTCAGGTTATACTCTGGGACATGCATGCTATTTTTAAATACACAAATAAATGAATAATATAAAATAATTGAACAAAAAGCGTACCTATGTGACTGGCAGGGGAAACTGCTATTTTGCCTTAAAATACGAATTCTAAATTTATAATAAAAAAAATGTAAATAGTATAAAATTAAATTTTAATTCTCAGTACTAAATCATAAAATGAATTTTTATGTTAGCATTTAATCGCAACTACTTTGAAACTATAATATGATTCATAATGATAAGAATGTACCACTATGTATTAAAAAAAATTGACCATAAATTAATGGAGAATATGAATTTTATTTTTGTTTAAATAAGTATTTAAACCTTTCTAAGAATAATTAAATATTCATACCAAATACTGAAACAAGTAGAACACTGAAAACTATAATTTTCAACATCATTATATAGGTAGCAACTCAAATTTGACGTTTTTTGCAACTAGAATATTGAGATAAGACGCGAAAATTTTTGCTATGAAAGATAAAAACTGATAACTTATACTAGGAGCGCATGCCCACCGCTTCCAAGCGGTGCTGCACTGCATTGTTTCGCTCCACAAAGTATTGCAGTTTTTATTTCATCAAAATCTTTTTTTCATCCGCAGTATGAAAACATAGCCAAAAATTGAAAAATTTTGATGAAAAAATGATATTGCAAAAAAATTAAGATCGCGAAAAAAGTCAGTCATGAGTCAAAAGTTCATTTTTCATTCAAAAAGGTACCCTCAAAAAGTCACGCACGAAGGTCGAAGGGTTTAAGTTTAGTAGGAAAGTGACGCGGGGGGCGGTTAAAGCCGCCCCGGGGGAGCGCGAGAGGGTCCACCGTAGGCAGGGAGAGAACCGGCCCGGCCGCGGATCAGAAGAGCACAGTTTAACAGCAAAGATTTTTAGCGTTTAAAAAAAAAAGGGCAACATGCGTCACTAGCAAAGGTTTGAGTCGATTAGGAACGTAAACTTTATAAGGGCATGAAATGATATAAGTTAAGCTGAAAAAACTTATTTCACCCCGCAAAGAATTTCCGTACTCTGATAGAACGCTTAATATTTAAAAAAAAAAAAAAAGGCACGACGCAAGAAAGAAGTAAAAGTTTAATTGGCATCCAAAAACATTAAACCATGTCCCAATAATGCTTTATTTAAATAAATTAAGATACCTTGCTTCGCTCGGCAGCATGATGTGCTCAAAGATAGGTTAAAAAGATTGAAAGGGAAACCTCTCTTCGCTCGGTTTTATACCCATCGGCCAGTGAGCATGTATATATACAGGTGATCGCTGGCCGATGGGTATAAAACCGAGCGAAGAGAGGGGTGGGGGCGCCTGCGGCGCCCTTTTTCTTGGCCAAGTTTAATAATATTCATACAAGGTGATTTGATACAAAACGGTTAAAGCTGTATTGCATACTACTCATTTTGTAATAACTGTCTTTAGAAGTATTTAAAAACAACTAAAATTTTAAGTCAGAATGTACGAGTAAAAAATATGAAACTAGCTTATAATTATATTTATTATATTATTGTGTTTTTGTATAAATTAACACGTTTTTAAGTTGTTTAATAGTTCAATGATTTGTTTAGGTTATCGTAATTGATTAAGGTCTATTTTGAACGTTAGCAATAAACAGTGTTGGGTCAAACACCATTTTAGTCGAACTCGAACCGATCACAAACACTTAAAATTCTTCTAAAAAAAGTAAATAAAAACTATTATTCCACTTGAAAATACTTTATTTTTCAGTTTAAACTCCAGAATGCTCAGTGATCCAGTCTCTAAAAGCTGCTACGCGAGTGAAAACTGCTGGCCACCCTTGGTGTGCACAGCCATTTGCAGTCCAGCTAGCGATTCCAACAATCTCACCTCCCGAGTACAGAGGACCACCTGAATCTCCCTATAATAGATAAATATATCATATATGATGAAATAAATTTTATATCATAGAAACAGAAAAAAACACTTTTCCAATGTCATAGAGATATAGGTAATTAAATGGCTACAAAATTACATTAATTTCAATGAAAGGATCGTTTACAATATAGAAGAATTTACTTATTTCAAAGAATGAGCTTGGTTAATTGACGAAGACATTTTACAAAAACAATATACATTTTTTTTCTTCTTTTTTTAAAGCATACCTTGGTTATTTTTGAATATTATGAATTATGTTGTTATGTTGTTTAAGATAAAAAGTTGGATAATTTTATTTTATTAGAACAATAAAGACTAAAACTTACACTGCAAACTCCTACACCTCCAGCAGGTTCATCTGCGCACATCTGAGCTTCAGTAATAGGTACTTCAGCCTCATAAATATTGTAGCATTCGTCATAACTACGAATCACAACAGTTCCCTCTTGCAAGTTGAATGGAATTGTCAAATTCTCCTGAAGGAAGAAAAAAAAGTCGTATTTGATTGCTTACATATAATACTTTAAAAGTTTAAACTGCACTATTTTTCAAGACTGGTATTAGAAAATTCAAATCTTTAGGTCGTGATCATACAAAGCAATTGTTTCAATATGCAATCTTTACTTTAGGCCATTAAAATTTCATGCATTTAAATTTGGCTATAATAATATGGTATTATTATTGTATATACAGCAGCACAACATTTTGCATGATTACAGAGTTTTGAAACTAAAAATAACAATTTCAATATTTATATAGTGATAAAACAATAAGACAAAATGCATCTAGTTACCCCATTATTAGTAAGTCCCCAACCAACAATGATTCCATCAGAACCTCCAGGAGTAACCTGATCTTGCGCAGGTAACTTAGCGGGCTGAGTCACGTTGTTGAACACAATTGGAGGTGTTACCTGAAATAATGAAGAGAGAGAAGCAAGGTAATTTTATTTCATATTCTAAAAGAGGACATTATTTTAAATTGATTGAAACGTGAATTACTATTTTTGAGTTCTTTAAGTATTTTAAATAAATTCATGAGAATCTAAAAAGCCAGTTTCGAGTGGTAACTTATATGCATGTGGGCATAGAAAAAGGTAACCAACTGTGACGTCATTTTGCGACTTTCAGAAATGAATTAAAAATACTTACAGAAAAAATTTAGAAATTTGCATATCCATGGATTTAAAATGCTAAAAAATATTGGGATTCCTCATTGTGAGACAAAGCTCTTATCAATACAGTAGCTTCTTTAACTACATATCTTATTGAGTAATTTTAAATACATATTATAAATATAGTATAATATACAGACTTGTATATTTTTGTATTTGATATGTATAGTTTTAATTTTTTAAGTAGCTTTAGATATACTGTTACCTCGACCAATGCAATATCTTCAGTGGAGAAATCAGTAAAATTGAAGCTAGGATGATCGTACATGCTGACAATTACGTGGTCTGCTCCAAGTTCATTCCATCTCGTGGTTCCCACTCTTACAGAAATTAAACCAGGTAGAGGTCTACAAAAAATTATTTCCAATTTAAATACTGTGCTTAGTACTGTTTCATTTATTTAGTGTTTTATTATACTAATAGTAAATTTATCAAAAAATTACAAATAATATTGTTTTTTGTGATTTTATTATTCAGCAGGCTACAAGCGTAGTTGCATTTTCATGTAATTTAATTTAAATCTGCATGTCTGTAGGATTTAAAATTTTGTTATTAATATCTTTTAAAGAATTGGTTCAATAAAAATGACTTTCAACTCATTTTTATAACTTACAAACGGACACAATGAGCTGCAGTTAAGATCCAGTTTTCACTGATGATAGTTCCTCCACAATTGTGAACTCCACCGTAAAGAAGTGTAACCTACATGGAGCAAAAAATGTATAGTTTTTCTTTTTTCGAAGGACTATATGATTATGAAATCCAAAATTTGGCCCTTTTCATCTTCTATTTAATGTACGTGCGAGAGAGAGAAAGACGAGAGAGAGAGAGAGAGAGAGAGAGAGAGAGAGAGAGAGAGAGAGAGAGAGAGAGAGAGAGAGAGAGAGAGAGAGAGAGAGAGAGAGAGATTTTACTGCTTCATATGACATATGCAATCTCAAATTACCACAGAAACATATATATTTCTTTCTTTCATATTTACTAAAATGCTAGATTTTGCTGTATAATATTACCTGGCTTGGATATTCTCCCTCATCTGCATTTTCTCCTCCAATCACACGACCATTCAAAATATTATCTTCTTCTTTCCAGCCACCATACGTCAAATCAATTTCTTCAGAAGGCACATATTTGCCTGCAAAAAAGAATACATTAATAACGAACATAGAGGAAACTCATAAATATTGTACTTTAATTTTTTATTTATGCTTAAAGGCGTAGAACAAGTAGAACAAAAAAACATGTCTAATATCCTAACAAACCTACATATCAAAGTTGATTTGGCCGGAGCCATATATTTCTAATTTAATTTGCATTTACGAAATGGAAGCTGCGGGTTTATGACGTCACAGCTCGCCTCTTTCCGCGCGCGTGGACTAGTGAGCTGTGACGCCATAAATCCGCAGCTACCATTTTGTGAATGGAAAATAAATTAGAAATCAATGACTCTGGCCAAATCAACGTTGATATTTAGGTGTGTTAGGATATTAGACATGTTTTTTTTTTTATCTACGCCTTTAAAAAATATCAAAAATTGTACCCTTGCATATTAGGTTAGTTTTTTTTTTTTTTTTTTTTATAATATAATTTTAATTTTAACTATCCTATAAACTAATTTGTTATTCATATAAATCAGAAATTAGGTGATATATATAATATATATATATATATATATATATATATATATATATATTCAAAATCTTCATCTTACCTAAGGCTGAGGCAATTAAGAGACAACAAATCGCAAGCTTCAACATTTTGTTTCCCTTGATGATGAATATTTTTGCTTGTGGTTTTTACAATTACGCACATAATCTGATAAGGAGGTGGTACAGTTCAATGCTAGTAATATTATCAACTGTCAATCATTGTGACTATCAAGTCTTGTCAATCAAATTTGTCATATTTTCCATATAATCTTGCAGACAATTTTAGAGATAACTTTAAAAAGATACAGTATCATGAGTTACTTTAAGATTTGGTCAATTGAAATATAAATATTGCTATATTTTTGTATATAATATCTAGGGTAGTTTGTTAGGATAGTACATTTAGGGTAATTTTGTGTATTTATGACAAATGCAATAAGCAGAAAATAAAAGTGAGAATATTCATTTTTAGGTGGCATGAAAATATAGTTTGGAAGTAGTTTTAATTATGGTATAGTGTGCAAGATATATGTTGCATTCTATACGTATTTGAAAAGATGTTAGCAATAAGGTTTCTAAACAATTTCTTTGGCAACAGTAACAAAATAAAATAAAAATATACCCATTTATAAATGGCTATTATTGCAATTAATATGCGTAAGAAAAATCACTCATATTTTAAGATAATACGTATTTTTTTAAGATGTATAAAGTTTTTTTTAATGAACCTTCATAAAACTATACTAAAGAAACATAAATACTCGATTTTGTAACTATTAAAGCCCTTGTCAAGTTACATTTTTACCATTTAGAATACTAGATTGATTAATTACCATACCTTATTATCCATGAATTAGACACCAACACGTTGATTTTGTATTTATTTTCTTTTTAATGGTTACTTCACGTATCTGACGTCACAATGTACCGCCGCCTCAAGTTCTTTACCCCTATCACGATCCCATCGGTACATTGTGACGTCAGATGTGAAATAACCGCTAAAATGAAAATAAATACAAAATCAACGTGTTGGTGTCTAATTCATGGATAATAAGCTATGGTAATTATCAGTCTAGTATTCTAAATGATAAAAAAGTAAGTGGACAAGGGCTTTAAGAAATAGTAAAGAAAGGAGACCTTCTACACTCTACAATAAAAATATGCAAAAAAAAAAAAAAAAGTATCACATTTCATATTACCTGCACTAATTTGAGGTAATATAACGCAGAAAATATGTATGAAATTCATAAAATATGTGTTTCATACAATGTGTAAATAAATAAAACCCAGTTCATACTATGCAGTGATGTTTATTTGCATGTTGTGTATTTTACACCCCAGAATTTTCAGTGATCCAATCACGGTATGATGCCACTCTGGTGAAGACACCGGGGAATCCTTGACTGGCACATTCATTAGCTGACCAAGACACGATACCTACGATCTCACCATTCACATACAATGGGCCACCAGAATCGCCCTATAATAATGACAAAAATAACTTGATGATTAAGAAACATGAAAAACATAACTATTTTAAACGCTGTACAGGTATACTGTGCTGTGATATAACATTTCACACTATTGCCTTTTGAAAAAACAGAATGTAAGTAGATGACTATGTAATCCCTCTCATAATCTGTTTGTCCCTCTCAAAAGTACTGGACAGCTGGAGACGTGCGTAATTGAAGTCAAATTTTGTAAATTTAATTGTATGCAAAAAAACAGCAAAAACATTTTAATTGCGCATAATTTTGTAAAAAATGTATTTATAATTTAAAAAGCAATTTTTTTATTATGGTCAAATTAAGAAACGTATCTTCTTATGAGACAGATTTTTATTGCGTAGTAATTTTATTTTCATATTATTATTTTTTAATAGCCTTAAATATAGATAGTTGAAATATTAGGATCTCTTTAAATTTAAATTTGATTCAAAAATCTATATTCTAAAAATTCTATATTTATAAAATAAATATAAAACCTTTTAAAAAAAATATGAAGAATTAAAAACTATTAAATCTCTTATTTTTTGTATTTCCCAAAATTCTTTAAAAAAAAATAATAATAAAAATATTACTTACACTGCACACTCCAATTCCACCTTCAACAACATCTGCGCAGATTTGTGCGCTGGTAATTTCTACATCAGGGGCGTAAGCATCAAAACATTCTTGCTGTTCACGAATTATCACAAATCCTTCCTGAAGATCTATTGGTGGAAGAGAGGAGTTTTGCTGCAGAAAACACAAATAAATAATAAATCCTAAAATAAAATTATGAAAATGCTTCATTAAGCCACTTAAATTTCCTAATCCTTTTTATTAAATATAATATAGCCGCATAGTAAACTATCACTATTCATGAACTATCACTATCCTATGAACTATTAGCATATCCGAGGTTCAATGTTTAGTGTAAGGCTCAGCGAAATGTTGTCATTCTGTATCTGCTGATTCAAGCTTATGATTCATTTCAATACCCTATGTAGAGTAATGTACCAATTGACAAGAAGTTACGAATGAACAGAAGAAGAAATTGCGCTATTTACGTTACATTTATTTGTTAACTAATTTATAACTACATTAATAATTATGATGTATATTTATGCTACAGTTAGATTTCTTAGTTATTTATAGTGATTTATGCAGTATCGCAAAAGTTGTTTTGTAAAATGAAGAAAAGTTACTGAAAATGAGCTATTTTATTTTTAGAGCAGACACATTATTGTGGAAATATATTTAACCATTCAAATTTAGCACCTGTTTTCCCATAAGAACAATATTGTAAATTGAGGGTGAGTTTTTAGGTGATCAAATATGTTATGAAAGTCATGTGTACAGAAGCTATAGGCTAATTCCTTTGTTATGTTACTGTTGAATGTCATTTTTAATACGAGAATCCAGAAGAATATATGGCAAAAAAAACAAAAACAAAAAAAAACATAACATAACATAACATAACATAACATAACATAACATAACATAACATAACATAACATAACATAACATAACATAACATAACATAACATAACATAACATAACATAACATAACATAACATAACATAACATAACATAACATAACATAACATAACATAACATAACATAACATAACATATGTATTAAATATGAAATGATGTAATTACCGTAAGACCCCATCCAACAATTACAGCATCAGATCCAGCTGCAGTTTCTTGATCTTGAGCGGGTAAAACGGCTGGCTGAGTTACATCGTCAAACACTATCGGAGTCGTGACCTAAACATGTAATTAATTATTTGCTGATTTGTGAGTTAAAAAAAGACAAAGAAAAAATTGGTGTGTGTAGATCGTAATAATTTACGTTATTGAATTCAATTACCTTCTTTAATAAACATGAAAAGAATAAATTACGCAATTTATGCTGCATTTAGGACATTATAGAATAAAATGTTGCTATATTGGGACAGTATTATATATAATATATATATATATATATATATATATATATATATATATATATATATATATATATATATATATATATATATATATATATATATATAATATACATTGTACAACGTATGCATTTAAACAATTGTTATGCACTGCAGTATAAATCAATTATGTTATAATGAATAATTATTGCTGGAAATAGACTAACGTATTTATTATTTATTTATTTTTGATCCATATAGAATAATTGTAAAACTTATAGAATAAAATGTGCTCTAAATTTTATAGATTTAGTAAATTATAATATTATATTACTTCTTAAAGTACCTCAATAAAATGAGAATCAAAATGATTTTGTCGTGATATATTATGAATATACCTCAATAAGACCAATATCCTCACTGGTAAAATCAGTAAAATTGAAGCCAGGGTGAGCATAAATTGATGCAATCTCATAGTCAACTCCTTGTCCCCATTTATTAGTTCCAGTGCGAACCTTTATCTGCATAGAACCAGGTCTGAAAAAAAATGTAATTGAAAAAACAGTAAAAGCAGAGTTGAGTACTTGAAGAGGAAGGATTTATAGTGGCTTATATTTGAAAAAACTGCCCAATCAATGAATAAAAATTTATGTGACGTTGGTTAAATGTTATTACTATTTAATTTTTTGTTACGACGCAAGAAAAATAATTTTAGATAACTTTCTTTAAAATATAGCATTACAACAATAGCGCAAGTTTACGATATAACGATAAAATTTTATTGTTATTTAATAAGTTGAATTTTTAATATCAATTAACTCAATATTTGACATTTATTAATTTATAATGAATATTAAAATATAGCATATCGTTTATATTATTAAATTAAATTATATATTGAAGCCATAGACCACATAAAACAACATAATTATGCTTTTTAATGAATAAACACGAAATGGGATCTACAAAACTGATGACAATTTTTACCAGAATCTTAATGTAGCCCCCCGAGAGAGCGTGAAAAAAAACTGTAAAGTATGCAATTTGCGTAAAAATTCATGTTTATGACGTCAGAAACATTAAAAAAAAATAGTATGAAAATGTTGTGTGGGTTGCATAAATCGAATTTTCTGATCCACTTAAGAACGATTAGTGTTCACAATGAAACTATTGTTGCACTTAAGAATTTTCTTAATTGGTTTCACTTAACAATTTTTTTTTCTTAATATTTCTTAAGTAGCTAATTAGAAGAATTATTTGAATTTACGTAAGAACCAAACCCTTGTTGATTCTTACGTAAATTCAAATAATTCTTCTAATTAGCTACTTAAGAAAAATTAAGAAGAAAAATTGTTAAGTGAAAGTTCTACGTAAAAAATTAACAAAAAAATTTCTTAAGAAGAAATCAAAATTTTTTCTTAATTTGAAAAAATTAACGTTTTCACTTAAGAAAAGTCCATTGTGAACGAGGCTTTATGTTTTTCTCTGGTCTATTCCTATAAGCATTTTCATAAACATAAGTACTACAATAAGTATTTTTATAATATAAAATACAGTGTATCTACATACTGTATAGTCCTTCCTTTTATAGTATACCCGAGTATGCCTTGTAATTATACACAAATTAAACAATAATATTACACTTTTTTATTATTATAATAAATTGTATGTCTTACAGAACTACACAGTGAGCAGCTGTAAGGATCCAGTTCTCACTAATGATTGTTCCTCCACAGTTGTGTAATCCAGCTAATATCAAAGAAACCTATCCAACAAAACATTAGGTGATTAAGCAAAGTAATGAAACATCTATCGGTTGGTATTTAAAAAAAAAAAAAAAAAAAACTTTTTTAACAATTCAAATCTATAAAAAAAAAGTCAACAAATTAAATTTAGTTATAGTTTATCGTAGAAATATAATTCAAATTACTCTTTATTTAGCAACAGAGCAAGTACAAAAACCCTGTATATAAAAATGTTTAAAACAACTCAAAAACATAAAATACAAATACGAGAGGAAAAAGTATAGTATCAATATAAGATATATATATATATACATAAAAAAAAAAAAAAAAAAAAAAAAAAACAATTATTTTTCTCATTGTATTGGGTTGTACTGATTGAGTATTAATGAAATTATTGAATGATTTATATCATATCAAGTATTCTATCATATAATTTCTCATAATATAAGTAAGGCTTAAATTAACGAAAATATATATATATATATATATATATATATATATATATATATATATATATATATATATATATATATATATATATATATATATATATATATATATAATAAAAAATATAACAAATCAGTGAATAAATTTGATATTGCAATTACCTGACTTGGGTATTCTCCTAAATCTGCATCTTGGCCTCCGTAAACACGATCATCTCCTTCTCCATTGCCATAGCTGACCTCAATTTGCTGTCTAGGTACACCTTTTCCTACAATAAATCATTATATTAAACTCATGTTTAATTTTATCATAAATTAAATTAAATTTGGTGTTTTTACATAAAATTCCTTCTATATATTCAATATCATACTTAATTACCAGCTCTCTGTTCACTTTACCTACGCATTTTATGTGTTTAACTCATAAGGAAAAAAATAAATGTGTTCACTCAAAAAAAGGGTGCATTACTTCAGTTACAAATCCTAATTTATTTGAGATAAACACTTTTGAGCTATTATGAGCAGCTAAAGTAATGCATTTTAGTAAATTATTAACAACAGCTAGTTTAACTTGTTTTTAGATTTTTTGGGCTATTTTAAGTTATTGTTAATAATTTCCAAAAATGCATTATTTTAGCTGCTCATAATAACTCAAAATAAATTAGGATTCTTAACTAAAGTAATGCACCCTTTTTTTGAGTGTAATATTTATGGTATAGCTCATTTTCAGCACAATTTATTTAATACATTTTATTATTTGACGAAGCAGTTATTCTGACTTGTTTTATGCATGGTAGGAGATCACAATGTGTATGGTCATTTGCCTTTTTCTCCTTACCTATTGGGTTTTACATTATCTTTGTCTGTAACAATTTTATTTTGTATTGTTATATGTTATTCATGCCCAATAAACAATTATTTAATTTAATTTAATACAGCATAATTTAGGTTATATACTTCATAACAACTGTGTTAAAAATCATAAATATAGTGTTGCACACAGCATTAGCATTTATATCGTTCTATTTTGGCATCATATATAAGCAATATCTTAACATAAACGCAGCATAATAATGTGTACGTGTATTTTATACTTCAAGTTCACATTTCAGATTAGTCCACGGTCCTCATTTTTATAAATTTTAGATAAAAAAGCAATTGACACATGCTATACATTATTATGCACCTTTTTATTATTATTTTTTTACTGTTATAATTTTTACTATTATAAAGAAAATTGATATACATATATATAGACTATAATAAAAAAAACTTGTTTTGAAAATTATTAATAGCATGCAAATGAATAGTTCTGATCCATATTTCTCTCTGGCCATTTATATATTATATATATATATATATATATATATATATATATATATATATATATATATATATATATATATATATATATATATATATATATATATATATATATATATATATAAATGCAACGCGTAAAAATATGCAACGGTTCTTGATATAAATTATTATTACTATTATTATTATTAATTATTTATTTCTAAAATGACTAGGAAAAAATAGTGCTCAAAAATATTTGATATATCATATTATTATGTACTTGCCTAAAACAGAAGCTACCAGAAGACAAATTAAAGCTGATCTCAACATTTTGTGTCTTTCAGATTAATTTTTTAAAACTTAAATGTTAAATAAAGGAATGCATATTTTGCACGTATAAGGTTTTAACATATATTATCTTACAATTAGAGCATGTCACTCAAAGTAGGTGATAACGTCAATTTCATGTTTAATTTAATCACACGTATTATATTTTGGCAATCAGCTGGTTTAATTTTTAGCTGTCTCATTATTATTATATATCTTATTGCATCACAAAATTTGATTATGTCCTTTTTTTTTTTAATTTCAACTACAGATATTTCAAAATGTAAGCTCTTTAGATGCAATTATTATTTATATATCTATTGTAGTATTTATTGTTACTAAATGTAAAATTTTATTAAATAATTGACATCTAAATTAAAACTGTCATCTATGAAATTCAGATGAAGAAACCTTAGTTTGTACATCTTAAACTTTAGATTAGATTGTTCCAAACTTTTTTTTTACCTCCTCTTCTCCTCTTTCTTCCTGCTAAACGATCTGTATATTATGTATGTATAGTTAAAAATGAGACATTTTTTGTAAACATAATAATAATAATAAACTTTATTAAGGCGTTGTGAGGGCTTGACAGCCCTATTTTACAAAACCTTGACCAGATATTTAATATATGCAGAGGCTAATTGACAAACGATAATGTAATTTTTTTTAAAGGATACATTATTACTAGTATACTATTAATTACAAATTTATTGAGATGCAAATATTTATCTGTCAGTATACAATTTTATTATTCACATGTAAACCAACTGTAGGACCAACTTCCATCGTACCACCAAAAATTTCCTCCAAAATACATGCACGTCTCTTCAGGTTCTGTATAATCAGGTTGCCCAGCTTCAATATTCCAATTCCTAAAGTTAAATGTTTGATTGATTCCCCCACCACCATTCATCTCCTTGTTTCAAACCACTGCTCCAGTATGCATTGAAACCATTACCTGAATTATGAGTAAAATTATATGTAATGTATAAATCTGAAATTATGAAACACTTTGACGAGTGATTATTGTTTTAAAAAAAAAAGATAGAGGACCATGTTAGTGGGTATATACCATTTTAGGTATCTTAATATAAATAAATTATTATTATTAATTTTACTCAATTTTCCTTGCAGACAATGAATTAAAGTACTTTTTTTTTACTATTTTTGTCGTATATAAAGTAAGAGAATTATTCACTCACCACTTACAATAAGGTAATTTAAAATCAGCTTATTCTCTTCCTCCGACTCTATACTAATTATTTTCATTTGTTTTTCACTGCAAATGTCTCTGGCTTCCGTTGCATTAACCTTTTAATACATTTAATAATTTAGCTAAATAAAAAGTCAGAGGACCATGTAAGTGGGTTTGTACATTTTTTTAGCCTCTACTTATTAAATTATTATTAATAATATACATAAAAAACAGGATATTTTAAACTAAAAACAATAAATATACTTTTTTTTATGCAACATAGTATTAATTTGAATTTATTTAATTTTTACATTAAATGTGACATAATATTATATATTAACTATAATATTATTTAAGTGCAATAGAAAACAATGTAAAAGTATACTTACATATTCAAATCTACTTCCAATATAATATTCATGATCTCCCTATAATAACGTAAGCACGAGACTGCAAATCTGAAATGTAAGAATAAGATTTTTTTTTTTTTTTTTTAGTAACCCTGGTAGTTCATATAGTAACATAGTGTTACAACAAGCGTTGTTCTTGTCAACTACGAGTATTTACAATAAATTATAATGAAAGATATCATGTAAAAATACATCGATCTTGTATAGTTTAATACTTCAACTAAAACTAAGGAATACATTGCATTCTTTCTTTTATTATTTTTTTTTGTGTATTCTACAGACACATTTTACTAAAAAATAAAAATGTTGTATACAATAACAATTAAAAGAAAAACTGAAAAACACATAATATAAGATATATTATATACTTAATATTTTTATTGCAAGTTTTTCGTCTAATTAATAATAATAAGGCAGTAAATACTAAAAACAGAACTCTCTCTCTCTCTCTCTCTCTCTCTCTCTCTCTCTCTCGCTTCTTTTTCTTTTCTTTTTAATAGAAATTTAAGAGCCAATTTCTTGTAAAAATAATATACTTTTATCCTTGAAATCAACTAAACGAAGAGGGATCTAGTCCCCGCTGACTTTCTTTTGGAGGGACTAAGTCCCCGCAGTCCCCCCTCCTTCTAGCCCTTCCCGATGTTTAACGCAAATGTTTTCACCTTACCCCTGATACCAATGTAGCCCAATCTTTCCATTTTTATCATAAAACATGTTTAGAGTGTTACAGGTACCTTATTTATGCCTACAGACTTCAATAATTGTCACTAAAGGATAGTTAAAAAAAGCAAATTTCTCATCACTTTTGCAGAAAAAAAGACGTTTGGAAAAAAAAGTGCACATTTTTACGTTGAAGCTCGGTGCAAGAAAACCACACGCTCAATTTTATTTCTAAGAACAGTTTTAAAAATGTCTAACTCTTGGCTACAAAATGATATATAAAAAGTTATTTTTATTTTATTTCTTCATATTTATTTTGCGTTTTAAAATGCACGCTTTAAAAAAAACCTGGACTACATGAGTGCTTTCATGAATCGCATCTATGATAGAAGTCATGTTAAAACTATTACATACGTACCTGCTAAAATTATTAAACATTTTAAAAATAAATATTTCAAGGTTTCCCAGAATATAAAAACGGAAGAGGAAAAGGAAGAGAAGGTTTAGTTCCTCGCAGAAAAAAAAATTCCATACAAATACCTAAAATTGATACTATACTAAAAAAAATAGGAGCTACACTTCAAATAATATTAACAGAGGTCATATTTTATGTTTATATACACAATTAAATTCAATAATAATAGATTTACTGATTAATCATACGTCATAGTGAAATATATTGACATATTTTTGAGATACAAATCTACTTTTTTAAATAATTTTAAAAGTTTGCATATAACCTTCAAATTGTCATGGAAGGTGCACAATTTTTTGCACATAAATCCGGTTAGCTAAAAATATATTTATGATAAAAACATAGTTATATTACTGTAGCCTAATATAAATATCAGTCATTTTTTAAAACTATATTTTGTTTACAATGAATTATTGGCTCGTGTGTTGTACTCTAGTAGCTTTGGTAAGATATATTATTGTATTATTTACATCATTTTTATTCTTGTTATTATTTAAATCTATTATTTTAATAAAAGAATAAAGTTTTGATTTATGTTGGAATATCAAGAGTTGATCATGAAATATATATTAAAGGAATAGACCAGAAGAAAACATTAGCATTTATATTACAAAACACTTGATGGGACTTACATAAATAAATTTATCTCAACCATAGCAGTGATCAGAAAATTTCAATTTATGCAAACCGCACATTTTCTACTAAATTTTGCATGTTTCTGACGTCAGAAAAATGAATAGTCACGCAATTTGCATACTTTACAGTTTTTTCACGCTCTCTTGTGGGGCTACATTAACATTCTGGTAAAAATTGTCACCAGTTTTGAAGATCCCATTTCGTGTTTATTCATTAAAAAGCACATATTGTTTTATGTGGTCTGTGGCTTTAATAATAATAAGTAAAGCTTCATAGAAATTTGAAACGCTTAAAAGTAAATATAAAACGGAAAATACAAAACAATAGTTTTTCAACAGTAACGTGTGGAATAAATAAAAACATAATTATTTTATTTTACCAGAGTTCCTGTCAGAATATAAAATGGAAACGACTAATGACCAAATATCCAAGATCCGTTACCATTACAAATAATGAAATCCCTGGAGGCAAACATGCTGCTGTGGCTGACTTTCCTTTTCAAGTGTCCATCTTTTTTACGGTAACTCCTTTAAAAATCTGTTTGAATTACACACACACAAATACGCCTATCATTTATTTCACTGGTTCCTTATTTTTATTTTCATATGATTAGTAAAAATAAACCTAAAGTAAATAAAATCATATAGTTCTCTCTTGCAAGAATAGAGTATCCCAATAACTATGCCATTTTTTCCTTCTTACATGCACTGATGGCTCATGCACTGGTCAGAATAAATACGTAACAATTTGTTAAACTGTTTTCCACAAATTTTGATTGCAGCATAATTTTTAATATACTTTATAATAACTAGATGTTAAATAGTATACTATACTATGTATATAATATATATACATATCACATTGTTTAGGATCATTATTTATGCATTTCGAATTCAGCAATATTTAGGCTACATTAAAAAAAATAGGGTTCATTATTTCAGTTACTAATACTAACTTATTTATAAGATAAACGCTTTTGAGTTATTATAAGCAGCTTAAGTAATGCATTTTAGCAAATTATTAACAATAGCTAATTTAACTTAAAATAGCTGAAAACAACTTAAAACTGCTATTGCTAATAATTTGCTAAAATGCATAATTTTAGCTGCTTATAATAACTCAAAATTGTTTATCTCAAATAAACTACACGGATAGAAGAAAAACCATAATTTATGCTGCGGAGCATTATTACTACGATTCTATAGTATAAATTGTGCTAAAACGGAATTTAACAATCGTTGTGCTGTGTGATATAAATTATTATGCTAGCAAGCAGCATATTTAATTGTGCTGGCTAATTGTGCCATATTAGCACAATATTTATACAATTATTTTCAATAAGCAAGATGGCGGCTCATGAACCATATCATACTTTATTACAGTCATATCTAGCTAATTAGACATTAAAATATGTTAAATTTATTTTATTTACAATAAATAAACTTGTATCGAGCCACAGATGCAAAAAGTTTTAAACTTTTCGTGAGAAATCCGCCAATTTTTTTTATGCGCGTGACGTCACCAAAAAACGAGGCAAACGAGCAGCAGCGAGAAAAAAACATGTAGTCAAGTAAACAAAAAGTCAGCAGTGATTTTTATCATTTTATTCTAGATTATTGGAGTTTAATTGATATAGTTTTGTATAATTTACCATCCTAAATGTATATTTATTGTGTAAATGTATTGTGAGTTTTCAAAATTGCTTTACACGTGAAATACGAGTGATTGAAGTTTGCTCATGGTGGACCGACAAGTTCCAGCATTGCATTCGTCTTTATTGTGGAAGGTAAGGAAATTATTTTATTATGTCATGATCAGTCATTGCAATATACTTCAATGTTATTGATGTGTGTTTTCATTATTTTGACGACCCAAGATAACGACGAAAACAAATTTAAATATGCCCTACAGTTTCACAGTTTGTTTTATATACAAGTTGTAGTGTGCGTATATCATAATAGTGTATTTTGATTTTGATTCAAAAATAATTATATTATTTTTGATTACAGATTTCCAATGAAAGGATGACCTGTATGTGATATGAATCAACTGATTTACCAGGTTGGTGAACATCATGGAAAGTTTGGGAGAAAAAACAGCGAGGTCAAAAACGCAATACTGTCATTTTTGCTGCCATGTTTACACCCATCACACGATTGACATTTTTAATTACTTTGCATAATATCATAGTAAATATGAATTCTACGTAATTAATAGTTACCTTATCTCTCACGTTATACATGTAAGTGTTTAGTGTTTTGCAGTTTTTATTATAAATTATTATGTATAATAGGTTTATGAATATATTATAAAAATATTAACAGAACAAAAATAAAGCAAATGCTCATCCCATAATGTTTTTGTTTTTTCTTTCTCCAAAATAAAAATATTTAATGATATCATGATACCGCTACGTATTATTAAGATAAATTAGATATTTAACAAATTACTTTTCAACTTTTTGCCAACCTGTTTATTATTTTTTTGTATTACAGAGGATTTGGCAAATGTTTTAAGTATAAAATAATTCTTAGCTATTGGCGGACGACTATATTCTATAGTCCTTTTAAAATTTATTTTCATTTCTTTTTTGAATTATTCATTCAAAAAAATTATATTATGCAGGTTGAATTGGATCATATAAAAAATTCTGCGCCATTTGTAAGCGCTAAATAACTAGAACTGGTCTGGGAAACTGACTCATTGTGCCAGTTTAAAAATAATGTTTTTGAGATCGATGTTATTGCTATATGATAATTTACAAATTAATAAGTTTTTAAAGTTCACAAAAAAGAATGTTAGTATAACAAAATTAAAGAAGTTTTTAAATGAAATAGCCAAAAACCATATTTGTTATGTGCTGAGAGATGTTCTTTATTGCTCCAATATGGCGTCGATGCGCAATCTGTATGACGTCATTCGCATGAAACTGTATAAGCTAATTTTTATGTAAAAGCCTACTGCGCATGCGCAAATCACCAGCATAAATATTATTATCTTGCGTGCAACAATTATGCTAGTCAGAATAAATATTGTTTACCGCAGCACAACATTATGCTAGTACACCAGCACAATGAATTGTGCAATGAGCAAAGTGAATTGTGCTGTATAGAACACTGATTTTGCTCTGTGGCATAAATTATGTTAATCGGCATAAACTATGCTGAAATGTTGCTAGCATAATCAATTATGACTTTTGTTTTTTCCGTGTAGGATTCGTAACTGAAGTAATGCACCCTTTTTTTGAGTGTATACAATGACGTAAATGTAGCATAATAATATATTACGTAATTTTTTGTTTCCTTATGCTCTGTAGGGTGGTGACTTTAAATGGTTTTGTGGTGGATCATTAATTAATTCCAGCTGGGTTTTAACAGCAGCGCATTGTCTTGTTGGGTATGTATTATACCGTGAATTATTTAATCTACACTCTAAAAAATGGTGCATTATTTGAGTTACGACTTCTAATTTATTTAAGATAATCACTTTTAAGTTCTTATAAGTAGCTAAAATAATGCATTTTAGCAAGTTATTAAAAATAGCTAATTTAAGTTGCTTGAAGTGTATATATGCTTACCAGGTGTCAAAAAAAAAGTCTCTAAAAATTTGACATACTAAAAAGTTTATAAAATACAAGCCCTACCCTATACTTATTTATGTAAAAAAAAAAGTTCATATATTTTAGAAATGCAAAAACTTTGACAAAAATTTGAAAAATATTTATTTGTATAGGAATCAGAATTGTCATATTTATATATGATAATATCTTAAATCCCCTTGTATAAAGCTTATTCATTTCATAAATTAATCTTTTCTTTTATCTTCATTAAAGGCATAAACAAGAAGAAAACATTAGTATTTATATCACAAAACAATTGATGGTACAGAAATAACATTAGTTTGTCTTAACTGTAGCGCCGTAACAGTGATCAGAAAATTTTGGTTTATGCAACCCGTACAACATATTTATACTAATTTTTGGCTGTTTCTGACGTAATGAAAAATATTCACTCAGATTGCACACTTTACAGTATTTTCAAGCTCTATCGAGGAGCAACATTTACGTTCTGTTAAAAATTGTCATAAGTTTTGGAGATCCAATTTTGTGTTTAATCATTAAAAAGAACATGTCGTTTCATGTTGTGTATGGCTTTAAGTAAAAAATCACTATTTTAATACTATGTATCCTATATTATTGTATTACTTACTTACAAAAGATTTAAAAACAATTTTCAAAACACTTTATTTTCAAAGTTCGGTTACAATTAAAATTTGTTTTCATTTATTTTATTTCCCATATAGAGCAACGACAGGTGTATTGCGCTTTGCTAATCTGCATCCTCAAATAGGAGGCTCTTTACGCCTTTTATTTGCTGATTCTTTCATTATACATCCAGCGTACGACCCTGCTGCACTTCATGATGATATAGGACTTATTAATCTTACAAATCCAATATATACCAATCCTACAGGTATAGATTGTAATTTTAGATATTAATTTGAACGTTTACATAACATATTGTGTATTTTTTTACATTGAGTGTTTCAGACTGTTTTTTCTAATGATTATTGCGTAGTCTATTCATAATAAAATTTCACATATAAAGTTTAAAAAAAAAAGAAGTTTTTATTTGCGTATAAAATTAATACTGATTAAATGGATTATAAAGCCTGATATGTAAGTTTACTATGCTCACATTTTTTATAGTATACCACTGTTATTGACAAGTGCTATAGTATACTCTGTAGAGGCTGTACGTACGAGGCTTTCAATGAGAGTGGTATACTCTCGAAAATTTGTGCATCTATAAGTATAATTACATCGTGCAGTGTTATTAGTGTTAATTTTACACTCGTATAAAAAACTATTTTCTTATATATTTTTTTAATTATTGAACTAAAAATTAATTAAAGTTTTATTATTATTGGATTACGTAAGAAACGTCAGGGGAACCAGTATAGGAAATACTCAAGACAAATAAATAATATCACTGTTTGTCAAATTTTTAACTAATATAATTAGTATTTAATTACATAATTTTGGATGAGATACAAATCTTGTGTTTGACGCCTTTGTGTTTTATTGTTGATTCGTTACTCATATTAAATAATGTATATAATGATATTTATTTTATTATAATCATAAATAACAGCTATTATGGATTTAAAAATTTATTTTTTCAAAGATATGATGTATTTATTAATTACTGTTTTACATAATGTCATAATATAAACCTCTGACAGCAAGAATATCAGAGGATCACTTCAATGGGTTTTGTACCTTTTGCGGCTTCAATAAAAACTATTATCTATCGATTGATCTATTATTGTATCTTTTGAGTATATATAATAACATTGTTTTATTGATCAAAATTAAAAAATTATCTGAAACTTAATTTTTTAGAAGTGGAAATTCCACTTAAAAAGTTAAAAATAATAAAAATATATTTTCAGACTATCTTCAAAAAATAGAGATTCTACCGCAAAGTCTAGCATGCCAAAGTACGCTGAGAAACTTTAACATTAGTGGATGGAGCAAAACATCAAACACAGGTTATTATAAAAGGATTTAAAGAATGGGTAAAAAATGAATTAAAAGATTTGAAAATATCAGAAATAGAGAAATGCTTATTTTTAAATATGATATGCTATGAAAATATTAAGTTATTTGATACTGTTTAATTCGTCTAATTTATCTTTCTTTTAAAAGGTACGGCTCTTACCTTTGCTTTATATTCCAATCAGATTAAGGAAATAACAGACCAAGAATGCATGAAAACATATGGAGCTGCAGCTATTATTCCGAATGTAATGTGTGCATTAGCAGGAGTAACAACTTCGAACTGCACTGTAAGTTTTTAAAAAATGTGTTACAATTAAAAATGCTTCAATGAATTTATTATAAAAATATTTTAAAGCCATAGACCACATAAAACAAAATACTGCTTTTTAATGAATAAACACAAAATGGGATCTTCAAAACTGATGACAATTTTTACCAGAATGTTAATGTAGCCCCATGAGAGAGCGTGAAAAAACTGTAAAGTATGCAATTTGCGTGAAAATTCATGTTTATGACGTCAGAAACATGCAAAAATTAGTTTGACAAAATTGTGAGGGTTGCATAAATTGAATTTTCTGTACACTGCTACGGGGCTACTGTTGGGTTTTGAGACAAAAAAAAAACTAATGTTATTTATGTAAATCCCATCAAGTTGTTTTGTGATATAAATGTTTATGTTTTTCTCTGGTCTATTCCTTTAAGTATGATTTCCTTTATACGAAAAAATCGTTGAAAACTGTGTTCATAGTTTTGGAATGTTTTCAAAATCATCAAATAACAGTTATGACGTCACAATTATAAGAATCACGGTGTCATAACCATCATAGTTGGCCGTTGTCAATCTCAATCTATATTTCCTTCCAATTGGTCTTAACGCTTATAACGTCATTAACGTTCTGTTTTTTTCTATTCATTATAAAATCAACACTGAGTTATGCGTCACAACAATTATATCTACATTTTTTTTATTTAATTTATTGTAAACCAAAAGCAGACTTGCACCAAATACAGAGGTAAAAAAGTTGTTAAAACATTACTTTGTGTGTACAGAATCTTTTAACTCCTATATGTTATACTTGTGGTTAATTTTCTCATAAGTAAATTTTGTAAAACAATTTCAACATTAAAACTGAGTTTAATTTTTTTAAATTCTAGGGTGATCCAGGAGGACCACTGACTATATTAGTTGGAAAAACTCACTATTTAGTTGGAGTTGTTACATTTGTTGCTGCAGCCAGTAATTGTGGCCAGTACCCTACTGGTTTTGTGGAAATAACCGGTTACCTTGATTGGATACGTTTAACCACTGGAATACTCAAACTTAATAATAATGGAAACTAAAGATGCAGTTTTTAATAACATTCAATATAATATGTAATTTTTTCAATCATTTCTCCTATATATTCCCTTGCTAACTAATGCACTCACATAATTAAAATTTCAACTAAAAAACAAAAATTTATTGCATTTAAGTGCAAAAATTGAACATAATTTCAAGCACGCACTAAAATAAAAACTTTATAATTATGCTATAAAGCGTATTTTAGCATTATTTATTAATTAAAAATTATATATAAAAACAGTTGATTTACGCTATTAGTGCACAAATAATTAAAATATGTTTCAAATAATAAACAATATTTTGCATAGCATATTTATTATGCTAAGCTAATGTAGCTTTTTGTTGTTTTTGTTGTTGCTACATGCAGTGACATTATAAAATATACGTAACTTATTATTGAGGTATAGCATAGCTTTGAAATAACTTCTACAACTTTATCAAACTTTATCAATAGTATCAGGGGAAACTTACTTTTCTTTTCTTTATTAAATAAAAATGAAATGAAAAAGTAAAAAAATTATACTGTAGTATTAATAATTTTTACTCTGAAATTTAAAAGCTGATGACAGTGATAACTATAAATCACTTAAATCATATTAAATCTTTCACTTCTTTTAAATCACAGGTTGTTGGTTTTGTTTTATGCTGTTTTGTAGAGCAATCATTTTAATTATTAAAATTTTGAGCTTTTTACAATTAATACGCACTTTTATCTCCATACACTTCGTTTTTCTGTTTTGTTTTTTTGTTATTGTTGTTGTATTTTTAATAATAATGATGAAAAAATGTTACCAAGTTGTTATTATTTTGTAATCATTTCCTTTACGTGAATTTGTATTAATTCTTCAGTGTATAAATGTGAGTTATATAAGTTTATACTGTGACAGCATTATTATATTGTTATGTAACACAAATTACATAAGTATAATGTTATGTAATTATGTAATAAATAATGCACACATTGCAGAATGAGAACTGCAGTGCTGTGCAAGTTATGGATATAAAAAGGACCTACACTGGATGTGTAGGTAAGTCGGTCAGCGCGGAGATTATGCAACGCGCTGACACATATATCTTGTGTATTAATTTGTTAGTCAATAAATGACATACAACGTCATACTGTGTGTTATTTAATATATCAACCTATCATATATCATAGCCTAAATATACATCCTAAATTAGTGCCGTCAAGTGGTGATCCTGCCAGTTGACGTGACAGATGGTGTCGGAAGTGGCGGACTTCTAACACGGACTTATTTTACCTGCTATGATTATCTGACAAACTTTGTGATGTATTTTTGAGTGCATGATTTATGATTCAAGAATAAATTATCTTTTATTTTTTGTGATATTACAAGAATATTTCTCAAATAAAACGTTTGACAAATACAACTATTATGCACACATTTTAATCATATATAAAAAACATTTTATATATATATATAAAATATATACCCAGTTCATATATACTTTAACAGTATAAAATCCGCTGAAGCACAGAAGAGGACTGATTCTTCGCAGAAGTCAGCCCACAACAGATGTCCAGGATTTGATTTTGGTTGATAATATTGGATTGATCTCTTTATACCAAAACAAAGAGATATGCGGTATGTGATCTGTTTCATTTTATTTTATGAGTATGTACAATTGTAGAACGATTTATTTTTGTTACATTGTTAATAAGAGGTCCGGTGCTAATTAGTTTTATTATTTTCCCGATTGTTTAATAATTAAATATGGCTGATAGTGAAGTTGTTGTGGGGGGCGTATCTATGCCAATTACGGATGCTGTAACTAGGTTAGCAGCGAGTATTGTCACTAATCAGACACAAATTGGTAACTTACAGACTTCGTTATCAGAAAAGGATACTAAAATTGATAATCAAAGAAAGAAGATAAATGATCAAGAAACTACTATTGCTGCGTTACGAGCGGAAGTACAACAATTGTCGTTACGACAAGGGGCAGTAAATCTCCCTAGTAATTTTGCAGTTACGAATACATTAGTGCGCTTTTCAGGGAAGCAAAAAGAGAATGCGAGTTTTTATTTACAGAGAATTGAAAATGCTGCTCAACTTGCATTATGGAATCCACAGCAAACTCTGGTTATTGCTAAGCAATATTTGGATGGAGAGGCCATTGTATGGGCTAACAGTGATGAGAGAGTGTTAGCAGTGTCCGAGTATGGTACATTTAAAACGTTATTTTTAGAGAGATTCAAGTCTAAAAATACACCGCGTTACTACAGAGACGTATTAAAATATATCAAGCTGAAACCTGAGGAGGACATTGAGCATTATGCGGATAGAATTCGTGCAGTAAACATTAATACTTATGTATTGACAGGAGAAGAGAGTGTAAATAAAGTACTAGTTAGTGAGGCTGATAGTAGAGCGTTAGATGCGTTTTTGAATGGTATTGAAGGACCATTAGGTGAGAAGGTGAATGCTGCTTTCCCTGATACATTTCAAAAAGCAGTTGCTGTTGCAGTTGCTTTACGTGAAGCAGAGCGTAGGGCTAATTTGCAACCAGATAGACAACAAAGGAATGTGTTTGCTGCAGATCAACAAATTGAGAGACCAAGACCCAGGGTAAATAATAGGAATTATGGAAGAACCTATTATTATTCACGTGGTCAATTACATAATTCACGAGCTAGAGGCTTTGGTGGTGCAAGAAATTTTCGTAATCGAGGTATGCAAGGTAGAGGAGAAGTGCATGGGCAGCAGTTTCGTAACCAGCGTGTTGAGCAAGAGTCGCGTAACAGGGAGAATGAGGAAATGAGACAAAATGCGCCACGTCAGCAAGATGTGGATAATGAGCGTGGTGAGGCCTTGCAAGCTGTGAGAAATTTTCGCGAGCGTACGCGAAATCAGCAACCTCAAGGAAGTCAATGACCCCTAAATTGCAGAATGCATTTGTTCCTATAAGTAAAGCAAATGATGTGCATAATGTAAATAAATGTAATATAAAAGATCAATTAATTGTAGATTGTAATATAAGGGGCGAGAAATTAAAATTTTTGATCGACACGGCTGCTGAAGTGACTGTGTTATGGCACCCAATAATTAAAAATTTACAACCTAAAAAATATAGAATTATGGGATTAGGAAATAATGCAGTAAAAACATATGGGTGTGCCAATTTAAAATTTAAAATAGGAGAGAAGAGGTGTAAAATAGAGACGCACATAGTTCAACATGAGAATTACGATTATCATGGACTCTTAGGCATGGATTTTTTAAAGAAATATAGATGTGTGATTGATATTGGCAAGGGGGTGCTCATCTTACAAGGAGAAAGTATACAGATGAACCAACCATTGCTACAAAAGAAGGAAGTGAATTTAGTACGGCCGGAAGTAGAAAATTCGGTTGGAAAAAGTACGCTTCAGTTCTCTACGTTAAAATTTCGATCACCAGTTATATTATCTAAAGATGCAAGCAAGATAGTTCATTTAACTATTTCTCAAGATTTAGCAAGGAAAAATAAAGAAAAATGTTTTTTAATAGAGCCATTAGGAAACAATCGAGCGCTAGATGAGAAAAATATATGTATAGCCAGAAGTGTATGTTATGTTGAAAGAACATTCTGCACAAAATATTGCAAACAAGATAATTGCATGTATTGCTCTTTTTCTGTTCCTGTAAATGTTCATAATTTTAATAGAACTACAGAAAATATAATTAAGGGTACGTTAGCAGCGACTGCTTCCCCTATAGAGCACGAAGATATATTTTCATTTGACTCAGTTGATGATAATTTTATTAACAGTTATCAAAAAGCCGACTGTGATACAGAAAATGGAAATGAAAATAAGAATATTAATTTAAATAATACTTTTAAGTATAATGAATACTGGCAACAAATTGATGAAGAATTATTAAATAAAAAACTAGCGCATATATCAGATCCATATAGAGAACAATTTAGAGATTTGGTATATGAATATGCCGACGTTTTTGTAGAGAAGAAAAAACGTGAAGGTACTCAACTTGCTAAACATGTGATAAGAATGAAGGACGACAGAATTATTTATAATAAACCTTATAAAATACCATTAGCTTTACAGGAGGGAGCTGACGAGCTTTTTTCTAAGTATATTAATGATGGTACAGTAAGGCCGAGTACGAGTCCATACAACAGTGGTATTGTTTTAGTGAGGAAGAAAGCGCAAGATGGAACAACCCTTAAATTGAGGGTGACTTTAGATTTCAGAGGAATCAATATGGCGTCGTTTAAAACACCACACCCTCTTCCACATATAACTGATTCATTGACAAATTTGGCAAACTGTAAATATTTTACTTTATTTGATTTAACTGATTCTTTTTTCAATATTCCTATGGAAGAAGAGTCGAAACAATATACAGCATTTACTATTCCTTCAGGAGCATATAGTGGGCACTATGAATGGAATTTCATGGCTCAGGGTCTTTAGGGTAGTTCGAGCACAATGCAACGTTTTATGAACACATTATTGAGTGGACTCAGTCCATTACATTGTTTAGTATTTATAGATGATTTAAGTATCTATGCTATATCACAAGAAATGAATTTATATTATACTCGTCTCGTGTTACAGAGATTGAGACGTGGCAACGTTGTAATTAATTTAAAGAAGTGTGAAATTTGTGTAGAGGATCTTAGGTTTTTGGGATATCGAGTTCGACATAATAAAGTTTCACCAGATGAGAAGTTGGTGGAAAAAATAAAAAATTACCCTGTGCCTGAAGATATTAGAGACATTATGAGTTTTACATCCTTGGCAGGTTATTATAGAATGTTGATAAAAGATTATGCTCGTATATGTTTACCACTTACTAACTTATTAAAGAATCATCATAATGACTTAAAGAAGAAAGTTGTAATGACAGAGGAGTGCATTGCAGCGTTTAATAAAATTAAGGAGATTTTAACGAGTGAACCTGTAGTAATGATATTTGATCCTAGGAGAAAAATAAAGGTATCGGTGGATACATGTGGGTATGCAACTGGTGGAGTAATGGAAATCTTGGGTGATGATAATATTTATCATCCCTGCGCTTATGCATCAAGGAAGTTAACTGCGAGAGAACAAGCTGAGGGGGCTTGTGTGCGTGAAATGATTGGGTTATGTTTTATTTTAAAACATTTTAAATATTATTTGTATGGGTTAGATCATTTTGAGGTTAATGTGGATAATAAAGCATTGATTTATTTGATGAATTTAAAAGACCCAAGTAGTAAATTACTGCGTATGGCATTAGAAATTTCTTCATACAATTTTACGATTACACATGTCAGCGGAAAGAAGTTTCAACATGCTGATGCATGTTCTAGGCTGGTCAATGTACTGGATATTGTCGACTTGACAAAACTGCAACAACATCAAGATAGAGACACGGAAGTGTTGAAATACAGAAACAATGATAAGTTTTTTCTAAATAATGGGATATTGTATTATCAATCTAAAGTGGGTCCAAGAGCTTATATACCTAAAACTTTACGAAATTTGATACTTAAACAACATCATGACTCAATTCTAGCTGGACATTGTGGGAAACGTACAACAATAAAGAAAATATTACAACAATATTTTTGGCCGGGGTGCAGAAATGATATTAATTATTATATTGATACTTGTGAAGAGTGTCAAAAGAGGAAAGTTCATAACAAAACGAATATGAAGCTTATTGAAATTGAAGATTTAACACATCCTTTCCAAATGGTGGGGATAGATATAACATATATGCCCGCACAAGAAGATTATAAGTATATTCTGACAATTATTGATTTTTTCTCTAGATATTTGGTGATGGTTCCATTAAAAAATCAAGAATCAGCTACTATAGCGAATGCATTGGTTCAGAATTTTATATTGATATTTGGGATGCCAGACCGTATTCATTCTGATGGCGCACACAATTTGCAGCATATTTTAGCTGACACATGCAAATTGCTAGGTATAAAAAGAAGTAGGAGTTCACCGTATTATCCACAAGGTGATGGGAGAACGGAGATTGTACATCAGGACATTAAGAGGATATTATCTCATCTAGTGAACAAGAGGCAAAATAATTGGCTGAAATATTTGAATTACGCGGTAAGCAAACATAATAGTAAACCACATCATAGCGTGATTTATACGCCATATGAAATTTTATTTGGGCGTCAGATGAAATCACCATTTAATATTATTGGGGAACAATTACCACAACTTGAAAATGAGGAAGTATATCAGCTTGCGGAGAGATTACAAGAGATTTGGACTGAGGTGCAGGAGTACAGTCATCGTGCGTTTAAAACTTATGCGAAGGCTCATGACAAAAGAGCAAATGAAATTAATTTTAAAATAGGGGATAAAATTTTCCTAAGAGATACTGTTTTAAAGAAGGGGGAGAATAAAAAATTAAAGGCAGCTTATACTGGGCCTTTTAATGTTTTGAAGGTCATACCTCCTGTTTTGCTTGAAATTCAGTTACCTAATCGTTCTGCAATTGTGCATGCTAATAGGGTAAAACTGTTTAAGCAAAGATCACATACTGTTCTCTCTGATTCACAGCAGTCAACGCAGTTAACGCAGTTAACACAGTCAACGCAGTCAACGCAGTCATCGCAGTCGTCACAGTCTGGGGTGGCACAAGGGTCGCAAGATATACAGCCTGAAGCGATATCTCAACATTCACAACAACCTGCTGTACAATTGGATTCTGCAAGTGGACAGGAACAGGAGCTTGCGCAAGAGTCTGGAAGCAGTGACAGTGGAAGTGAGGACGCTATAGAAGGGGTGACTATAAGACCAGGTGCACGTAGAGTTAGAGGCAGAGTACCTGGTTATTATAAAAACATTGTTCATAAATACGATTAGTTACATTATAATAATGATAATAATTTTGAATTTTATTTTATTTAACATAATAATGGGTATAAAATTATTTTAATGATGAAGTATTGAGTAATTTACAGAGTAAAGTTGGGAATCATACATTCATTTATTATATTGTTAACAGTACATTAGGGAGTATCTTAGCAATAGCTTTTGGTGTTTTTATATTAGCATATTGTCTTAAGAGGTGCTGCTTTGTTGTTCCAGCAGTAACCCAAGTAATTATACCTAATGATATGAAATAATTATTATTATTGTAATTAATAAAGTATATATCATAATATATGTTTTTCTCTTAACTAACTGTTTAATTTTATAATTTAATGTATTTTTTATTATAACAAGGGTTGGAAATTTTTTTTTTTTTGAATAAATAAATGAATAAATAAAAACATGTATAATTAATAAAATATGTAGTAACAATAAAGATGTTTAGAAATCCTTTAAAAAAAAAAAAAAAAAAAAAAAAAATGGTAGGAAATAAAGATATTAATAATATATTTTTTTTGTTAGAGATAACATGAGGGCATGTAATTTTACAAGAAGGGGGAAATATGTGACAGCATTATTATATTGTTATGTAACACAAATTACATAAGTATAATGTTATGTAATTATGTAATAAATAATGCACACATTGCAGAATGAGAACTGCAGTGCTGTGCAAGTTATGGATATAAAAAGGACCTACACTGGATGTGTAGGTAAGTCGGTCAGCGCGGAGATTATGCAACGCGCTGACACATATATCTTGTGTATTAATTTGTTAGTCAATAAATGACATACAACGTCATACTGTGTGTTATTTAATATATCAACCTATCATATATCATAGCCTAAATATACATCCTAAATTAGTGCCGTCAAGTGGTGATCCTGCCAGTTGACGTGACAATACTTATTTAATAAAAGTTTCCATTTGTTTTTAAATAATTTTTTTTTACTCTGTACAATATACAATACACATACTTCATGTCATATAAAACAGAGACAATAGAAGTTTCATCAAATCAATATATTTTATTTTTATTTTATTACAAAAAATACAATAAGTTAAGTTTAATTTTTATTGATGCAAATTCAATAAAAAAGTATAAACCAACCAATATTATATACAATTATTTGTTATCGTTGTAAATAGTTCAAAATTATATAAAACCTGATAAAACTATACGTTTTCTTTATCTTTCTTTCTTTTCTTTTTTTAAGTTATTTCAATCAAACTAGTCAGAGTATATATACGTTTAATATAATTATTTTGATTAAAAAGAAAGATCTTGCACCGAAGTGGTAAAAATTAACTTTTCCGTACAGCATATTAAACCTGGTTAGTCTTATCTTTTTGTTTACTTTAAAAACAATCAATCGGTTCAAAAGTTTTGTCATAATATCAATCTCCTAGTCACTTTTTGCAATTTTTTAATAGACTTTAAGCTCGTATTCTCTACATAATTTGCGTCTACTAGTAAGCTGCTGCATATAAGTTCATGTAAATAATTAAAGCCATAGACCACATAAAACAACATGTGCTTTTTAATGAATAAACACGAAATGGGATCTTCAAAACTGATGACAATTTTTACCAGAATGTTAATGCAGCCCTACGAGAGAGCGTGAAAAGTATGCAATTTACGTGAAAAAATTTATGTTAATGGCGTCAGAAACATGCAAAAATTAGTATAAAAATGTTGTGCGGGTTGCATAAATCAAATTTTATGATCACTTCTACGGAGCTACTGTTGGGTTTTGAGACCAACTAAAGTTATTTATGTAAATCCCATCAAGTGTCTTGTGATATAAATGCATATGTTTTTCTCTGGTCTATTCTTTTAAATAAATAACAAATGATGCAATGTCAGCTACGTTATTTATTTGTTTGCTTATTAAAAAAAATTGTACAAGTATTAATTCAATAATTTTACTTTAAAGAGACGATCATAGGACTATTGTGACACAAATATAATTATATCACACACACATGTTATTGGCACTCATAAGCCCTAAAACATGCAGTTGAAAATTGTAAATAAGAAATGTTTGTATCATATCTTTCAAAATTAAGAAGACATTAGATAACAATAAAACTGGGTTGCCTATTTTAGTGTTTCTCTCGTATAGGGTGTATGCATTCATAACATGGGTGGCATAGGAAAAATAGCTCATATTGCTAGTTTAAAAACACTATGCAATATTTTTGAGAGCATTGATGCTGTAAATATGTTGAATTAGTATCTTAAGTATGTGAGAAAAATAACATTAAGAAAAATTTAACATATTTCCCAAACAAAATTGCCTAAAATAAAGTTTGTCCTATTCTCAGCAATGTTGTTCACTACTCCAGTATGGCCTCCAAGCGCACTTAATATGACGTCATCCGCATACACTCTATATAGGTTGGCGCAAATTTAAGGAATATGATATCTGTATAATAATATAAAGTTTCCATTTCATGATTAAATTTAGGGAAGAGACATTTTATTTTTAGTATACTGTGCCTCTGCAAGTAAACAATTTTGTATTAACTTTTTCAAAAAAAAAAAAAAAAAAAAAAAAAAATCGTTTGAAGCATCATATAAAAGACAAAAAGTTTAATAATACTGTTATACTGTATACACTGTATACAGTATAATACAGTATAAATTGCAAAACTTTTAAAATGTATTTCAAAAGAATTTAAAAATAATTGAAAATTTTTCATATTGATAATATCTTAATAAAACGAGAAAAAAATAAAAATTATAATTTAATTTTGGTGAAGGTTACGTATAAAAATAATAATAGCAATAGAAAAAAAAAACACTTCCTTGGCAACAGCAAACCAAAAACAACAACAAAGTCAGTTCATTGGATGATTTTGATATAAATTTGCTTATTTTTTTGTGTATTGCATATAATTATTAATAAGTACAATGTTTATATTGTTTTAGCCTTGAAAAATTCATGGGAGATGAACAATGTATATTATTTCTTGCTACATTTACGTATATCCGGTATGTATCAAATAAATTCTAATTTAGTAAAAAGATCAGTGAAACAGATAATAATTTGGTATAAATATCAGAAAAACGTAACAATATTTATCACTTTTCGCATTCTCAAAATGGGAGTAATGAAAAATTTACTTCTGTTGTGCACTCTTATTACTCTGGTAAGATTTTTATTATTTTAATTCTTTGTAACTAAAACTGTAGTTTTTATCAAATTATTATTATATTATTATTAATATAATAAATATTATAAAAATGTGGCCTTTCAATAAAAATAAAAATATGTGGCTTGTTTCAAAAAAAAAAAAAAAAAAAAAAAAAACCACTAAAATTTCGTATTTTTTAGAGCTATTTTGAGTAGGTAGGGGGTCCGTGAATATAAGAAAAAAAATCGACAAAAGAGGCATATTTTTGTCATTCTGAGGAGTCGCACAAAAACGTGGCTAAAATTTACGACACTGAAATATTATTTAAAAGTGTCTGGGACTGAAGAGGATACTGGAATAATACTATTCAAGTTAATATGTGTGCAATAAAACTCATTATTCAGTACAGCATAATTTATTTTTTTCATGGATAAATGTCGATAAAAGCGTACTAGGATAATTAGTAATTACTATGAATTTATTTTTTTCATATTATATATATATATATATATATATATATATATATATATATATATATATATATATATATATATATATATATATATATATATATATATATATATATATATATCGCTGGCTGCGCGTCTAAATGGGGAAAAGCTATTTTCATGAATTGCGCGAGTGGTGAATAAACACCTTTCACGCCCGACGCAAGTGGCGAATAAGCTATGCTAACAGCACATGACATTCGCCACTCGCGACGGCCGTGAAAGTTGTATATTCACCACTCGCGCGGTTCATTATATATATTGTATACTTCTCTGCAAAAATTAAATTATAAATATTATGTAATAATAATAATTTCTACATAGTATTGTTAACTAATTATTGTGACCACAGACACATTTATTAATAAAAAAATAATGATCATAAAACTCTCCAAATATGAGCTAAGAGTTTGAATTCATTTTATCAAAGACAAAATACAAAACTATCTAAATAATAAAACAATGCAGCAGTTCAATATAAGTTTCGCAGTGCTAAGCAATTACTTATTTTAAAACATCAATTTTTGTACTTGTGTCATTACAATGAAGTTTTTGGCAATGTATAAACGTTATAGTGTAACGCGTTGCACGATGCATGTTTACATGCTTTTCTTGACGACACACAGCATTTGGGAGGTGCATGATCGATATGATCGCACAGTCCGATTGAACAGCCTGCTGTTTCCACGGTTTCTCTAGGCTGTCATGGCGAATGCCGGGCTGTGTACTTAGGCCGTGGCCGGCCCGTGTGTGCTTTTCCATTATTTGAAAACTCTTACCTGTCGAAAAGACAATGTCTTGACTGGGACTGGGATGGGTGTAGCACGATAACACAATATGGCAAGCAAAAAAATAAAATAAAAAATAAAAAAAGAATAATAATAATAAATATAAAAATATTTACAAAATGAAAAATAAAATGGATTATTTCTAATTAAACCTTTAACAATTGTTACTAATACTATTATCATTTCTTTGTGTTTCAGTGCTTCTCTCAGACGACATACATAAAATGGAAACGTCCTTCCGCAAGGATTGCAAAGGGAGCTTTATTTACAAGCAAGGTTGTTATTGGAGGAAATAATGCTGTAATCAATCAAATACCATTTCAAGCTTCCATTCTTGCTTCTGTGAGTATTTTATGCCTTTCTTTTAAAAATTTCAGACGTTAACATGAATTGATGTAACTTTATTATGTAATTTTAACGAGTCCAAATGAAAAGTTGCTTTCAGGCTTATGAGAATGTTGTATACGGCTACTTTTTTATTTAGATTTGGTACATTTTGCAATATAATTACAATGAGCAAGATTTAACGAAAAGTTTTGTTAGAAGGTAATTCTATTTTATATTCTAAATGAGGATATTGACTTGCTTCAATTAATACGTAATTTTGATTTTTGGTAGTCGAAAAATGACGTCCCGGTCGGTAAATGTATATCTGGCATTGGAAAAATGTTACTGATATTGAAGTCATTTTGCGGCTATCAAAAATAAATAAAAAATAATTAATGAATTCAAAAATCATAAACTGGATTATCTATCGATTCAGGACGATGTTCTCTTTTGGAATGCAATAAAAAGTTTCCCTTCATTTTTTTAAGTCTTCCTCATTCAAAACAGTAGGTCTTAAAACAGTTAATATTTTTAAAAATAAATAATTAAGTTTTTAATGAACATTGAGAGAAAGTTAGTTAAGAACTTTGATGTTTATTGTAAAACCATTACGCTAAACATAAAACTTATAAAAAATTTAACTTAAAAATAAAAGGATACAGGAGATAAGAATAATTTTCAATATATTTTAGAGAATATATGAATATATATATATATATATATATATATATATATATATATATATATATATATATATATATATATATATATATATATATATATAATCATATGGAAGAAAGAAGGAAAAACTTAGATATTTTTTATTATGTTTTTATTTAACACAGTTTGACATTTGACTCGGTATCAGCAAATATAATAATGTATATTATTTTATAAAATATAATAATTTTTATTACAATAATACGTATAGCTGCTTCATGTAATTAAAATGACACAAAAGAATCTTCAATTTAGGAAGATTTAAAAAAAAATCACATAATTTATGCTAAATTCTGGTACAAATCTATTTGCTGAGTAAGCTCTTTTGAATGATATATTGATATATTTATATACTTCCTTTTATTAAGAGCAATACATGTACTGTCTGTTTGGTATAAAGTGACACAAATATCATTGAATATGCCATTATAAATTCTCAGTTTTTACCTAACACACAGTACAGTCTTTTTACTTAAAAATGAATTTCTATTTACTTAAGGCTATATAAGGGGATTTCAGTTGACGCAAAACTTTATAAATACATGTAATTATTTCCATAAGCCGATAGAAATTAATTTTATAGTAAAATGACCATACACCTCAGGATAAAAGTTCCAAACGATTTTTATAGGCAACCCGCAACTGTTATCTTTATGAGCAGCGGCCGCCGCTGCCCTGTTTGTAAACTTTTATCCAGATTTGTATTGTGCATGTGTATAATGAATACGTATAATAATATTATGTAATGTAACTAACTCTATGAAATGCCGGGGTCAATAAAGTGTGTTATTTTTGTAGAGCGGAACCAATCAGTGGTTTTGTGGAGGCTCTATCATTCATGCCAGCTGGATACTGACAGCAGCACATTGTGTAGATGGGTTAGTATGAATAAATATTTTAATGTACTATGAACTATGAACATATTACACAGAGTACTAAAAAGTGGAGTTATATTAAATACATTCTGATAGCACATTTGGGGGAGCTTTTTTTTTTTTTTTTCTTCATTTGCTATAATACCGTGACTATAACTTATAAAGAATTACTCGAGACAATTTGTGTATTATTATTTTAAAACTAGACCAGAAGCGATATTGATCAAGAATTTATTATTATTATTTTTTTAGAGCTACGAGTGCTACACTTCGCTTTGGTACCCTAAATCCTCTAGCAGGTGGTACTGAAAGAACTGCTGCTCTTTTTATTCCTCATCCAGCTTATGATCCTAATACACTTCATGATGATATTGCGTTGATTAGAATCTCAACTCCTTTAACCATACCTTCAGGTATGTACAAGAAATAGTTATAAATACAAAGCATAAAAAAATGTAATTCTTACGCTGCATTTATTTCATGAAGTGTAAATGTTGATATTTTGAAATTGCGTGAATATCAAGATATGATTTGATGTTTTATATTCCTTGAATAAAAAAAAGAGCTGTATTATTATATATACTGTATATATAATATAGATTGTTATTGCAATTTTTGCCATTCAAAAAAAGTTACCATTAAAAATAGTCTATAAATGAGTGGGTCGCAAGAAACTACAGAAATGTGAAACTGTGCACAGCAAAAATCTACCAATTAACATAATATTTTTATTATAGATTCAATTCAAAAAGTTGACATTCTACCCAAAAATTTAACTTGTAGTAATGGATTGAGAAGCTTCCAAGCTAGCGGATGGGGTATAACATCTGATGGAGGTAAAACGTTAATTGAAATATTCACTTGAATAACTTTTACTACTTTGAAGCCCTTGCCAAATTACTTTTTTATCATTTAGAATACTGTACTAGATTGATAATTAATTACCATACCTTATTATCCATGAATTAGACACCAACACGTTGATTTTGTATTTATTTTCATTTTAGCGGTTATTTCACGCATCTGACGTCACAATGTACCGATGGGGTCGTGATAGGGGTAAAGAACTTGAGGGAGGGGCTTAACTTTATCATGTGACCAGAGCGGTTACTGTGATTGGCGGCGGTACATTGTGACGTCAGATACGTGAAATGACGGTCAAAAAGAAAATAAATAAAAATAAATACAAAATCAACGTGTTGTTGTCTAAATTCATGGATAATAAGGTATGGTAATTATCAATCTAGTATTCTAAATGATAAAAAAGTAAGTTGACAAGGGCTTTAATATAAATAATTTTTATTGTTTCTTACAATAAGTTAAGTTATTATCAATATAATATATCCTTTCTAGGTACGTCTATTTCCAATGCTTTAAAATTCACAAAACTCAATGAAATCACGGATCAAGACTGTATGAAATTGTATGGACCTGCTCTAATAACTCCAACTGAAATCTGTGCTTTTGGTGGAGGCACAACTTCTATATGCAGTGTAAGTGAAAAATCTTTAAAAACAAAAATATTTTAACAACTAAGCTTACTTGTAGTTATGTAAATTTTATTTTTCATTAGTATTCATTATGTTTGACGTGCATGAATTTTTAAGAGAGTCACAGATCTTCTATTTTAAATGTCTATTATATTACATTATCTTTATTAACATTTTAAAGCTTATTTTGAAATATGGACACAAATTATTGTAATTAGCATAAAACCATGTGCGTCTAAAATTTCTAACGTTTGAAATAAAAAACTTAATTAATGTAATTTTGAGATATTTAGGTTCATTTGAAGTATCATCATTGTGCAAATGTCAAATCAATTTGACAATCTCATTTTTGATTGGTTAATTAAAGGAATAGACTAGAGAAAAACATAAGCATTTATATCACAAAATACTTGATGGGATTTACATAAATAACATTAGTTTGTCTCAAAACCCAACAGTAGCCCCGTAGCAGTGATCAGAAAATTAGATTTATGCAACTCGCACAACATTTTCACATTAATTTTTGCATGTTTGCATGAACATGAATAGTCACGCAAATTGCATACTTTACAGTATTTTCACGCTCTCTCATGGGGTTGCATTAACATTGTGGTAAAAATTGTCATCAGTTTTGAAGATCCCATTTTGTGTTTATTAATTTAAAAGCACATTTTGTTTTATGTGGTCTTTGGATTTAAGGTTTTAGGTGTTTTTTATTGATTTTAAACTTAGCATTATTAATTCATTGTTTTGTTGATTGATTGATTGATTGTATTAAAACTTCCACACCACATTTTTTCACATATAGTAACGTATAATAGCTTACATGCTTGCCAGTTTAAATATTGACTGACTGCACATACGTCTTGCAATGAAGAAGTCTACAAGAAGACGAGTGCCAGTCTGACCCTGCAAGATGTTAAAACCCCTATGTTGAAATATACCATTGGAAGGAGAAAAATTAGTAGATAAACTTACTATAGGCAATAACCTGGAAAATTGAGGTTTTATTCAATAGGCATGACGCCATATTTAATGCGCTGAGACCCCCATACTGAAGTAAAGATTAATATTGCTCAGCATAAGACAAACTTTACACTTTTCTTTACGAAATAGGTTAATTTTTTTAGTATATTATTACTTTTCTTACATACTTTAGATACCAATCAAGCTATTAACAGCATCATGCAATGCTTCCAAAAATATTGCTTTGTATTTTTAAAGTGGCAAATGTGTATTTTTTCTTTGTGGCTCATATTATTAAGTGATCCAACATGAATGCATGCACCCTATAAAAGTAGAAATAAAAAATTTCATTCTCAACCCTTATTTGCCGACCGTGACGTCATTTGTTTATATCCGAATGGACCGCTTGGAACAAGTAAGAGAAAATGATTTACAAAAGAAATACTTTAAGAAATTTTCAAATGATTAAAAAAAAAAAAATCTTTCACTGTAAGTGGTCCATTCCGATCGTCTTCTGTATTTCAGATGCTCTGAATGGTGGCCACTTAGCCGTTATTATTATTATTATTTTGAATTCTTAGCAGTCATATATTATAAATCTTGAAGACTATCGAAATTCGGATGTGAACAAATGACGTCACGGTCGGTAAATGGTTAAGATTTTTTTTTATTTCTATACGTTTATTAAATAAGACACCAATTTTCAAGGTAACTGCCTATGTTTATCTACTACTTTTGCTCTTTCTAATGGTATATTCAAACATAGGGGTTAATATCGTGTAGACTTCCTCATTAAGACATTATTTATTTTTTAATTGATTGATTGTCTATTGCAGGGTGACTCAGGCGGCCCTTTGGTTACTCTAGTTGGATCAACGTGTTATTTAGCTGGAGTTACATCCTTCGCTGCTGCAGCAAGTTGTGTCCAGTATCCAAATGGCTTCGTAGAAACAACTCCCTACTTGGATTGGATACGTTTTGCAACAGGAATTCAAACTTTTTAAATTATAATTATAAGTTTCGTGTTTTAACTTTACTATACTTAATAATTTAAATAAAAAAATAATAATTCAATGACGTATTTATTGGTCTAATTTAAAATACCCATCAAAATATTAAACTTCATTGTAATAACAACAAAACCATTATTTTAACTTTTAATTATACTATAAATATTGTAATTACATGCTTTTTAAAGAAGCTTTAAACTCAAAGAATTATTGTTAGCAGTTTCAATTTAAAATCTTATCAATTGAAAAGTAGTAATGTCTTTCTATATAATACTATTAAAATATTTGCATGGCAAAACCAATTATTCTTCATGAATGCAGTTTTAATTATATATATAATTATTGGGGAGGAGGGGCGCATCTGTGCATGCAATTAAAATAGTTTATTTATAACTTAGTTTTACAAAATTATTTTATTGTTTTTGTCATCACTCATCAGATTTTTAACAAGCACAGCAAAATATTTTTATATTTTGTAGGTTGAAACTAAAAATTACTACACACTAAAAAAAGCGTTGAAAAGCTTGTACACAGTTTTGCAATGCTTTAAGTATTGTGGAATCAACGGTTATGACGTCACTAAACGTTGACAATCTAACGATAAGAGCGTAAATGACGTCACAATCGATAGAATCACAATACAATAAACGTTAAACTTGGCCGTTACAAATCTACAATTTTTCTATTTAATCGCAACGCTTGTGACGTCACACGTCACTAACGTTTTTATTGTTGAAATATCAACGTTTAGTGACGTCATAACCGTTGATTCTACAATATTTAAAGCATTGCAAACTTGTGTACAAGCTTTTCAACTCTTATTTTTTAGAGTGTAGTTTTCATAAAAAAAAAACAGCAACAACAAAAGATATGCATTCGTAGGTGCATCCCAACATCATTTTCTTCACGACCTCTTAATACAGCAACATAAATAATATTATTAAAATTTATTTATAAAACCGAACTTTCTAAATCTTTTTGCTATATATATTACGTTATGCTGTGAGATATACGTTGCAAAAGTTGCATAATTCAATTAAAAAAAACTCCATGTTGACTATGATACATTTATATTTTTATTTTAATTCATTTTTAGCTTACTTTAGTTAGTTAAGTTTAATGCAATATTATAAGCAACACAATTTTATTACATTTTACTTATTATATTCTAGAATGCGCTAAATTTTGGATTGGTTTTGAGATATGCGTTATATAGTATAGTAAAGTAAAATTAAAAGCTATAATGGTATGAACAATAATAATTTGTTTTTATTTGAGGTCATAAAAATTATACACCCACTTAATAAAGATAGACAGTCAAAAAATTAATTTAAAAAATATGGAAATAAATAAAGTACTTTATACATTTTGATAAATTTTCATTATGAGCTATATTTGGAATTATGTTTACTACTTGTAAGCTGCAAACTCTAGTTACACTTAAGTTATATTTTTTTTAATTGTTGCAAAATTGCAAAAATCAAAGTAACAAGTTAACTTCGGCATTTCATTAGTTATAGTTAGCGTTGCAACTTACGGGGGTAAAACGCTTAACGATCCACTAAATCCACTTGAATTGCATTGAAGAGTTTCTCTCTTAAAAGTTCTCCTCCCAATTTATCAATTCTTGGAAGCTTCTTGACTCTCAAAAAATTTTTATATATATATATATATATATATATATATATATATATATATATATATATATATATATATATATATATATATATATATATATATATATATACATATATACATATATATATATATACATATATATATATATATATATTTAATTTTGTTTTTAAATCATGAAAATCTTAAACTACTTTCAATTTATTTAACGATTAAAAATTATATGTATATTTTTTTGAAACCCGTTTATGAATTGAAGTTTTAGCCACAGCACAATTTTTTTTTATTAAAATGCGAAGTAAATTATAAGTCTCTGTAAACTGGGATGTAAATAGAAAATGTGGTAATTCTTTTAACTACATGATTGATAATTAAAATGAGAAAAACAGAATGTAATTTTTAAAAAGTATAACATCATCAATAAAGTCAAATATCTTAAATAAAATTGTACAGTTCATAAAAAATTTTAAAGGCGTTAAACACCTTTGAACAAAAAACATGTCTAATATCCTAGCATACCGAAATATCAACGTTGATTTGGCCTGAGTCATTGATTTCTAATTTATTTTCCATTCACAAAAGGCAGCTGCGGGTTCATGACGCGGGTTCTTGCCTGTTTTCGCGCTCGTAGACTAGTGAGCTATGACGTCATAAACCCAGAGCTACCATTTTGTGAATGGAAAAAAAAAATTAGAAATCAATAACGCCGACTAAATCAACGTTGATATTTAGGTATGTTAGGATATGAGACATGTTTTTTTTCAAGGTGTTCTACGCCGTTAAATATTGTATTCAAAAATACAAGTGTTTTTTACAGTGTTTATATCTTTTAAGTGAACTTGTATTGAATTTACGCTACAGTATAAGATGCGTCAAGTTATAACTCTATTTTAAATCATACCGTTTGGAATTCTCATTAATTATCATTTTTGTTTGTTTTTTTGATGATTCATAATTTCTTTCTTTCAGTGTATGGCATAAAATAAGTATTATATATATATATATATATATATATATACACACACACACTAGAATTAATTACATGTGTTTTCAATTAAATGGTTTTTTATTTTGACTACATACAATTTTGTATTTATAAAATATATTTAAAAATGTTGCGACATAATGATTTTGCAGAAATATAAAACAATTTAAATTAAAAAAGGTATAAAAAACAAATGATAAATATATTATAGTGTATTTGAAAACTAACAATAATTAACACATACATATAAACATGGCATCTTGAGATCAATATATTACAGTGATAAATCAATTAATGCTCCATTAACCAACCCAACCTTTCAAAATTCTTGTCTTATAAGTTCCCCATCCACTTTTTTCAATATCTTTAGGTCTTAAGCTCTCATTTACTCCACACTTTGCGTCTTCTTTAAAGAAATCTCTGTACTCATCTAGCCGCTGTGTGTAGGTATCTATAATGAGGAAAGACAAATTTATTACTCGACTTCATAATTTTTATAGGTATTAAGATAATAATAAAGGAATAGTCTAGAAGAAAACATAAAGTATTTATATCACAAAACACTAGATGGGACTTACATCATAAATTACAAAAATCCACTGTGATGAGAGATCAGAAACATTTAATTTATGCAACCCGCACAACATTTTTATACTAGTTTTTACCTGTTTCTGATTTCTGACGTCAGAAACAGGAATCGTCAAGCAAATAGCATACTTTACAGTATTTTTCTCGCTTTCTTGTGGGATTACATTAACATTCTGGTAAAAATTGTCATCAGATTTGGAGATCCCAATTTGTGTTTAATTATTAAAAAGCACAAATGTTGTTTCATGTGGTGCATGACTTTTAAGAATAGAGCATAAAAAATGCTTCTGGTGTATTTTTCAATTTTGCTTAAAACTGTTATATAACACGCAGAGAGAGAGAGAGAGAGAGATCTATAATTTAAATATTGTCAAAATGCTCTTTTCAAATGTTGTTACATAGTATATCTTCCACGTTAATAGATATAAGTAGAAGGTAAAGCGACCTGGGCCATCGGAATGCGGGGGGCGTGGCCTAAGGTCATTAGTGCATGACTCATACTATAGCAGAAGAGTGCAAGGGTAAATAAAGGGTTATGACGTCATGATTGACAGGTAACATGAAAAATCAATTAGTTTGGACAATGGGGTGAACATGTTCAAGGTCGTTCGTGAAACTTTATGAAAGAGTGTGAGATGGTTTTGATATATTATGCCTGGGGCAATGTGTCCCTAGGCGAAGAGTGCGAGGATAAATAAAAGGTTATGACATAATGATGGACAGGTAACATGAGAAATCAATTAGCTTGGACAATGGGGTGGACAAGTTGGAACATTGCCCCAGGCATAATATATCAAAACCATCTCACACTCTTTCATAAAGTTTCACGAACGACCTTGAACATGTTCACCCCATTGTCCAAACTAATTGATTTTTCATGTTACCTGTCAATCATGACGTCATAACCCTTTATTTACCCTTGCACTCTTCTGCTATAGTATGAGTCATGCACTAATGACCTTAGGCCACGCCCCCCGCATTCCGATGGCCCAGGTCGCTTTACCTTCTACTGATATAGATATTAGTTTTCTATTTTTTTTTACCAATGATATCCTGCACAGTGCCAGCATCTCCTCCATATTCTTTAGGAAGCATACGAGGTGGGACGTGCTTGTAAAAAGACTTAAAATCACTACCATGCACGAAACACTGAAACAAATTTAAGAATTTAAATTTGAGCTACCACAATTGTTATAATTGTTATATAGTTATATTTAGTAAAAATCTGACAAGATGAATGTGTAAGTTATTTTAAATTAACTGTCTCTAATAACTAACTAACTATATATGTGAATGTATATATGTATATATGTATATATATATACATATAAATTTAATATTTCAATTTGTAATAAAACACTGGTATTGATCAAGTTTAGAACCAAGTTAAATAAAACTATATTGTTACCTTATCCTTAACGTTTTCATTAGCAAACGACTTGAAGAGTTGAAAAATCATTCCAAAAATTGATGGTGTGTGAAGAAAATTGACTTCTTTTTGTTGGACTGGGTATGCATCCTTATATATAAAAGATTAAGAAGTGTTATTAACCCAGACAGTTCATAATAACATTGGTTGTTACAACAAGCGTTGATCTAGTCACAATTTAAATTAATATTAATTACTTTTGACGAGAAAAAATATGAGACGTCAATAATACATACTTAAAAAGTTACTATTATTGACAATTTGTAAATTGCAAATAGGTGCATATTAACCTTAAACTTTTATTCATTAAACTATTAAGTTATACTTAATCTATCTAAAATGCCATCTAATATATAGGCAAGCCACAACTATATATTGTAGTATATATCAATACCTGATCGAGGCTCATGTTTACCTATATAAGGTCTATGCATTCATGTTAAAGTCAAAGCCTCATTGGATCATTAAATAACATGGGCTGCAAAGGAAAATAATTCATTTTGGCACTTAAAAAATACTGAGCAATATTCTTAAAAGCATTTATTTTATTATAGGGGTTAAATTAGTATCTCACGTATGTAAGAAAAATTACAATAACAAAAAAATAGCCGATTTTGCAAAGCGAATAGCCAAAATCGAAGTTTTTCCTATGCTGAGCCATGTTATTCATTACTCCAGTATGGTGCCCAAGCGCATTAAAAATGACGTCATGCGCATACACCCTATCGTGTTTTACAGAATTTATGTTCCTGCCGTTAACAGTAATGTTTTCCGTACAATTTTTTTTTTTTTGTGCTAAATATTCAGTCGTTAATTTTATGATGGGGAAAACATCAATCATGTAATTACGTGATATTTATTCAAATACTCTCAGTAAAACATACCTGTGAGGAGCCCATGACTTTCTTGAGTGCAGTTGATATCTGCATACCATGTCGGAGTGTCATATGACTCATATCCATGATACCCACAAAACCGCTCACCACGAAATCATCATCTTCACGTATCATCCAGTCTAGCAACATGAAGTGTATCTACGTGCCAAACAAAGTTCTACTTATAAAATAAAAAATAAATAAATAAAAAGTGGAATTATAAGAATTTACCAGTTTTTTGTGTCTATACTTTAAAGAATAATATTTCAGCTTTCAGATAGCACCATCATAGTTACCTTTTTATTGCCCTTAAAACTATTGGTAGTTATTATAAACTATGCACTAAATGATAATATCTGTTGTCCTTATATCTTGTATCCTTGTATCTGTTGTCCTTATAATTTATTATTGTTAATATTAGCTTAAAACACGTAAAATTGTTCCTATTGTTTCTCATTTAATTTCGAGACTTGGTGCAGTAGTCACAATTAATGAACTCATAATTTATCAGTTATACTACAGAATCACTCTTCGTTAATTATTTTAACTAATGTACCTTGATTTGATCTTCCATGCTGTGTTTACTAGGGTCACTATATCCAGGTCGAATGATATAAACCTTGCGACCTTCATCGTCTACTCCGGGCAGCATTAAATGTATTCTGTAAAACAGTATAGTTAATATGCGATGTTAACAGTGCCGTAATAAAACCCTTGCAAATAAACTATATTCACAATGAAACTAATATTAAAATTACTCTAGATGTATGATTTCTGTGTTTGATTTGAATCTGAATGTTGACCTATACATATATCATGTTTAAAGGTAAAGTAAGTATAATGACGCCATAATACCTTTCGGTGTAGGCCAGAATTAAACCTTTCCAGTATGGGCTTTAATGTATGATCTGAGGCTTACCAGACCTCAGGCTCAACCAGTTATCAGTATTACACTCTTCTGGGCTCGACTACCAGTTCTGTACAGCCACGCCGCCAGTTTTTGTACGGTTTCGCCCATCTAAGTATTGACCACGCTCGCTGTATATCATGTTTAAATAATTATTAATTGACAACTTACCCAAGTTCCATGATTTCCCTGAGTTTCTGTAGCCTGACATCTCTATCAATGAAGAACTCAGGTAGTGCAGTTCTCAAAGTGAAATACAAATCAAGTGTATACTTGGTAAGCTCAAGATCAAATCTGCAGGAGCGGAGAAATGCCACCAGGAGCTGAAATTTAATCACGAGATTAAAGTAAGGTTGACTTACGTATTACTCACACCTATTACGTAAATAGGTGTGAGATCACTATAGTGTATAGGCATTTTGCCTTTTTCTCATCACCCGTTGGGTTACTTACTTGTTGTTTTTGTATTTTTTTTTGTATGTACTATTCACAATCTTAAGCCCAATAAAGAACTATTAAGGTTAAAACATTTCAATATAATCATACTAAAAAATAAATAATTTTTTTTCTGAGCAATTGTTTTCATGTCCGTTTAAAATATCATCTTTTTGTATTAACTTTATATAAAAAATAAAATTAAGGTATGTTCTCTAAGATTACTAGTTATATTATTTATCTATTAAAACCACCTCCCAACTCCTGGTTAGCTATTATACTAGACTAGGGTCACTATCAAAGTATATATCATGTGTATACCCATGAGTGTATGATACGAACATCAAAAAGGAGAGAGAGAGAGAGAGAGAGAGAGAGAGAGAGAGAGAGAGAGAGAGAGAGAGAGAGAGAGAGAGAGAGAGAGACAGAGAGACAGAGACAGAGACAGAGAAGAAAAAGTATATGTATACGTATTTTGTAGAAAAATATCTACAAAATATTTTGTAGCGTAAAAGTATTAGTTTAGTAGACACTTTATTTAAAAAATTCAAACTAGAAATTAAAATAACACATTTGTAAGTGATTATGAGTATGAGTTATGACTTTGAATTTGTTTATTCATCAGATTGAATTTGACATTTTAATTTAAATCTAGGTCAGTAAAATACTCTGTAGATTATTAAAAAAATTATTTAATTTTATTAAAATAAGAAATAAGTAAGAAAATGCATTAAAATTGTATAATTTTTTAACATTATTAATTTTTACAATGCTCTCTTGCGGATGAAAGATTGGGACCAGAACCTCAAGAATTATTATACGTCAGCGCAATCATTTACATATAAGTACAGTACACTAATAGCTTGCATTCTTTTAATAAATGGCATAGTTATTTCATTTGCTAGTTTAGCAATCATAATATATCACTATTTAACTTTAATTGACCGATAAAAGTTCGCTTTTCGTTATTCATTTGCCACCGGAACCGGAATAAGTCACAAAGAGCGCGAACGTCGATGACCAATAGCATAAGGGAGATTTGAGCGCCAGACGGCGTTCAAACAAGTTTTTATCTAGTGGTAACGACTGTCAACACTAGATGGCGCTGTTCGCTGCATTGTTTTTCAAGGTAACTGTCTCTGTGACTTATTCCGGTTCCGTTAGGGATACCAACCTAACAGTGTTCCTTTATCAGTCAATATGGGTGAAAAACTAAAAACAATTTATCGCCATGCTTTTAGAATAAGAAAAAAAAAACTTTATTTGAGATTGAATTGACGCGATATGGGTCAGATCTGCATCCGTTTCAACATACTACAAATGTGCAGTACGTAGAAATGGAAACAGAAGTGATCTAAATCTCTTTGAAGGCGTAGAACACCTTGAACCAAAAAGTTGTGTAATATCCTAACAAACCTGAAAATCAACGTTCATTTGGCCGGAGTCATTGATTTCTAATTTATTTTCCATTCACAAAATGCCACTGACGGTCACTGACGTCACGACTTGCTTGTTTTACGCGCGCGTAAACCGTGTGAGCTGTGACGTCAGTGACCGCCAGTGTCATTTTGTGAATGGAAAATAAATTAGAAATCAATGACTCCGGCCAAATCAACGTTGATTTTCAGGTTTGTTAAGATATTACACAATTGTTTTGTTAATGGTGTTCTACGCCTTTAAGTCAGCCTCAAAACAGTTTCTTCTTAATTATTGTCAATATGGCCTAATTAAATTTTGTATGTTAAAATATTAGTGTTTTAGTTATATACTCACTTGATCATTAGGATTGTTAGAGTTGATATGCGGCTGACTTTGCAGCCAGTCACGAATATGAGTCACGTCTTCATCACGACGTAAAGGATCCTCGTTCAATTCTCGACTTGCTTTTTCTTGAAGCTCAGGAGAGAGTGGGCGAATTCGTTCCATATCTGTTGACTGTTTATGGACATGTCATAATAATTTGTGTCAAAAGTATATGACCACGTGTAAATGAATTCCAGAAATAATTTTTCGCTATGTGACGTAAATACCATTATCTTATCAGTTAAAGGCTAAGAGATATCAATGTCGTGTACTATACAGATAAACAAAATTTAATATCGGCCGTCGCCAAAAGAGTAGATTAAAATGATGCCTGTATTTGTATAGTATTTGACACTTGTAAGAAATTATTACTATTACACCATAGCTTATTATGATAAGACTATAATTTTTTTATTATCTATGAGTTATATTACTTAATGCTGACTGAGTAAATCATTAATTCCTTCGTAAGTCCCTTGAAAATACATCTTAAGAATATACTGTTTATCTAAAAAAAAATTGAATTCTATATGAATAATACAAAGATAAATAATATTGATAAAATTTGTCCTGATAACAGTTTTGTAAAACTATAATTATATTTATGGCAGACGGAGACTGACCAAAAGAAACCCAAGTCAAAGGAAAACCCGTATTTTCATAATAATTCCAAATTATATATTGTAAAAAATATCTGCTATATTTTTTATTCATATTGTAATTATTTAAAATGTATTTTTCTATGGAAAAATGTTTGATTTTTTTTTTTAATTGACTTAAAACTAGACGCTAAAATTTAATTTATTATTATTTTTCACATTTACATATTATTTTTCAAGTAGAATAACTTAAATATTTGATCATGTTTTTATGTGTTACTAAACGTTTATGTTTATTTCATCTTTATTTCGAGTAAATTTTATATTTCAAGACCGTTCAGTTTGTTTGATATAAGCCGGCAAACTACTTCCCTAAAAATATTAAAAAAAAAAAAAAAAAAAGAAGTTAAAGATGCATTTTTTTTCTTATCTTAAATGTTAGAGTGATAATTTTGCGAAACTAAATGCTTACTATTTTTAACATTACACATAGAAAATTACTACTTATAGCATTTACATGAATACTGTATATTGTAAGAGATAAAATATTACCTTTGAACCGTTTATTTTAGTATTTTTATTATTATTATTATTTTGCTTCCAATATTATGTGTTATCGTGCAACACCCATCCCATTCCTAGTGAAATCATTGTCTTATCGACAGGTAAGGACTTTCCAATTAATAGAAAAGCACACACGGACCGGCCGCACACACGGCCTATAAGTACACAACCACGACAGTGTAGTGAAACCGTGGAAACATCTAGGCAGGTTGGTCGGTGCAATCACATGACGAATGCCTTGCGTCGTCCTGGAATGCATGTAAACATGCATCGTGCAACGTGTTGTGCACTCACACTTCACGTACGCACCCAGCAGTGGCTCGAACCTATACTCGTTAAGGAGTACAGAGTTTCGAGTCAGCGGTCTTACCACTCAGCTATACCAGCTCGGTATAGTACATAATATATACAATGTTACCTAATCTAGGTATTATATTATGTAATCTAGGAGAGTCACAATCTTATTATACAATATTTAACCTGCAGTCGTAGGTGACATTATAGAGTATCAAAAAAAAATTCAGGCTAATATTTACCATCTGCAATTTACAGAATTTATTTACACCTGCCAATAGCAGTATTTTTTTTAATGTATAAGTATTATCAGCTCTATTAGCTCTATCAAAGTCCCATAAAATAACAATGTTTTAAATATAGTTATATTTGTTTTGTAAAATAATAAAATGCTCAGTAACATACTCACACACGTCCAGTGAAGACTATTCAAGAACAAAATAAGCCATCAAATATAAGTCATTGCTAAGAATTTCAATGACAAATATATTTGATCACCTCTCGCGTGCCAAAGTAAAAGAATTTTGTCATCCCTGATTAGATAAGAAGAGAAATAAACTATAATAAAAATAATATACTATAGTTGATAAAATAATGTTTTACCGCTCGTTATCAGTAAAAAAATTATAAATGCCCTTTTTTTTTGCAAATAGTTATAAGTTTTCCAAAGTGTAAAAGTTACTTAAAAAATTGCTGAATAAAAAAAATTAATGATTTGGAAATGCGTTATCACAGTTTGTTTACAATAAAAAAATCCAAATTACATTTTTAAAATAATATGACAAAATGATAGTGCTGAGGTTTGATATAGGATAGAAACGGGTTAGATAACAAAAATTAAAGCTATTTTGTTTAATATCTGAATAAAATAGACTAGAAACATATTTCAGCAACCTTCTTTGCATAGACGATGAACAAGTTGCATAACTCAAAGGAGCTGTAGAAAGTGATTATAAATAAATCAGCCGCATAAATATATTTAAATTTCAAGTAATTTTTTTAACTATAGTAGGCAATAGATAGATAAAAAAAACAATAAAAACAATAATAAAAGTAAACACTTATTTATTGTATAATCTTGTTAAAAGCTAACAACAATTAATTGTGCAAAAAATTTGATAACATAAAATCTGTATAAGAAATTTTGTTTAACAATATTAGTAATTTTTTAAGGTAGTAAATTTTACTTGGTAAATAATTGTTTTTCACTGTAAATAAACTGTATGAAAATAATTATACAAAATACTTTTTATTAAGGGATCACAGAAAAATTATACAATTTTATGATTTACATAAAGTTTTTTAAATTCATGAAATTAATTGGTAAAATAATAATATGTCAGGAATTTTTAACATTGATCGTAAATTATCTGTTATTGAATGAAAACTGCCAGTCACAATTACAATATTTACTTTGCTTCAATTCACAATATGAATGTGCACACATGACCACTCAATTTGAGCTACAAAATCTATAACTATCTTATCTGTATATTATATTTTCAATATCTGAAGGCTTCGTATACAGGGAAAACAAAGAAGTTAGTAGCTTAAAACTGATATTGACTATGGATATTTTGTATAATAATTCTAAACATTCATGCCTACTAAAGAAGCTGCTGTTTTGAAGCCAACTATAAGCAATTTGCTGTTATATGTTTCAATTTACAGTAAATAAATTAGAAATCAACGACTTCGGCCAAATCAACGTTAATTTTCAGGTTTGTTAGGATATTACACAACTATTTTTGTCAAGGTGTTCTAAGCCTTTAAATGAAAAATGAAAGGAATGAAAATTTTAGTGATTACTAGATTTCAACGACTAGATCTATCTTTTTTTTCACCTTACAAATGTTTCCAACATGTATAGCTTTTAACTTTCAAGGCTGATGTCATTTTGTTAGTATTTAAGGACATTGCTCTAATTAATTTGGTTTACAACAGAGTGTAAAATTCATAATTTATTTCTAATAAAAGAAGTGAGCAAAATTAATAAAATGCAAATATGTTCATTATATATGTTTATAAATTTTAATAATTATTAAATATTAACGAAATTTCAATACATTATTTAATAACCAATATCGTTGTATCAAAACATAATGTATAGCTAAAATTTGAACAAAAAAAAACTATTATAATTTTTGTTCTGCTTGGTTTATCCTAAACCTTGATGGACATAATATATAATGAAATAAAAATTTATCTATTGATTTTATAGGTTTTTAGATGATTCAAAACTAAACTAATTCATATATCAATAGTTAACTATTTGGAGCTACAAGTAAAATATTTAAACAGAGGCTATGCAAACTATGCAAAATGGGTTTACGATCATTATTAGTAGTTTTATTTATTTTCTTCTTGCAAATAATGGTAAGTCTATGTTTTGATTATAATTATTATATAAAAAATATTGACAGACGAAAAAACAAAAACATAATAATTATGATACATCAATTTCAGCAAAACTTTCATTCATGAAAACATAATAATATAGCAATTATGCTAGATTTCATAACATGCACCTAAGTGTTGATCTATAACAGCAACATTTATGGTGCAAAAAATAGTAATTATATATTTAATGCAGTATAAATTACTTAGTACATGTGTTTGCATATATTTTGTATTTATAGTAACAATTTTTGAATAAAAATATAACTTCAAAAACTTATTATTTTTTGTTAACTTAAACAATGGAATTTGTTTCTTTTCTGTTTAAAACTACTTCAAAGCAAATATTTCGTTAAGAAATGTATAAAGTGATCTATTTATTATAATTTTTTCAATTGAAACATATATCATTCGGGGAAAACAGTATCGTTTATTATATCTTCTTTTCAGCAACAGTTGTTAATTGCAAAATGTATATTTTTATGCTGCCTTGTATTAACACGTGTAGTAGCATAAATGTGATTTATTTTATAGCAGAATATTTATGCTTTTTAAATTTAGCAACGTATATGTTCTAATGAAATAACTGAAGCATAATTTAGTAATTTATATAATTTCTTTTCCCGCGATGCAGAATTTGAAATATTCTTATTATATTCTAACTTAATACAATCCTTAAACTTTATTTTTTAATGAATTTACATTATAATTTTGTTAACAAATAAATTATAAAAAATAAAATTATTGTTTGTAGGCGGATATCCGATGTACGGCAAATTTATTTTGTAACATAATATTACATTGTTTGTATACAATTGAAATTTAAATTGACACCAATGAATCATTAAATCGTATAATTAAATGGTTGTGTATTTTCTGTTGTAATTTTTCTTACTGAAGTCTTATTCAAAAAAATATTATTAGTATTATATTTCTAAAGAAATAGTTAGAGGAGTTCATGTCGGAAATACATAATAATAATATAATAAATATAAAAATGGAAAATAATGTAGAATTTATCAAAATTATTATTCAGATCAAGTTTTTTTTATGCAGCCTAAAGTAGGTAGAAACTTTAACTATTTCGATTTCAGAGTAAGTGGGGGGGGGGGGGCATTTTTTTTTTTTTTTTTTTTTTAGTTTCATTTTATTTTGCTATGAAACCACCTATAAACTTCTGTTTCCAGATGTCAAATCAAAATAAATTGAACGAAAGTCGTCAGTCAGCTTCTAAAGTAAATTATTTTGTTTATATGCCAACCGTTCGAAATTTATTTAAATCTAATAATTTACTCAACTGTAAATTGGCTGTACCATGTTTAAATATGGAGGTATGATGTAATCTATAAAATTTAATTTTTACATGTAATCAATGATTATACGATAACCATATTGATAATATAACACGTGCTCATATTTAAATTAATTCTTGATATGAAATATAGGTTTTTCGGAAAAAATAAAAGAGAAAATCACTTTTATATAAAATAATCTAAAGATAAAATACTCAAATAATAACACAGGAAAAATATCACATTAAAGATATTAACAATGAATGATAATAATAATTAAAAATAATAAAGAAATAATAAAATGAAATGAAAACTCTTAATAAGTAAACTTCATTTTCAGGCCGGCATTAAAAGATTTATTTCAGGTATGCATTTTCTAAATTCATAATTTTTATTTGACAGCTAGTGTATTTACAGACTAATAATTTCTTAAATTGGTTACAAAAATAGATAAATTCTAATAACATACCAATTGTATTGCATTTTTTTAATAAATAATTATTGCACCAATATGCATAAAAAGACGTAAGCTTGTTCTGTATAAAGTATAGTGAATCTCATTAACAGTGATTGGCTGACCAACAAAATAAGACACATTCATTGGTTGTTCTTGTTTTTTGAGCCGATAAAAGTGAGTCGCATGTTAAGAATGGAACTTTTTTTGTAAAGTCTCGTTCATTCTTATCAATTTCAAAGTTCCAAACGAAGAAATAACAATGATCAACAATATATAAACGTAGTAAACAGGTAATGACGTCGTGATCAGATGTTTTTAACAAAGGAAAAATTTCGAAGCAGGCTCAACAGTTGTGTCTATTTTATAGAACGAGCTATAGTTTATAAATGGTCTATGACAAAACTTTGTATTTAATTTTTTTTTATTTAATAATTTACAAAACAACAATTGGTGTAGTACTTGAATAAAGTAAAAAAAATTGCTTTAACAGTTAATACAAATTTATTTCTGTAAAAATATCAGTATATTATATAATATATATAATGCATGATGTAAAAGTTAAGTATTCAATATATTGAATTTTTTGAATTTAATATAGTTATATTTAAATAACTTTGAAAACAGATAAAATCATGCCTCAAATTAAAAAAGTTTCATTGCATTTTTTTTTTTTTTTAGTATTTTATCCAATTTTTTAAAGTATTGAAAATATTTTTAATTATTTTATTACAGTTCTATTCAAGGAAGTTATAAAATGTGTAAAATACTGAAATATTCAAAATTACTTAAAAAATATTATTTTTCTTAAGTTATGTGAAAAGGTCACTTCAATCAGAATTTTTTTTAAGCAGTATGAGAATGTATATATATAGCGTAATACACATGACATATAATTTTATCTAACACGGTAAAAGGTGCTAATATATAGCAATGCTATAGCAATTCATAGCTATAGATACACTGCTAATAGCAGGTAGATAAATCCTGTAAATTTTACTAGGTTAATATTAGTTAAACACATTGCAACAATTTTATTTTTCCATTTTTCAGAAAAGGCAAACAATACTCTAATATCTGGCTGCAATGGGAAAACATATTACATACCTAAACAAAAGGTGTGCTTTGTTATGTTATGTTTGTTTGTTTGTTTGTTTGTTTTGTTTTTTTTTGCTAAAAAAATATGTGTTTACAAATTGATAAGTAGGTAAACAAAGAGTAATATTTACTTAGTTTCAAATATAATAGTTTTTTATTATTTTGTGAATGCGGGACCAAAGATTGGCAAGTAAAAATTTTGATTCAATAATTTTTTTTATTTATTATCAATTTATGTTACTAATATAGTAATATACCGTATACTTCAAATTTTAAAAATATATTATAAATGAAATGTCTTTATATAATTTTTAAGAGTTACAGACTTTATAACGTTTGTAAAAAATTAATATAAATTTTTATTGTCTACTGAAAAAATCGATGCTGCTGTGGCTATACCACATTTAAATACCACACTTCCACACCTGTTTTCATATGTAGAAGTGCTTTTTTTTTTACATGTTGTCGCGATAAATGCAGATGCGTGTTTTTATGGCTATGCGTGATCAACGTATAGATGCGTAAAAGTAAGCAAACCCGCTAAAAGTAGAAGTGTGGTTTAGCCACAACAGCATTGATATATTGTGTTAGTCAATTTTATAGAAATATAATAACTAAATATGAAGGGTAAAATATGAAAAAACAAAATTATTGTTACAGTTTTGAAAGCTGGGGAAAGCTAGTTCTTGAGCTTCTACACTGACAATATGTCCCGTAAATGTCATACGACTTGCTGCATAATATTATATAATATTTATGTAGCTAAACATTATTTTTATAAGTGCCGCCAATCGCAATCGCGTAAAAATGTTTACCTTGCTTCTTAAATCTGATTGTTTCCTGCGCGCAAGCATGCAGAATATTTACGTCATTTTTATATAAGTTTCCAACCTTCACTTTGATAAAAAATATATCGTACTTTAAAAATTATATTCAATGGATTGCAGTGTTTTCTAAAGAAATTTGTTTGACTCGTGGGAAAAATAAAAACAAATAAAAACAAACATACAAACAAGCAAACAAAAAGACGAAGAGTTGGAATACTTGTAAAGGGATAGGATTTTACACTTCATTTAGAAACTTTTTATCAACAACAAAGTTCCCCATTACGTCACTTTAATGTGGCTCAATTGGAAATACGTCCTGAAAGGAACATTAAAAAATAATAAAAATATACATTGTTTATATATATTATATACCTAGGTAAATCGTAAAATTTAAAAATTGCAGATATTTATATCTAATATTTGGAATCATTGCTGCAAGTGGGGCATGTATCCTATAAATTTGGAATTAAAACATGAATTAAAGTGTCTCGCTAATGCTTATGTTAACATAACTGGTAAGATAAAAACAAATACGACGATATATTTAATACAATAAATATAATTATCATAAATGTGTATTCATGGCCTAAATTTCATAAAAAATGTGTTAAATCCTTGTAAGATATGAAGCAAATCATCCCTTCTGCAGCATATGTGGGAAATAAAATCAAAATCCCTTATTACATAAATTTATGACAAAATTACTGATATTTTTATGCAATAAAGTTTCTTCCGCAACTTCTTTAATTTAAATAAATTTACAGTCTTTGCATGGTTGTTGCCATTTTTTAATATGAAAAATTAAATTATCCAAAATTTAAACTGTGTACATTTTGTACTCTAAGTTATATTATTATATATTATTATTGTCATTGATACCGATACTTTATATACTACTGTAATAAAAGTTTTAAAGAATGTAATTTCATTATTCTATTATACTTTTCACTTATTACTTATTGATGGCTCATAAACTAAGTTAATTTTCTGTGATGAATCAAAAAAAATTATATAAAAAGTATAGCAACATATTATTTTTAACAAGAAATACAAGTAATATTATAACAAAGTACAATTATTTTTATTTGATAAAATGATAATAATAATAATAATAATATTAAAACATAAAGGATACCCTAAAACTCCCACATTTCTACTATCCAAAACATTTATACTATTTCAAATCCGTAAGGAATAACATATACGAGAGATATATAATATATATAATGATAATAATATTAGAAAGCACATAAATAATAAAAACAATTAAAAGGATTATATGATTCTATAATAAATTATTTCTGGTACTATAGCATTTTATACAAACTATATAGAGTATCACTTTTCAGTCTTGTATTGAAACAGTAAAAACTGGATACTTTTTATATATATTATTTCTTACGAAATTCTGATCTTTTTAAATTAATTTAGCTTGATAAATAAAAAATAATAAAAAAGCTTCAGAATTCCTTTTTTCAGGTATGTTCTGATTTGAAAATATGCTAACATTGATGTTTTTTTAAATTTCAATATATATATATATATATATATATATATGATAAAAAAATTCATTTTGTCTTACCTTCTATAAGACACTAGGCTTTCAATCGCTGCTTGATTTGACGACAAAATAACACAACACTAAAAACGTGTCACTTATATAAGTTAATAAAAATACTCAATTCACAGTTTTTAAAAAAATTATATACATAGCAATGTTATATTAACAAAAAATTAAAATAAGTGAAAAGATACAACGTATAGCTAAAGGAGTTAATCTTCGTTTTGTTTGTTCTTCAAAATACACATTAAAGTCAAGTTTAGCACGTACAAAACCAGACATGAAGAAAAATATGAATAAAGAAGTAGTATATTATTCTATACCCTGTGTATGTGAAAATAAAAAGAATATATCGGAGAAACAGGTCGGCCATTATATGTCAGGGTAAAAGAAATGAACTCAGGCAAAAAATAGAAAAAAGAGATATATGGGGTATTCAAAACTAATAGATCATGCGCTGAATAATAACCATCAAATTCAATTGGAAAAAAACAAAAGTAATAGGAAGAGAGAGTCATTATAAAAAAAGAAAAATATTAGAATCAATAGAAAGTTCAAGAAGAAAAAATAAAACATTTAGTGAACCCAGTTTTGAATTACCGCCTATTTGGGTTCCTCTCATAGATTCATGTAAAATAAGTGTACCACGTTACCGTACATGCGAAAATGTAAACAACATAAAACCACCTGACGAGGACGAGCCACACCCACCAGTGCGTAGGTTAGCGCGCCTCGTGAGCAACAGTCAGTAAGCTGAAGAAAAGGGCAGACGAAGTATATACTTTTATATACGCCCTCGAAAACGTTACAATTTGGTGTTAATGAAACATAGCTATGTATATGATTAATTTAAAACTGTGAATTGATTATTTTTATTAACTTATATAAGTGACAAGTTTTTAGTGTTGTGTTATTTTATCGTTAAATCAAGCAGCGAGTGAACCCAGTGTCATATCTATAGAAGGAAAGACAAAAATAAGTTTTTTTTATTATCATGTCACCTCACTCGATATTCAAATTTTCAATCATTAATATATACATATTAAGGTGGTAACAGAAAAACTGTTCATCAATACTTCACTGCTTATTTGGATGCAAATCTTGATCGAAAGTTTATTTCTTGTCAATCTGGCAAAAATGTACCACCTGACATATGGGCAAAAAAGCAACCTGAGAATGCTTGGGGTAGTGAACCATGTACTGCTTTTATGTTGACTTCATTCAACATTGGATTACATGATATTGAATGTAATATTGAAAGACAGGTACTGTGTGAGGTAAGTGTCTTTATATATATTTACTCTTTGTAGTACATAAAAATATTGGAGAAAAAATATAACCATAAATAATAATAATAAAGGAAAAATAAATAAATAGTGCGTACGAGTGAGGTATCGTGAGGTATCAATACAAAACGTCAAACAGGCACCACGCACACAAAACGTGTGATTGTCGATCCTAAATAAAAGAAATATAAAGAAAAAAATTAATTATACAAGATATTATCAAATTTGTTATTACATAAACTACAGCTATATAGAATGCCATACATATAGTGCGAGTAATTATGTTAAACTTAACTACTTCTGGTGCGTCAAAATATATGTCTTTAATTTTTATGAAAATGGAATAACGTTTTGAAGTTTAACATAACTGGATCACAAGTTCCTTCTTACACAGCTACGATAAAGAAAACATTTTATATAGAGAACAGTTCTGACTTTAAGTGTAATGAAAAGATTTATACCCCCTTGATTATGAAATTGCCATCCAATTTGAATCTTATCTATATAACCATTAAGATAATGACTATTTTGACAATAATAAAAAAAAGTTAAATCAAGATAGGACACATATTAAGACATAAGTTAAGTAGGAATACCTACTTAAGTAAGTTTACCTGGAATATTAGAACCTGTTATAAACATTTAAGGGTTGTATTCAGATGGCCTTTATTTTAAAATATAAAAAGAAAACTTTGAGACTTTAAAAATTCTCAAAAGTCTTTGAAAGTTAATAGTAACAGCTACCTATGACAAATTTTTCAAAACCCGTGACCATCAGATAAAGGAAAAAATAATTAATGAAATTTACATGGGATCTTATGGGACTAAAATTTTGAAAATACATAACTTAAAATCTAGCATGGTGGCCCACCAATTTTTTATATTTTTGAAGATAACATCTAAGTGTATCACGTTGGAAAATTTCAGCTTTTTCTTTCTTTACAACTTTTTATTCTAATCCCGTAGTACCTGATTTCCCGCCTTAAGACTTAAGTTAAATTTTTATAGTGTAATTAATCTATATAGCGATGCAATGACAAAATTTTAAATTTCAAAATCGTGTCTTCTACTGTAATTTAATAAAATAATTAAAATTAAAAAAATAATATAATAATAAATAAATAAAAAATACTTTCTTTAATTACATATTTATTTACTTTAAAGATATCAGATTCAATTTTGCAAGAAAATATTGCTAATATTGAAGACAGAAAAATAAGAAGAAATACATTTTATAGCCAAAGTGTTTTTGATGCTTTTCAATCTAAAAACCTGGAGAAATGTAGTACCGCAACGTCTTGTTTGCATGTGACAGTAAGTACTACAAACTCTTAAAATATTATAGGGGTTCATATTTGTAAAAAAAAAAAAAAAAAAAAAAAAAAAAAAAAGTTTCCAATTGCATGTTTTCTTAATGGTACTATTATTTTTGTAGGTTGGCATGAATAAATTTCAAAGAGGTATACAATACTTTTAAATTTAAGTGTATGATAAAACTGTGATGGGTCACAAAAACTAAATCATAACATTTAGCAAATCATAATTATAATTGCAGTAATTTTAATGCATTAAAATATTTTATAAAATTACAAGTCCATCATTTTTATGGATCCATGCCATGTAATGTATAATACATTTGCGGAAGCAACAATTTGAACACTAAAAAAATAAAAGGAAAGGAAAAGATAGAAAAAAAAGGAAAAAAAATTAAATAGGAAAATTTTTAAATTATTATTTAAGATGATAAGATGATAATCTAAAATAGAATATTGAAAATATGCATTTAAAACTTTTAAATAATTTTTGCAATATTTCAAAAGCAATATTTCAAAAGATATTTTTCTAATATATTGTGTTTTTAAAAAGGTAAACAAAATAATATTGAACATTTCATATATAAGAAACAAATTTGTTATTATTTTCTTTCATATTATACTAAATTTTACCAAAACTTATTTAAAACATCGAATAACTTTTTTTTTTTACTTTTATTTATGTGTATATATATATATATATATATATATATATATATATATATATATATATATATATATATATATATATAATATAATATAATATAATATAATATAATATAATATAATATAATATAATATAATATAATATAATATAATATAATATAATATAATATAATATAATATAATATAATATAATATAATATAATATAATATAATATAATATAATATAATCATTTTAATTAAGTGGATATTGGTTCCATATTTTTGAAATATTTTTTCTTTAATTGGTTTACAATATTTGAAAGATCTACATTTCGATTTTGTAGAAAATATAACAAAGGGAATTACATTAAATGGTTGTAACGGGAAAATTTATTTTATACCAAAGGAAAAGGTAAGATATATTTTTATTATCGCTATGAATTACACAATTAAAACAATATGTTGTATAAAATAAATATTACATATTTTTATATCCTTAATTTAATTAGGCTGCATAATTATATCCCATTTTGAATGTATTAAAGGAGTTTGCAATAAAATTTCAAATTAAGTACGGTAAATCTATGGTAATTATTAATATATTTTCATTATTTTTGTTCAATCTTCTAATATATTTTAACCACTCTGCATTTTATGCTGTCTTAAATATATTGGTTCAGAGATATGGCTTGTTGCCCTGACAGTACCGTTTGCCTATTTTGTTTTGCATTATTTATTTACTTTTCATACTTATAATATGAGAGATTTTTATTAAGATTATTTTACCAAAGATGTAATTTTTATAATTAAAACTTTCTGGCATTTTTATAGACGTTAATTCAAGATATTTGGAGCCATTGTTGCAATTGGGGAATGACACCAATTTCAATAGAATCAAGGGAAGATATTCGATGTATAAGTAAAGTTTACTTTAATCACTTGAATGAGACAGGTAAAGACCTGATATGTATGTATAAACATATACATACATACAAAATAATACACACACACACACATATATATATACATATATATATATATAAAATATATATATATATATATATATATATATATATATATATAATATATACATACAAAATTAAATAAAAATTCAATTTTAAATTTGCTGCACACTGCACACCAATTTCGTACATACAGTTTTAATCAGGCAGAGTCTTACATGGAAATTATTTAAAAGAAAGTGTTCTATACAAATACCTAAGTAAAATAGAAACATAAATTAATAACAAATGATTTTCGAATAACTAACTTATAACTTAACTAACTTGTAAGTTAATTATCATTTATTTCATACAAATAATAAGAATAAATAAAACATAGTTTTTACGATAATATTTTTTATGGTAAGGTGGCGATAGAGATCCTATAGATGAATATTACACGGCACATTTGGACTCAAAGTTGGATCGAAATTTTACCTCGTGTCAAACTGGACATGTCGTGACCTTTGACATTTGGGCTAGAGGTCAGCCTGACAACTGGAAAAAAAAAGAAGCTTGTGTTTCGTTGATTTTAAATATTGATCAAATTGGTCTTCATGATTTTACTTGTGAAGCTCCACCAAAGCAAGTTATCTGTGAGGTTTTGTATAAGTTTAATTGTTTATTTATTTACTTATAAAAATTTGCTCTTATTCTAAGTATAAAAATAATTTTTATTATATTGTTATTATTCTGTATATATTTTTGATTTCAATATATTTTTATAATATAATTATTTCGCTATAAAAAGTATATTATGCTAGCTGAAAATGTTCTATTTGCACTTTTTATTTATTTTATTATCAATCCAATTATAAAACTTTTCCACATGGCTCAAAGTTAACAGAAACTTTAATTATAATTAAATCTTAGAATAAAGGAATTCTGTAACTTAAATCTTAATGTTTTACATAATATTAGTATTTTACATGTAAACAAAAGAGTGACCTGCACCTGTAATTGCACCGACCAGCCTGCCTAGATGTTTCCACGGTTTCTCTAGGCTGTCATGGCGAATGCCGGGCTGTGTACTTAGGCAGTGGCTGGCCCGTGTGTGCTTTTCCATTAATTGGAAAGTCCTTACCTGTCGATAAGACAATGTCTTGACTGGGACTGGGATTGGTGTATAGCACGATAACACAATATGGCAAGCAAAAAAAAAAAAAAAAAAAAAAGAGTATTGTTTTACTTTTAAGTTTTATTCGTATTCTAGGCTTCAAAACAGGAATGGGAGAAATTATTAGGAGTAGCAGAACAGAAGAGAAGTTCTATTTACAACTTAAATGTTATCAAATTCTTTAAGGAAAATAACTTATTACATTGCGGGTTAGCAAATAATGCCAACTGTTCAATTTCCGAGGTAATTATTTTTAATCAAGTGCAAATTATTTATTTTTGTATGAATTTTGTAATATTTTAACATTTTTAGGCTAATAACACAAACTTGAACTCCAAAGGTAACTTTTAATGTTTCTTTTTGTGAAAATTAGGCTATATTTTTATTAATTTAAATTTTTGTTTTCTAAAAAGGAATTGAATTAAACGGATGTAACAGAAAAACATATTTGATACCAAAGGAGAAGGTAAGTAAATAGCTTGTATCAAAATATATTTAAAACATTGTGCTTAAATTGTGGTGTTAAAAGGAGTTTACATTAAGAATTTGTAACATAAGATAATCGATTAAGCCGCGGCCAAAGGGCGTATGCGCATTTCAAGGTCGCCCCACAAAGAGCGTATGTGCATTTTTGGCCAAAATATTTTATTCCATTTTTGAAAAAGGGTTTCACATATTCCCTGATATTTTTATGTATTTTCGTCAAATATTTTGAATATTTTAAGTGATAATAATGCGCAACTTCGGTTCGACCAACAATCAGTTTTTTGTATGTCCTGTAAAATTATGAAAAATTAACATACACCTTTTGCTGCAAACTGGCGAAATGCACATGCCCCCTTTTGCCGTGGCCACTTCGTAATAATAAAGTGGTTAAACTTAAATTTAGAGTTCATCTAGAGATATTTGGAAAATTTGCTGCATGATGGGAATGAAACCAGCAACCTTTGAAAAAAAGCACGAACTGACATGTCTGAATAAAGTATATTGGAATTTAAAAAGTAAAGTATTCTATAGACAATTATAACAAATACACGATTATTGTACACTGTAAAAAATAAATATTTATTATTATTTTAGACCATGTTCAGCATAATTCTTGCTATACTTCGCAATTACCATGTTATTTATTATACAATAATTGTTATGCTATTTACCATAAATATTTACGTTGTTTTAATTTAATATTATTTATGCTATAATGATATAAATGCAGCATAAATTATGAAATTTATTACTTCAAAGGAATATAGCTTGGAAAAAAATACTACTACATGCAAGTACATGTCATAAATCCAGTAAATTGCTCTAGACTAAAATAGTAGTTAATATACTATAATAGTACCTAATAGTTTTCAAACATTAAAAATTTGATTTACTTACACTACACGGAATGAATAAATTTAAGAAATTATTCAGATACATATTCTTTAGTAAAAACCAATAACTCTTTTGAAAAAAGTTTAAAGAGTAACTCGTTAGTATAAACGTAATTTCTTTAGCGGTAAATAGTTAACCCTTTATATTCTAAAAAGTTTAGTATGTATCTAACGAAATTATTATGAAAAAAGTCTAAATAGTAACTCTTTAGATAATTTTTGCCGTGTAATTTACTGGATTTATATACCTGAACAAAAGTTCCCCAACGATGCAGTGGTGACGTTGCGTCTTCTCATAAAGGTAGCATAGGGTGGTGGGTGGTTGCGGGTTGCCTATACCAATCGTTTGGGAACTTTTTAGCCAGAGCTGTGCTGGCAATTAGTATAGTATTTTTTTTTTTCGTGTATGCAGGCTAAAATAAATTATTTTTATTGAAAAATAGTATAACTGTTTTTATAATGCTCCCCCTAATTTTGTTAACAAAGCGGATTGATTGCTGAATATATTATATTCTTACAGGTGCGGCAAAAAAAGATTTTCATCATGAATATTTTGTCGGACATTTGGATGGCAATTTGGATCGTAATTTTATATCTTGTAACGATGGTCAGTTAACTTCTCGTGAACTATGGGCTATAAATCAACCTGATAATTTAAACAAACAGGAACCCTGTGTAATTATTAAATTTGGTTCATACACTGTGGGTTTGATGGATTATGAATGTGAACCATTAGAAGAGAAACAAGTTTTGTGTGAAGTGAGTAATTCGGAATATAAATGTTATCAGTTGTCACGTAAGAGGAAAAATTAAATATAAGACAACGTGGTTTAGTTATTGATTCGTTTATAACGATTCTTGTTAAATCACTAAGTGGTGAAGGTATAGCTGACTCCTAACTCCGTACTCCACACCGAGTATAGGTTCGAGCCAGGTACGTGAATAAAGGTACGAATACTAGTATAAGTAGTGTGAGAGATACACGGTTTCTCTAGGCTGTCATGGTGAATGTTGGGCTGTATATTTAGGCCGTGGCCAGCTCGTGTGTGCTGTTTCCATGTATTAAAAAGTCTTCACCTATGGATAAAACAATGTCTTAACTGGGACTATAGTAACTAAAAGAGGTAGTATGGTCACCGCATTCTTCTTATGTACGGGGGTGTAACCACATTTTGTTGGCCTGTGATTGGCGTAGAGAGAAAACCGCTTTTGCGGAGATGTCCGAAGTCACTTCAACAGCCAATCTTAGCGGCGGATTACAATGTCTCAGACAATCATTAATTAATAATATTAATCTACTGAGGAGGATATTCATAGATTTAAAAACAATAGCTGACTTATTTAGGCATGTTTTGATATAATTTTTATGTCCTGACATTTTGTATTAGTTGCGCTATGATTTATTGAAGTGACCCCTTTTAATATGGGTTTAGATAGGACGGTGTGAAGCAAAAAAAAAAAAAACGCTTTTGCTGAATCGACTGTACTACCTTCATAGTTACTATAACTGGGACTAGAGATTGGAGTAGTACGATAACACAACGTGGCAAGCAAACAAGCAAAAAAAACAAAAAAAAAAAAAGATTTTACCAACTGTATTTATTACCATTATTTAAGCAATGCTTCTCATATATTTATATTTATTTTAATTTTGATGCTCATAAATGTTTCCAAAAATAGTTATTTTATCGTAAAAAAAATGTGAGTAATACATTCATTCTATACTACTCTTGAATTTTAAGACTTTTTTTTTATCTGGATACTTGTGGGCGGATTCTGGCTTCAGAATAATAACTAATAAGTAATATGATGAGTATTTATATTGAAAATATTGCATAAACTATTAGAGAAAATTAATGTAATATATAATAAATTCCTATAAATAGCTGAGTAATATTTGCATTTAAAACTTAATTAATATTTTTTTATTAAATATTGTCTGTTTAACTATTCACATCATATTACTGTTACATGTAAAATTGATTAACATTGATGTGGGTTTTACAATGCTATTTAATATAAACCCAATTTTTTTACTGCGAAGCTTTCTGTAGCGCATATCGCCACCATGGATTTGAAGATTTAGTTTGTTGTATTGGTAATTGAATTATTGGAAGAGGTTTTTGGTATTTTAGAAAAACAGTATTTACACTAACAGGAAAATGATATCCCTTTATTACTTATAATTTATAAGTTATAAAACTAAATTCGCTTTTCACGTATTTAAGGAATTTTTGGACACGTAAATGAATCTAATCAATCAAAGGGACTAGAGCTAATTTTCTTAATATTATTTTTACATATATTTGTAAGCATTGAAAGAAAGACGTAACATTCTATGTTCTCTCTGTCTCTGTCTCTGTCTCTGTCTCTGTCTCTGTCTCTGTCTCTGTCTCTGTCTCTGTCTCTGTCTCTGTCTCTGTCTCTCTCTCTCTCTCTCTCTCTTTCTGTCTCTCTCTCTTTCTGTCTCTCTCTCTTTCTGTCTCTCTCTCTTTCTCTCATGAAAGTACACAGAATATTTTAATAAATAAAATTTAGGATACAAAACTGTTTGAATTTTTTCTGTAATATTCAGACCAGTCTTGTAGTAGTTAACGTAAAATCGTTAACGTTAACCGGCTATTACTATAATATAGATTAACAACATTGCAAAAAGTAACGTTATAGTTATAGATTAACAAAAATTGACGTTAACATAGCATTAACTATAATAATGTTACTTTTTAAAAGAAATATTTACCATATACTATAACTAAAAATCAAAATTAACTGATTAAGTGAGAGAAATGATAAATAAAATTATCCTTTATTTAAAAATGAGTAATTATAAGTAAAATTTAAACTTCATAAATGATTAAACTATTGAATAATCATAAAAAATTGCATATCATCGAAACAAATCTTTTAACGTTATAGTTAACGTAAATTAACTTTAAACGTAAAGTTATAGCTGGGGACAAATTAGAGTTATCGTTAAAGTTATAGTTTTATATGAAATTAACTCAACGTTAATGTTATAGAAAATTCAGGTAACGACTACAAGACCGATTCAGACAGTTTTACCAAAAATTGATAAAACTGACACAAACTACACGACATCAAACAGACATATAGAAAATCTGACTACTTACACGCCATCTACTAGTAAGCTTTTAGATTGTCAATCTGCATTTTGCAACGAGGTAATTATGATTTTTTATTAAAGTATATGTATAAAAAAAATATTAACATTTACAATTTTTTTTTATCACTGTATCTTAGGCATATTAATATTTATTATTATTTTAATATTTCTTTTTAATAATTTCTGTAGACTACTTTGCTTCAAATAAAAAATGTTACATTAAAAGGTAAAAAAAAAAAAACTCATTACTTTTGTTATATGATACTCCCAATTTTGCATTATAGCATTTTGAAACAAAATTGTTTATGAACATTATCATTGTTTAAGAACTTTAAAAATTTGTAATGTTGTTATTTTGTTCATGTATCAAACAAATTTTAATAAATTATATATATACAGTATATATATATATATATATATATATATATATATATATATATATATATATATATATATATATATATATATATATATCATATATATATATATATATATATCAGCGGAACTCTTGATGAAAGTGATCATTATCGCATTTATCAAAATTTATTTTAGTGCCTTCGTCAGCTGGAATTACAATTACTGAGCTTGGAAAGAAGACTTACTTGTTTACAAATAATAACGTATGTATTGATATTCATAATTAAATTACTGCTTCTATTTACTCAAAATGCGGAAAAGGAAGTGAACGGAAGAGGAAACCACGTGATGGTAAAAGTGGAAGGTAGCTCAAGGTAGCTCAAGGACATTTTACGTAAACCTAAAAAGCGGAAAAGGAAGTGCCGGAAAAGGAAACCATGTGGTGTTAAAAGTGGGAGGAGCTCTGACCCAGCTTGCTGCTTGTGCGAAGTTTTCTCCCACTTTTACTGTCACGTGATTTCCGCTTCCGGCACTTCCTTTTCCTGTTTTTATAGGTTTACATAATATGTCAAGGTTAACTTGCTGCTGGCACCAAGTTTTCTCCCACCTTTACCGTCACATGGTTTCCTTTTCCGGCACTTCCTTTTCCGTTTTTTAGAGTACACAGACGCACTCACCGTTTGTTTTTATTATTTCATAAAGTGTCGTCACTTATTTCCGGTTCACTTGATAGGACTCATTGTCTTGACTGTGTCTTTTGTTCAAAAATATATAAATTATTAATTTTTATGCTGTTAATTTCTTGTTTGAACAATAAAGACTATTATTTATTTATTTATATTCAATTATTTGGGGAGTTTTGTATTAAGTAATTTAAAATCGAAATGTCAAAACACTCACTTTAAAACCTCAATATATGCAATAATATCTAATATTATTTCAAAATATTTATGAATATATATTTGACTTTAAAAATAGCAAAAATTAATTAAAAATTTAAATTTAGCTAATAGAAATAATAATAACAGAAAAAATTAGAAATAATGTTATCACCAATTTATCAACAAATAAAGAAATTTCATAGGAAAAAAACTTTTGAGAATGTAATTTTTTTTATAATTAAAATTTTCAGGATTTCATTTGCTTGGTATTATTTCAAGTATTTTTTTATCTGTGCTAATAAACACATATTTTAAATTAGCAATTCAATTATAAAGACTTGAATTTTTTTTTTCATGAGGCAAAATAAAAATGTATGTTAAAGAGTGTTTATTAAGTATTTGTAGTATTTTAATTTACTCACTTTAGTTATATAGTTGTCCAGAGCATACAATTAAAGGCGTAGAACACTTTGTACAAAAAAGTAGTGGAATATCCTAACAAACCTGAGATTTGACCTTGATTTGTCCGGAGTCGTTGATTTCTAATTTATTTTCCATTCACAAAATGGCACGAGCGGTCAATGACGTCTCAGCTCACCTGGTCCACGTGTGCGTAAAACAAGCAAACTGTGACGCCAATGAATGCTCGCGTTATTTTGTGAATGGAAAATAAATTAGAAATCAATAACGCTGGACAAATCAACGTTGATTTTCAGGTTTGTTGGGATACTACAAAGCTTTTTTGTTCAAGGTGTTCCACGCCTTTATTACGCACCGAGAGTCGATAAATTTTAATGCATTATTGTATAAAAACGCTATAGATAAGTGTAATTACACTGAGTAAAAATTATCTCTTATAAAAGTTTAAAAAATGGCTTAAGCTCGTTCTGTAAAGTAAAGTGAATCTCAACAACAGTGATTGGCTGACCAACAAAATACGACACTTTCATTGGTTGATCTTGTTTCTTGAGCCAACAAAATTGAGTCGCATGAAGAGCATGGAACTTTTTTTTGTGGAGTTTCTTTCATTCTTATCAAGTTCAAAGTTCTAAACGAAGAAATAACAATGATCGACCATATGTATACATGTAGTAAACAGGTAACGACGTCATAATCAGCTGTTATAACAAAGGAACATTTTCGAAGCCGGCTCAATTTTTGTGTGTAGTTTACAGAACGAGCTTTAGTAAATATATTTTACAATATATAGATTTTGTATGAAAACATTTGGTCAGAATGCTGTAAATGGAACATGGTACCAGCTAGCATTGAAAATATGGAAACCTTACTTGTGTTTAAAAACCATTACAAACAATCAGGTAAGCTTTAAAATGCTAATTTTATAACAAATCAAAGTTTAATGCAAAGTTATATTATTTATCGTTGCTGTTTTTTATAATATGTGCTTCCTTAATTTAAGTTTCTTTCTACAGCCAATTAAATAAATTATATAAGAAATCAATAAAATATAAAATTTAAAAATAATAATGATAAAATATTAATTAACTTTATAGCAATAGATAACTTCACATAATCAGCACTTTGGCATAACTCATCAGGTTATGATTATTGGTAAGGGTCATCATTTATATAGTGTTATGTTAATTTTGGTCTGAAATAGGGCTTACCATGTTAAATTGAGGGTTTTGAGTTTTTTGAACTTCTCACTTCAGAATTGTTAAAACATGTTCAAAACAGTGAAAGGAACGGGGTGAAAAATGTGCTGAACGTCGACTCCAAATGAGAGTCTGGGTTGCGCTAGAAATTGCAGTTTCTCATAGCTGAATTTTTAAAATAAATATCAAAAGTACATATTATTACTGTTTTAGACAGGTTAACAGTGAGAAACTGACATTTCTGGCAGAACCCAGACCCTCATTTGGAGTCAACTTTGTGCACATTTTTCACCTAATTTCTTTCACTGGGGTGCATTCACGTCTTGAATACTTTTTGAGTTGTTCTGTTTACTTTATGATGATGTGTACTTTAATAAGTACTAATAATTCTGAAGCAAGAAATTCAAATTTTAAAACCCTCAATTTAACATCATATAACCTATACCAGGTCAAAATTACCATTAAACTAATGATGACCCTTGCCAGTGCCGTGTTCTGATTATGTGAAGTTTCTTATTGAAGTTATATTAACTGATAACTTAAAGGCGTAGAACACCTTGAACAAAAAACTTGCCTAATATCCTAACATACCCAAATATCAACATTATTTTGGCCGGAGTCATTGATTTCTAATTTATTTTCCATTTACAAAGTCAGTTGCGGGGTTACTACGTCACAGCTCGCCTGGTCCACGCGCGTGGAAACAGGCGAGCTGTGACGTAGTAAACCCGCAACTGACATTTTGTAAATGGAAAATAAATTAGAAATCAATGACTCCGGCCAAAATAATGTTGATATTTGGGTATTTTAGGATATTAGGCAAGTTTTTTTGTTCAAGGTGTTCTACGTCTTTAAGTTTTATTTATTACAATACTTCCGTCTTTATTTTTTTCATAAGGTGTAAATGAGAGTGCGATATATTTTACGAGTCAGATGGATGCTTTACTAGATCGACAATTCATATCTTGTGTGAGTGGAAATTTGGTTCCACGAGAAGTTTTCTTGCCAGGAGAACCGAATAACAAGGAAAATAAAGAAGCATGTCTTTCACTCAAATTTGAAAATGATACTGTTGGTCTAACTAAATATCGATGTGGAGATGTTGCACATGTGCTTTGTGAAGTGAGTATTACAAATTAAACAAAAGCCACTACAACTATGGCTATAGGTTGGATTATATACTATGTGAATTATATAAAACAAATTACTATTGTATAATTTTTTTAAAGAATTAGTTTAAATATGCTATTATTTTCAAATATCAAGGTCCTTCTTTTCATTTTTCTCAATCATGTCTAATATCCTATCATATACCTAAAAATCAACGTTGGCCGAAACATTGATTTCTAATTTATTTTTGATTCACAAAACGGCAGCTGAGGGTTTATGACATCACAGCTTACCAGTCCACGCGCGTGCAAACAAGCGAGCTTTGACGTCACAAACCCGCAGCTGTCATTTTGTGAATGGAAAATAAACTAGAAAACAATAACTTTGGCCAAATCAACGTTGATATTTAGTTATGTTATTATAATAGACAAATTTTTAAAGGTGGTCTACGCTTTCAAGCATTATTTGTTAAATGATACCTGGTGCGCTGCACACAAGAAAAAAAAATAGAGCCTTCTTATGTAAAAAAACAGAGAATTTTTAAATACAAATGACTTAGTGGCTTACAATTAAATTTTTTTTTTCAAAGTTGTGTTATACGTTTTAATTTAACTTATCCTGAAAAAACAGTATACATTTTTCAGTGTTTTAAAAGTTTACACTTTTATCATTAAACGATTTTGAGATTTGATCTGTGTCACACGTCTATAATATACAGTATATATATATATATATATATATATATATATATATATATATATATATATATATATATATACTGTATATCAAATATTAATCATTTCAAATATGTACTTGTTTTCGCAGACAGTAACAAATATACAACAATTTATATCACCTAAAATTGTAAAGAAAAATATAACAACAAACTATAATTCATCAATTCAAGATATTACGAGACCAGCTAAGTTATTACATATGCCAAATTTAACATCAGTTACAACTACAACATTTTGGACTGCAACCTCTAAAACTCAATCAAAAAGGAATTTAGTTTTGAAACAAACTACAAAAATATCTAGAAAAATATCAACAACGAGGCTCTATTCTTTTAAAGCAGCAATATTTTCAAATGCACCTACAAAAAGTTTGACAGTAAAATACAAAAATACATAGCATTAATATATTTTCTAACAATTATAATTAATAATCATTATAAATATTTCCTGTAATACTATTTCTAAACTTGCCTCTATATGTATAGGAAAATAATGAAAATGATATAAAAGGTCATTATTGCATCAGTACATTTCAAGTAAAGTTACTACGATCTCGGAAAACAATTTTTTTTCTTACAGGGTTTAAATAAATAAGGAACACATAAAACACATTCCTCCTTCGCGATGACTTTACTTCAAACGTTTCGTACAGATATTGCCAAGTCCTAGAAATTTAATAATGTTTGCTTTTGTAGCATTTTAAATTTACACACGGACAAAAATAACTACGTAATAATTATGCTAGCTCATTTTCAGCACAACTTGTTCAATGCAGCATAATTTATGCTATATTGCACAATAATTGTTTTATACAGCATAAATATTATGTTGTACGCAGTATAATTCTTTGTATTGTTCTAATTTATCATAATTTATGCTATAATGAGATAAATGCAGCATAAATTACGTAATTTATTCTTTCCGTGCACATGTATGTTTTCTTCATATTTATATTTGTTATATTGCACACTATTACTAGTTGATATAGAGATTTAATAATACAAATGTTAATGTAGCGTAACTCAATATTGTTTGGTTGCAATAGTTGCACTCGGTCAACTACGCCCTTTTCACAATCAATGACATTACGCACTTCCTTGCTAAATGAAAATAGAGAATATTATATTGCACGCCGTGAGCAGAAACACTTACTGGCATCCTCACCACCAAACGAGCAACACCTATCTCTGTACGAGGGCCAGTCGCCCCAATTATTGTAATGTAACTTTTTTAATAAACACAGTAAACAAAGAACCCGCATATTAATGTTTTCTTTATTTCATCTTGTAATAAGCATACATCCCTCTTATAAAAAAGGTTACTCTTTCAAATCTTAATATTAAAAATTAGTTAGGTGCTACATGTTTAAAAATCGTATTTCTCAGATTTGTATTTTTTTTTTTAAAGTAGAGTAAAAGAGTAAATGCAAAATTAATATTACGTTAGTAAGATTTTAGCAGCGCATTTTTTATTACAATACTATTAATATACAAAGTTTATGTAAAATACATACAGAATAATTTTTTATGTTAATACCAATATGAACATGTATACAGAACATGTAACGTGACTTTTTTTTATATGTGTAGCTATTGTACTCAATGATGAGAGCAAACGCAAAAAGGCTACAAATAACAATGCAGTATTATAAAATGCCTTATATAATAAATAGCACAGTATTGGAAGTTCAACAATATCATATGAATAATTATTTCATCATGCTAGATTTGTATCCTGCATACTTTGTAAAGGCAAAAAATAATATTAAAGGCGTACCTAAAGCGTAAGGCGTATTAAAGGCCACCTTATTTTTGTTCTAGGTTTCATGCCAATTAAAATTGTCTTCTAATAATTTTAATAAAAATTCTTCTATTTATACACACCAGTTGTAAGCGCCTTAAAAATAATGATTTTTTTAATTGTAAACTGGCAGTACAATGTGATAATATTAAGGTATGAAACAAATTTTGTCTATATTAATTTTTATATTATATACAGGGTGTTTAATTAAATTTTTACTTCTTTATATAGGCTGATTTCACTTAATTTTTTTTTTACAATTCCAATTTGTTATAATATCAAATTAAAGCACAAATTTTGACATTTTTCAAAATGTTCGCTAAACAGAGTTATGCCAAGTGGTTTTTATTTTAATCAGTAAGTGGCGTAAGAGTTCATTTTTGAAGAATAAACTCTCGATTGCTCCAGATGTCGATGTAAACAAAGGCTGCATTGGCCGAGATGGACCCACAGCTTTAGTACCGAGATCAACAGACCTCACCCCACCTGATTTTTTCTTGTGGGACGTCAAAAACAAAGTGTTTAAGACTCCAGTGCAAGATATCCCAGAGTTAAAGCGACGCCATCAGGATTACTGATGCTATCAAGTCCATTACGGCTTAGATGCACCGCAACGCGTGGCTCGAAGGCTCGAACTGCAGTTTCGGCTTAGATGCACCGCAACGCGTGGCTCGAAGGCTCGAACTGCAGTTTCGGCTTAGATGCACCGCAACGCGTGGCTCGAAGGCTCGAACTGCAGTTTCGACTTGACATCTGCCGGGCTACAAATGGTTCCACGTGGAGAAACCTTAATGTCATAATGTCATTAGCTTATCATCACTTTTAACTAAGAAAAAAATTAATAAGCATTTTTTTTTTTTTTTTAGGAAAACGCTGTTTGCCTAAGTCTGTTTTTCAAAAAAATTGCACTTCGTATTGTTTTGCATCTAGTCAAAAGAAAAATCAACAAAGCATATTTTTAAAAACAGAAAACAAAATGTCAAAACTTAAGCTTTAATTTGATGTATAATAAGTCTAATTTGTCAGTAAACTTCATATTAAAAAACGCCTCTGAAAAAGTAAAATTTTAAATAAACACCCTGTATAATGGCATAAATTCAGCATAAATTACCTAATTTATTTTTTTCGTGTTTTTAATGTTTTTTATGTTATTGTCAATGTAAAAGAAGTTTTGATGCAAATAAAATATTCTATGTTCTACGTTTATATTATTGCAAAATATTAAAGATTCTTCTTAAAATTACAGTCAACTGCAGATTTTGAAAAATTCAGAAATTAACTAAATTTCAATACTAAACTACAATCAACATCCTTGATGAGCACAGGTGTAACAAAACAGAATATTATAAAACAAATAACCAACTCGTCTGTGAGTACTTCGTTCATAACTACCACGCCAAAAAAATAAATTTTCAATTTTTACTGTAAAAACTACTACTAAAGAGTCTTCAATTAAAATTAAAGGTTTTTCTATTAGGAAACACTAATTAAATTTTATACAAAAATATGTAAGTAACGGGATTTATAGTAATGTTAATAAAATATACCAGATAATATAAATAAAAGTAGATTCAATTAAACTACTTATAAAAAATATATAATCTACTTATTTAATGTAACAAAATATGGGTATTTTTAAAACTGTCCCCGTTAACAAGAGCTTAAATACAATACCTTCCCTCTTATTATAATTTTGTATGCAATCAAAAAATTTCATGAATGTCTTCAGTTGGGGTTAGGTGTAAGAGTGGGCCAGACATATTGTCAGGCTTAAACCTCGCACTTTCAAAAATTTGTATTTTTTTTTTATCTATGCATTTTTTTGAATAAAGACGGTTATTTATTTATTTAATACCGAACAACAACAACTAACAACTTTGAAAAAACAAAAACAATAAAATTGAATTTTTATTTACATATCCGTCAACAAATATAATAAAAAAAATAAAAGAAATTGTTTGAAGAATCTCATTCCCAAAGTGTTTACATATATTTATTAACATTAAAATTACAAAGTGAAATATTCAAAATTAAAAATAACTTTTTAAAATTAAATTTTATTATTATTATTATTTTGCAGTAATTTCATCAAAAAAATAAAATCAATTATTTTTATTGTTGTTTAAAACATTGATACAAATAAATAAATTATTCTATATTATATTGGAACCATGTCAACAAAATATATTTTGGAATTTTATTATGGAAATGTCAATTGATATAAACAGCTGATATAGACTAATATGACGACAATAATATTATTATAAAACTTCATATAAGTGATGTTTAAGGTCTAACTGCTGGTCCTCCATTAGCTGCAATCCAATCTAGGTAGCTAGATACTCTAGTATAGACATCAGGGAAACCACTTTCACACCCAGCTTTAGCACCATAAGATACCAGTCCAAGAAGGATACGTTCACCATTGTGTACTAAGGACATTGGTCCACCAGAATCACCCTAAAAAAAACAGGATAATTTATTAAAAAACAGATTTCTAGGCATAAAGGGAAAAAAATTAATGTGCCTGCATTACATTTTGCTCCAAAATCTGCTGGATGCTCTGAATTAAAATTTCAGCTTATTGCCCAACTTCAGTAGTAAAAAAGTATGGACACGAATAAAAATAAATACGTAGTGATTATGCCAGCACAATGCACATACATTTAAGCATAACAACACAATTTATACAAAATTTGATATATTTGATAGCAATTATACTATGCAGCATAATAGTGAAGCTATTATTTTGTAGTATCAGTTGTAGATTAAATTTCGTAATTTATTTTTTTCCGTGCGAATAAAGAATGCAAAAAAAAAAAAAAAAAAAAAAATCCATGATATTTCCTGATAGTACCGTCGTACATAGTACAGTACATCACATTATGTATACAATTTAAAGCTACAAGATGGATGAAAGAAATATCCTGCAATTAAGACTGCATTTATTGAATACAGTATATTATTATGTAAACATTGTTGAATTGGAATCGAATAAATAATTACCTTACAAAATAATATTTATACTAACAAGTAGTGTACTTATTATACAGTTATATCGTTATGAATAAATGTCACTGAAATTATTTATTGCTGTCGTTTATTTGGTCGTGCATATCAATAATTTTCTGCTAATTATGGCCAATAGGAAAATCACCAGTAAAAAAATCATATTATAATATATGTATTTATTTTCAAATATATATTTATTATTATTAATTTGCACGATATTGACATATTTATATTATTAAATAATAAGTCCTCTTGAGATAAAACCATGAATTTCCATTTTAAAAAGTCTTTTGTTTTTCAATATTTTTAGTATCAGTAATTAATTAATATGATTAAGCAAAATAATGATTTACGTCATTAATAAAAAAATGAGGTAATTTCCAAGATAAAATGATAAGATCTCGATATGAAATGTAACTTTTTTTAAAGTATACGTCAGTTTGCTTATACAGCAATTTAGAGACTAATTTGCTTTCATTTAGTTTTAATCGATAATGTTTGTTTTTTTAAGAAACCAAGGTTATTACGAGAGAGCTTTGATAACTTAATCAATTGCGATAACTTCACGCCATCTTTTGAACTTTTCATTGAAAAGTTAATTAATAAAAATACTATACTTTATCTTAATGGATGTTAATTGCAGAACGCGCTAGCCAATCACGAGCGATGAGGATAATGTTGCTCTTTCACTAATTTATTACCCTCTAACCATACTGTTTGTTAGCTTTTATTATTATTATTATTTATTACTAAGTCACAATACTTTGAGAAAGATTATGCAATTGGTTTATATAAATAAAAGTAGATTGTGGAACAAAAAAAGCAAAGCAAGAAAAATAAATAAAATTGTATGTGCAACTAATATTTTTACCCAAACATCTAATCCCCAGTCATGACCTAAAGAGTTTTAAAATATATTACATGCAAATGTACAAAAACTACCTCTTTCTCAATTTCAGCTTCCCGATACGTATCCTATATCCATGTTAAATAACATTATAATTGATGCTATATTGTATAATAATTAATTATATTCTTTGCAATATAGCAATTATGTTGTACAGCATAATTATTTATGTAATTCTAAAATAGCAATATTTATGGTATAAGGCACAAATACAGTATAAATTACGTTTGATTTTGTATACAAACTTAAAAATTTATCACCATCTTTATTTAATTAAAAATTTTATATAATTACCCAAACTGAGTTTATAAGGCTATTTAAATGGTATGGATATTCGTGCTGCATTCTCGAAATCCTTTTAATCACGACATACTTCATATAATTACAAATTATTTCCATAATGTTAAGAAAATTTTACATCACAGTATCACGTGATGTCTGTATTAAATCGACTCATAAAATCGAGTAATGAATAGTAGTAAATAATTATTTTTTTTCAATTAAGTCAATTAACCAATAAAATGCTGATTTTTTTTTTCAACTTACATGACAAGGACCTTTGGTACCTCCAGCAGTAGAAATGCATACTTTAGTTGATGTAAAATATTCTGGTCCATAAGCTCGGTAACAGTTATCAAGATCAATAACATTTACATCCACGTAAAGTAAAACGTCGTTTACAAATCCAGGAACTGTAATAATGGATATTTAAAATATTAGTTAAAGTACGTAAAATTTCTTTAAAGTAATAATCTCACCGTCTCCAACTTTGCCCCAACCGCTCGTAGTTGCAGGTTGCAAGAAAGGTAAATTTGCATCACTACGTTTTGGAAGTAGTATAGGCTGAATATTATCTAAAAAAAAAAAAAAGAAATGAATTTAATTAATAAATAAAAATACAATATTAGAATGCTATCTCTTGCTCAAAGATGATGATATTGAAACCAAATAAACAATAATAATTATGAATAGCAATAAGCCATTCAAAATTGTTTTCGTTGAACAAAACACGTACTTATTATTTGCATTGTAACATAAAATATTCTCATATAATAAAATAAATTACAAAATAAGTATTTTAATACAATAATAGATTGTGCACTTTAAAAAGTAACTAAAAATTGAGTCTAATAGAATTATATCATATACGGCCTAAACTGCTTTTTTCTTCAAAAAAAAAAATCAATTAGTGAAAGAAAAAGTATTATATTGAAAAATGTTTGCCATATAAATAATGAGCTTCAAATTACATTCCAAGAACTACTCAGTATTTTAATGATATTCAGTAATTTTTCAACATTATTATTATTTTTTTTTCAACACCGTAAATTAATAATAGCAATGCTTATGGTATTTTTATAATTTGTTTTTGGGTGTTGCGAGTGCTTTACAAACGAATTTAACAAATTCTTGATCATAAATTAACATATAAATATATATTTTTTATCTAATAATATTTATATGAATCAGTATTAAATATTCTTAAATAAAATTTTATACTCATAGTGTGCCCAAGGTTTTGTATATAAGTAATACCATTCGTTTTTTTTTTTTTTTTTTTTTTTACTCTAAAGTAAAAAATAACAATAAAAAAAAATGAAAAGCACCCAATGTTTTATTATTACAATTGCGAATTTTTTGGAGCAACAAACATCATTCTTATAGGCTATATGAGGCTCTCAGAAAGTCTTAAATGTTTGAAATTTACAATAAAATTGCTATAAAAACTTAACTTACTATTAGTTGTAACTGCATAAGGCATGATGACAAGAGCAATATCATTATCAAGCCATGCCTTAGAACTGTACTGTGGATGTATTTTAACATTAGTTGTCTTAATTTGAACTCGCCCATAACTACCAGCTTGCAGAGGACTTAGAGTACCAAGAATCACGTCAAAGTATTGAAAACTAAAACAAAAGCATTTATAAAATATGTTTATTAAAAATGTAAATATTAAAATTAAAAGTACATTTATTTCAGTGTATTATTTATAAATAAATATTATTATATGTTTCTTATAATATAAAACAATAATTAGAATGGAGTATAATAACGTAATTATTAACTGTTGTTAGTAATTTATCATAAAATTTCATTATTAAACGTTGTTTCAGTACAAAATATCATTTTATATCATAAAAAGATTGATTCTGATTTATTGAAGCAATAAAAAAAACATTTTTATTTTACTCAACCCAACGTCAAGATGAAGCTACTACACTTTACAAATTTCCAATGAATGAATGATCTACACTTTACAAAGTCGCGGCTACCTGAAGCTTCTGCTATATAAAACAGGTGTGTGAAGCTCCAGGTAGCCGCAAATTTGTAAAGTGTAGATCGTTCATTCTTCGTTAATTTGTAAAGTGTAGTAGCTTCATCTTGACGCGAGAAGATCGATATATATATATATATATATATATATATATATATATATATACATTATATTATTATTTATATAATATAAATAAAAATCGTACTTCAAAATTTATTAAAAACCTAAACTTTGTTGATGCTGTTTATTACTATAGTTACCATGTAAAGTTTTGGTGAAATTTTTTAATAACTATATTATAAATAGTTAGGCAAATTGGTGTAATTTTAGTTTTATAAACGGTATAAAGTAAAAAAATATTGAGAAATTATAGCAAGAAACAGATACAGTAATTTTGAATAATATATTCTCGACACTAAACTGTTTTTTCATATCATTAAAAGAATTACACTTTTTGTATGCCTGATTACCCGTTTTTTCATATGAACGGTTTGTGATTTTTTTGTTTTCATATTATGTTAAATTTGTATACTTGAATCTTACCCGATAACACAATGGGCAGCAGTGAGAACTACGGTTGAAGAGATTAGAACTCCACCACAGAAAACTTCAGGTATAGTTACATGTTTACTTGCATATACAGCTACCTGGTATGGAAATTGTCCTTGCCCTGCTATACTACCCCCCATAATGCGTTCCTCAATTGCGTTACCTATAAAGAAAATTAAAATTTTTGATCACATACAACATTAATAAAAATACATCCAATTATGCATGTTCGTCCATTGTAAAAACTACTTAATACAATAAAAACAGTAAACATATTTTACATTACTTGTGTCTGCAGGAAAAACAATTTTTTTTCTTTTTTTTTTGAAAGAATCAAATTTTTATTTAACTACACCAAAATCACAAAAAATAATAATAAAATAAAAAAAAGTTTCCACAATAAATTTTTGCACAAATTAAATGTCTTTTGTGAATGTACTTTTGCAAATTTTAAAGCAGGACTATAATAAATTCCCAATACACGTTACTTTTCAGTTACTAATAATTTAAGTTTATTTCAATTTTTTTTTCGTGATTTAAATAAAAATTTTAAATACCATTTTCATCTTTATGGATTGGCCGCGCACCTTCTGCAGTAAATAGTGCATATCCTTGCGAGCATGGCAATAACTATTAATAATAATAATTATTATTATTTTTAGAAAAAAAAACATAAGAAATTGCATTGAATACTATTATACTTTATTAAAATAAGTTCTATTTAAAGATAACAAATGTTGATACGCGTTTCTCTAATTTTAATTATTAAATATTTTATATCACGAACAATTTGTATTTATATTAGAAATTAATAATTATTGTTCCTTATTATAAATATTAGCAATTAAAAACTCTATTTAAAACTAGTGTTTAAAATATGTTTAAATATTTTCAAATAATAAGAATAATTAAATCAAAAGGAAAAGCTTTTGTTAAATGATGAAATGTAAAATTATTTCTTATACTGTAAAATTATTGCAGTGAATCTTGAAATAAAATAAGACATATATGCAAACACAAAGTTTAAATTATATTTTACATCAACTACATAAATGGGCAAAAAAAATATTCTAAAATATATTCATAAGCATATATTAAAAAATTAAAAAATAAAAAGGTTATTGAAATGAAAAATAGACATCACTCTAAAAAATGGTGCATTACTTTAGTTACGAATACTAACTTATTAAAGATATACACTTTTAAGTTATTACGAGTAGCTAAAATAATGCTTTTTATCAAGTTACTTAAAATAGCTAATTTAAGTTCTTTGAAGTTTTTAAAATATTTTTAAAGCTATTTTAAGTTAAAATAGCTATATTTATTAATTTGCTAAAATGCATTCTTTTAGCTACTCATAATAACTTAAAAGTGTATATCTTAAATAAGTTAGTATTCGTAACTAAAGTAATGCACCATTTTTTAGAGTGCACATTTGTAATTACCTGCACAAGTAGCAGAGCCACAAAACTGTAAAGTATCATAGTTGATTGATTCACAGTAGAAAAATAAATGTCACTGATTTATAAATGTATCGAGTTTAAATTAAAACTGAATTACGTCTTATCTTGATGTTAAGTTTTATATTATAAGTGGCTAAAGACGCCAATTCATTATCAATTTAAGTGGTACTTGAAATTAAATTATCAATTAAATGATGATTAACATTCAAATCAAAGGAAACTAAGCGACAATATTTATTACGACTATTGCTCAACTTAATGTATCTTATGGAAATTTTGCATTTCTATTTTGAAATATTTTTAATGGTTTGTTTGAATACACGCATTATAATATTTTTCATCCTGAATGTGCAATAATTTTACTGTAGGCAATGATAATGCTTTCTATAGAGATTAAAAAATGTAACCTACATTTACCTTGTCAACCACAAAGAAAATAAAAATTTCAAAATATATTTAGCTATACTGTATACTCCTAATACATATAGATACTTATAGATATCAATAGTAGTTAGTAGTTTGTAATTACAAAATATGGTTTCAACGTTTAGTGTTTTCTCTGGTACTGTTACTGTATATTATAAATCGGAGCAATTTTACAATTAAGTTTTACTGTTTAGAGTATTGAACAAAAATCTATAGCGTAGTAGAAATAACTTATTTTTTTCCTGTTGTAAGAAATTTTGCTAAACTAGTATCAAACGATTGAATCATTAGTATTTTTTTAACAAGCAATCCTTTTATCAAATAGTATACTGAATTAAAATGCATCCGTAGAAAGACTTCTTTATTTTATTGAATTATAGCTATGTAAACTATGTATACACATGTTCTATACTATTCCTACATGTTTAAATGCTATATCTAAAAATTCTTTTATAAACAGAGCAACCAAAATGTGAAATAGATCAAACATTAATATTTTACATGATTCATTTACATCATTAAAAAAATAATACACGGCAGGTTAAAAGAAAATAATTTGTGTCTTAAAATTATATAAGTAAATAAAATTAATGGTATTATGCTAACTCTTAAAATTTTATGTTATAGACCATAAATAATTATAATATGTACTGTGTATATCACCAATGTATTGGGAGCAAGCTTGTTTTTGGATGACAATATAAATATAAATAAATAGCACATATAATGATTCCAAAAATAATTATATAAAAAAAAATGAAACACAAGTTTAACTTCAAAAATATAAGATCACAATGCTTCAAATATGTCTTGATTTTTTTTATCGTTATTTAGCTTTAGTTTCCTGTATACTGTTCTCTCGTTACATTTATATCTTTTAAATAACGTATAAAAGTAATAAATAATGTATGCTCAGCGGGTACAAGGACTTGAAAAGCTAAATAAAAACAACTAATATATTATGAAGTAAAGAAGACAAAAATAATATTAAATTACAAAATTATGTCACCAAATAATATAATGACATATAACGTTATACCTATTTCCTTCAAAATTACAAGCCAACATGGTTATGTCTGTACGCTTCTTATATATTTACTTTTATGGATCTTTATCAATGATAAATGCATGCTGCAATCGCGCTCGCTTAGTTAAGATTCATTTAAATTATATTAATTATCGTTACTTAATATGCATTGTAATGAAATTACAAATATAAACTTGTACAATTCCTATGCGCTACACATGCGTCTTAAAAAGAAATAATACGACATGGGTAGATTAAAAATATATATAGACAGAAAATATTCAAAAAGAAAAGCGAAATAAATTACACATGGTGATGAAAAAAATAGATAAAAATTATCAATAGTATAAAATATAAAATAAACGTACTGAAAAATTATAAAATAATTAGTGATTGCTATAAATGAGACAAAAAAACTACCGAAAAAAGATACAAGGAGAGATATCATAGCTCGTTCTGCAAAGTCAGACTTCCGGCGCAACTTTTGTGTCGATATGTTCCTTTGTTATAACAGCTGATTATGACTTCGTTACCTGTTTACTACGTTTATACATATGGTCGATCATTGTTATTTCTTCGTTTAGAACTTTGAACTTGATAAGAATGAAAGAAACTCTACACAAAAAAGTTCCATGCTCTTCATGTGACTCAACTTTTGTCAATTTTGTTAGCTCAAAAAACAAGATCAACCAATGAATGTGTCGTATTTTGTTGGTCAGCCAATCACTGTTGTTGAAATTCAGTTTACTTTACAGAACAAGCTCATGTTACTATCTTAGATCAACTATTCATGCAGGTTTTTATTTAAACTTTAATATTAACAGAACCTATATACCATAGATATTGTACCAATTATACATATAAGTTTTATAAAAAAAAATATATCAATAACATTGTGTGTTCCAAATATATTTTCAGCTCTTTATTGAGATAAGATATACAAAATAGAAATACACAATATTTGGTGCATAATAAATTTTAAGTTGCATATTGAATTACATATAAATACTATCATCTATACCGTATTATTTTATTTATTAGTTAAAAAACCAAACTTGGTTGCAGATTACATTGCCAGCTAAGAATGCGACCAATATGAGAGCATTTAAAAACTCTCCATTTAGTTAACATTACCCTACCTCCTAGCGGCCTTGAGCGCTTGAGCGTCATTGGCTCGTGGCTCGATTTCGATTAATCGCGAACATCCTTAGGTGGCACGGACTGTATTTATCGTTATGTAAGCTGTCAATCATATATATATATATATATATATATATATATATATATATATATATATATATATATATATATATATATATATATATGCTTACGTGCTTTACATTTTTAAAATATATTTCCTTTTATTAGAATCGAAACAATAAAATATAAAACTACCAATCCATATATCCCGTTATACAAAGTCAATAACAATGTAATATATTTTTCCTGTCTTCTATTGTTACTTTTATGAGCTTTAGCATTCTATTTTCTATGAAATTATTATGTTATAACGTTCATATGACTCAAAATTTTTATTATCAAGTTTTCATAAAATGAAATGGAAATTTTTAAACATGTGGACATGAAATTTTATTTTATTGTAATATTATTTATAATTTTTATTGGTATATCACATCAAAATTTGTTACGAAATGTAGTAAAAATAGATCATATGACATTTTTAAAGAAATCAGATGCAGTTTATACTGATTTAACAGAAGATTATGTGAAAAACAATAACTTGTTAGGCTGCAAAATTGCTGCAATGTGCAAAAATATAAGCGTGAGTATTTTCAATTTTAGTATAACATTCATAACGGGTATTGATCATTTAGCTGACTGTAAGCACTAAACACCCACCGATAAGACTTCATTGTCTTTGTGGGACGTATATGTTTTTATTTTTTTATTAATATATATAATATATATAATTATATATATAATTATTAATTATAAACATGATGTTTTAGGCTGGACGCAAATTTTGGAATTCTTTGACTTTGCGTATGTATATAAATTAGTTTTTTGCATGAAAATTCTTTGCCGCATTTCAAAACATACACACACGTTTTCATTATATAATAGAGAAACCATGGATGAAAATATTTTTATTGTAAAATAATTAAAAATGCAAGTCACGGAACAAAAAAGCTTAAAAAAATAGGCAAGAATTTCAATGAAGATTTCCTTTTCAATAATTCAAATGATTTTTGATTGAAACTATTTTTATTGAATTGGAAAATTAAAATTATGTTTTTGTAAACAAACATGTGAAACTTTTGAAACAGTTAGTTGCCACTCTTGTCTTTTGCATATTAGAGGGGGGGGGGAATGATATTAAGCATAAAAATATTTGTTTGTTTTCTTTGTATTTATTAAATTTTATATTAAATTTATCATTTTTAAAGTATCTTAAAAAGTACATATTTTGCCCGTCAATTAGACTTACAAAATTGAAGAATACCAGGGAGTTGATTTTTAATTTCACCGTCTTCTACTACAACTTTAAGATATACTGTAGTTAAAATTAATTCCATGGAATGCATTGCTTGAATAACAAAAATTGATCTTTGTTAGAAATTGCAATAAAAAAATTATTCTAGGACCTTAATTATATATATGACTATGCATTTAAAAGTGTGTCTTTCTGTAATGATGTTTGTATGTAAGTAAAACTTTTACATTGCTTTGCTTTCTTCTTGTTAATTATAAATTGTCCCTACAAGCTATCCAGTATTGTAATAATACACTGTAACGCGTTTTGTTGTATTGTAGAAGAAAAATTGACGAAGGGAATGGTAATGCAAAATTGCAATGAAAAAACATATTTTATTCCAAATAAGCAAGTAAGTATTGTTAAGAATATACGTTATATATATAAATAACTATAAAAATTGGAAAAACTATTTAGTAGCTATACGCTGTCACACAAAGTTTGTGCTTTTTAGGCTAAATTAGGTCTTTTAGTCAGTTAGTTTTTTATAGTTAGTCACACTCTAAAAAGTGGAGCATTACTTAAGTTGCAAATACTTACTTATTTAAGATAATCACTTTTAAGTTATTATGAGTAGCTAAAATAATGCAATTTAGCAAATTATTAACAACAGCTATTTTAACTTAAAAAAGCTTATAAATAAATTTGAAACAACTTCAAATAACTGAAATTAGCTATTTTTAATAACTTGCTAAAATGCATTATTTTAGCTACTCATAATAAATTAAAAGTGATTATCTTAAGTAAGTTAGGATTTGTAACTAAAGTAATGCACCATTTTTTTTTAGAGTGCAACTGTTTTTCCATCCATAGAGTGTGTAATTTATTGGGATTTTATTTTCAGATCATATATCTACATGCTTGGACAGAATGTTGCAAATATGGAATGTATCCAGCATCATTCAAAAATTTAGATGAAATTAGGTGTTTATACAAAGCTTATTGGAATCAAATAGGTAATAAGGAAGACCACAAAATTTAGATGGGTTATTTTATTGCATTTTCTAAAAGAGGACATTGTCTTGAATTGATTTTTTTCTTTTTGACTTCATTGACTTCAGTAACATGTTCTTATTCTCGTATGCATTAGTTGACGTACGTAACGTCATTTGTTTTGCTTTTAAAAATTAATTAAAAATACTTAATTAGCTCATATGTAATAAATTTGCATATAAATCGATTCAGGATAATTTATTTTATTAGAATATGAAATGAAATTACTTTTTTATTTTTTATTCTTCCTTCCTTACTATTTACTACTATTACTATTTTTTTAAAAGAAAATCTTTAAAGTAATAAAACAAACTATGTTAGCTTTGAAACAAAATTGTATTTAAATTACTTTATTTGTAATTAATTAATTCCATTATGTCTGAATTTGTGTAGATGTTATAAGAGATCCTGAAGATGAATATATCACTGGATACCTTGACTCGGCGTTAAATCGAACATTTATATCATGTATTACTGGCACAGCAGTTTCTTTAGACTTATGGTCTGATAATGAGCCAGATAATGCTTTAGACAGTGAACCTTGCACGTTACTAAGACTAAATCATAAAAGAACAGGATTGATGGACAAAGAATGTATTCCAAACAGAAAATATCGTGTTTTATGTGAGGTAAAAAAAAAATGAAAGAAAAAATTACTCAATATTTCTTTAGAATTTGTTAATTTGCATGATAAAAATATAATTATTGCTTTTAACCATTTTTTAAAACAAATTTTTAAATTTGTTAGGTGATGTTTTTTTTTTTTTTTTTTTTTTTTTTTTTTTTTTTTTTTTTTTTAATATTTTTTATTAACATTTTTTTTTCCTTAGAAAAAAACTTCATAATGAGTTTTAAAAAATCATAGTTTTATGACATAAAAATGTCTATTAGACAAGTTTAAAATATAATTTTTGTTTTTATAAGGAAAAAAACGTTTATCATTATCATTGTTACACGAAAACAAATAAGTAATAATTATGCTACCTCATTTTCATTCAGTATGTTCATTATAACATAATTTTTGCTATAATGTATAGCATTTAATTTAATATCATTTTGAATAGTGTAATTATTAATATTATTCCAATTTAGCAACATTAATGCTAAAATGACAGAAATGCAGCAAAAATTACATTATTTCTTCTTTAAGCGTATAAAAAGGGAAAAATTAACCAATGAAATTTAAATGGTTTCAAATTAAACTCAAGCTAAATGTGAGATTATGACTCTTATTTAAAAAAAATAGGGGAAGAGAGAACTTACAATTTTATTTTAAATATACTGTACATCCCTGAAAAAAATGTTAGGTGTTTAATGCTATTTCTAAATTACTTTAGTAAAATAAAAATAACAATTCTCATGAAATTTCTTGACCATAGACCAACATGACTGATACAGATATAGAAAACAAAAACAACTACACTACTTCTACTCACAAATTTTTAAATTTGACCTCTAAATTTTATTTAAACTCAACTGTAAATTACATGTCTTCGATCAATTTTCTCAACTGTCAGCATGCATTTTGCAAAAAGGTAATAAAAATATAATTTCGGTAGCCTGAAACCTAATTATTCTAATTATAAATACAAAAGTTGGCATTTTTATTATTTATATAAGTGTAAATATTTAAATTATAATAATTTATGTTTTATATCTTCTTGCTTTAAAAATAAAAGTACAAATAACATTATACAATGAAATAGCAATCTGTAAATCAAATCAGGTAATATTTTGCATTAAATAATTTTTTTATAGATCTCGGATGAGAACAATATAGTTGAGAATGGTAAACTTACATAATAAACTTAAATTGTATATTCATATAATATTCAATATAATCATTTATAAATTTAAATTTAAAAAAATATATAATACTCTTACTTTAAGTCAAAATAATTAAACTATTTTGTAATACAAAAATTTTTAATCATTAACTTTCTACTTTCTTTGTTTTAAGGAAACGATAATTCAAGTATATTATATTTCTTGTAAGATTTTAATGACTTGTGAATATATTAGTATTTTGTAAATTTTTACAAAGGTGTTGTATTATTTGCTCCAGTACGTTATATATAAGAGGACTACTCTTGTTAAAAGTACTAATGCTATAAATTGTGCTAATATAAATTTATTTTAGTACCCAATTCAGCAGGCCAACTAATAAAAGGACCACAAAATAAAATTTACTTGATCACCAGAAACCAGGTTTGTCACAGCAATTTTATATGATATTATTATACAAACAAACAAACAAACAAACAAACAAACAAACAAACAAACAAACAAACAAACAAACAAACAAACAAACAAACAAACAAACAAACAAACAAACAAACAAACAAACAAACAAACAAACAAACAAACAAACAAACAAACAAACAAACAAAAACAAACAAACAAACAAACAAACAAACAAACAAAACAAAACATTGAACCTTAAAAGCCCCTGCAAGTTTAGATTTATGCAGCCCGCACAACATAAGTGTTCAACTATTTGCCTAACTTTTAGGATACTGTCAATTGAAATATCTTAAAAGAATGAAAAAAACTTCTGCTGTTTTTAATACATCTCACATTAGTGGAGAACCTACTAGAATAAACAATTACATTATTTACATAATAAAATATATTTCAAAGTTATTTATTATAAGAAAATAATAATTTGTTGTTGATGTTCAAAGCATATTAAATTAATTTTAAGAAATAAAATAAAGAATCAGATACAACAACAACGATAAAATAATTACATACATACATATCATGACGCTATAATGCCTTTCCGGGTAAGCCAACAACACAGATGTTTCATCCTGACCCAGTGATAGACCTCCACAAATTTCTATCCTGACATACTTCACTTGCTTCCTCCAGTCTCATACCTTGTTTCATACATTACCTTTTGCATCTCATACTGCGTACATTCTAAATAACTAAATAAAATATATTTATGGTAAAATATACAGGTAACATTCACGGATGTATGGGCAGAATGCTGTAAGTGGAACATGGTTCCTGCCAGTGTGTACAATAAAGAAATTTTATTTCTACTTCAACTTCGTTACGATAAAGATGGTAAGTAAAATTACACAAAATTCATAACATATTAAGTATAATAACAAATCTAAATGACAATTAAAAGAGAAATTTTGCTTCTTTTTTTTTTGTGTTATTACTACGTTGAATTGAGCGTTGCAAAAAATTTAAATTCAACTATATCTGTTTTAATGTGAATTTGCAAAATATTCTACTAAATTTCATTAATAATAAATTCATTATTACTATGTTAATAAAAGTATATCATAATGTAAATTAAATTATAAACATTGTAGTATCCTTATATTCAGACAATTTCAATGCAAAAACTCAAAACATGAAGCTTTACCTATTGTGGTCACATGACTTCCAACTCGGGTGCTGATAGGCTCAGAGATCGTCCTGAAATTATTTTTAAATAACTTTGTGTTCCAATCTTATAGTAATATCAGTACATCTAAAAGCCACTTCTTAAATGTCTACTTCTTCACAAAATTTTTAATTATTGATTAGTAAATAATAATAATACGAGTATTATTGTTTAAAACTAATTATTTATGATATTTATTATTATTATTTGATTATTTATTTATCATTGATTTAATTTTATTATAGTTTTTCAATTATATATTTTTATATTGTTCTTTGTTTTTGTTGTACTTGTTTTATAAAATTTCATTTATGTATAAAAAGATATAAATTATTGTTAATTCATTGGTACTTATAAATGTAAAACCTTGTAATTAAAATAATTTTATATTACTTCCTGCTACTTGCTGTCTTTAATAAATTGGTTTAGAAATAGTGAATTTTGTCCTGACTTCACCAATTGCCTATTTTTTGCAATTTATTAGCTAGAATTTAAAACTTGACTGATATCATTTGTAAAATTGGGTTATATTATTATATATATTATATTATGTAGTATACGTGTATATAGTATGTAGTAATTTTATAATATGCTGATTTTTTTTCAAGTTAAACTCTTACGTTTCAGTTATAAATGGAAGTAAAGTATTTTTTACAAGTCAGATGGATGCTACTCTGGACCGACGCTTTATATCATGTGCAAGCGGTAAATTGGTTCCTCGTGACATTTTCCTGCCAGGAGAGCCTGATAACAAAGGCAATAGAGAGGCGTGTCTTGCAATCAAGATCGAAAGTTGGGCCGCAGGACTTGTTGATATTAACTGCGGAGATAATGCGAATGTACTTTGTGAGGTATACATTTTTATTACAAAAATGGTCCTCTAGAAATTTATATTTCTCGTATATAAAAAATATATAATTTTTTTTTACACTATAAATAGAGTAGATAAGGCTCACAGTTGCATAAAAATGCCCATATATTTTACATAAATTCTAAGGGAACAAAAATATTACACTCAAAAAAAAAAGTGCATTACTTCGATTACGAATTCTAACTTTTTTGAGATAAACACTTTTGAGTTATTATGAGCAGCTAAAATAATGCATTTTAGCAAATTAATAATAATAGAATTAATAGCCCATTTAAGTTGTTTTAGTTATTTTAGGCTATTGTAAGTTAAATTAGCTTTTATTGCTAAAATGCATTATTTTAGCTGCTCATAATAACTCAAAAGTTTTTATCTCAAATAAGTTAGGATTCGTAACTGAAGTAATGCACACTTTTTTTGAGTGTACGTATATTTGGAATATTTTGACGCATTAAAATGTTTCATTAAAAGTTAAAATTGAAGGTATACTTGAGGTTTATCTATAAGTCAATCAAATTTATTAAACATTAAACGAAATCGTTGGTATTTTTAAATGTGTATAAAAGTGCTTAAAACTGTAAAGTAGAGAATCTATATGAATTATTTTAAACCATGATACCTTATTTAGGCAATTTAATAGAAAATGTTATGGTAGTTAAAAAATGTTTTAAAAAATTTATGTTATGTTTGCTGTTGGAGAATTGTATTTAACCTGTCTTTGAGGAGGCCAAAAAATAATTTTATAAACAAACTGATATGATTTTTATGATATATTTTATGATTCATCTTTCTGATTTACAGCAAAAGATAAAACATTTAACTCTTTTATGATACTTTTTTGTTTCTACTCAAAAGAATCATTTTTTTTAAGTACTTAAATATGTAAATTCTAGGTAACAGAAGATTTACAAGCATTTTCTTCACCTCAAAATCATACACTCCTTACTTTGGATAGAAAATATTATAATTATCCAACAACAGATAATTTTAAAATATTTCAAACAAAATCTCCGTATTTGATGTCAAAACTCAGTTTAAAAACCAGTACTACAACGGTTAAACCAACGGAAATTATCATGACTACTACTCCTTGGTTTAGGATTCCACAAATGCCAACTGCCACAACTCGCTTCACAATGCCTCCCATACTTGCAACCACAAGAATTACAATATTTACTAATAAGAATGTATTTCATACACGTCAGTTAAGACATTAATTATGACTTGTTTACGCACTAAAATTAAGTATGAACATGTATTTAATATTATTAAAATAAAATACAAAGAGAATTATTAAAAAAAAAATAATGACCACTAATGTTTACTAAAAATACGGAAAAAGAAGTGCCAGAAGAGGAAACCACGTGACGGTAAAAGTGAGAAAAGTTGGTGACAGCAGCAAGCTAGGCCTGAGCTACCTCCCACATTTACCTTCACGTGGTTTCCTCTTCCGGACACTTCCTTTTCCGCATTTTGAGCAAACATAAGCGGTCAATGTAAAGTTAAAATGAAATATAACATAAGTTTTGAACTAGAATTTTACCAAAAAATAAATGTATATACGCTTAAATTTGGCAATGTGATTTTCAATACTAATTATTCTAGTACCATAAATTATAATTTCAACACCATTGAGGTATTTCAATTTTTTTTTTAAATAAAAATTCAAGTATTTTTTTAAGGCAATTAAAATTGCTACCTAAATAATTTTAATTTAAATAATTACACCAATAAAAAATACCGAAAGTTGTCAGCTGTTTGTTTTATTTTTATTTTTTTACGTCTGTTGGTATAAATGATAAATTTTTCATTTGTACCTAATAGAGACGTTATTCACAGGAACATTTACATGTTTCCTTTTATTATTATGAATATTTCTTTTTTGCTGGCTTAAGTTAAACTACATTTTATTCTTAATTTAACTTTCAAAAAAAGTGCCTCATGTTGAATCCTGCATAAAAAAAAAGCTGTGCGATGAATTAAATTTTTACAATGAATCAACTTATGAAAAACTTTTTATTTTTATTTATTTGCATATTAAACCAAAAAGGCATTTACATTTAATTTATATGATCACAAATACAAACAATGATTAATAAATAAAGAATGAAACCAACAACAAATAATTAAATATAATAATAAAAATTACCTGTGGCTACACGAAAGTATGTACGTACGTACTCGATCTTTGTGATGATATATTTTATCATTTAAATCAAGTGCTTGTTTTTCCCACAAAAATCAAATTGGAAATTTACCCAGCAGGTTTTAAATAGTAACATATATTACATTAAAGGAATATACCAGAGAAAAATATAAGCATTTATATCACAAAACACTTGATGGGATTTACATAAATAACATTAGTTTGTCTCAAAGCCCAACAGTAGCCTCGTAGCACTGATCACAAAAATTCGATTTATGCAACCCGCACAACATTTTCATACTAATTTTTGCATGTTTTTGACGTCATAAACATGAATTTTCACGCAAATTGCATACTTTACAGTTTTTTCACGCTCTCTCGTGGGGCTATATTAACATTCTGGTAAAAATTGTCATCAGTTTTAAAGATCACATTTTGTGTTTATTCATTCAAAAGCACATGTTGTTTTATGTGGTCTATGGCTTTAATATATTATATAATAAATATATTTTTTACTATAATTACTCTTAATCATAATGCATGATTTGTAATATCAATTTATATTCTCCTTATATTTGTATATTATAATTATTGTGCTTTGTGCACTACCAACGTATTGGGCAAAAGAAAAATGTCTGTTTTTGAAAAACAATAAAATAAACTAAATATATTAATATTAATAAGACAACTGAATATAATTTTTCAACTCAGTAATTTAAAAAATATCTTCACACTCATGAGTTCAGTTCACTCTCGCAATACTAGATCTCATAAATACTATTTACAAATTCTTAATATTAAAACAGACTGTTTCTCTTTATTAGGAGCTAAAGCTATGGAATAAATTACCTGATGATGTATGTTTCATGTCTACAATCTCAATGTTTAAAAAATCTATTTCTAAAATACTCTGCTAGTAACTAACTTATATATATTGTACTAATCTTTTCTTATTTAAACATAATGTTATAAGTTAACACAAAATAATGTTTGATTATAAATGTTTGTGTTTATTATTTCATAAAGTGTCGTCACTTATTTCCGGTTTAGTTGATAGGACTCATTGTCCTGACTGCGCCTTTTGTTCAATTTTCGATCATTTATTATGTATATTTCATCTGCTGCTAATTGGTTGTTTGAACAATAAAGACTATTATTTATTTATTTATTTGTATTTTTATCTACATTAAACATACCTTTACGTAGTATTATTTGTAATTATTTGCTGTTATATTATATCTTTTAACAAAAACGTATTGAGATTCAATTCATTTTCATGTAAAACTACCAGTCCATACAAAATAACATAATACAATGGTATTCTACTTTCATATCATTGAGGTTTGTGTTATAAAAATTATTTCCTCATATTGTTATATTTTTTTGTATGTATACATAAAAACATAATTATTTTAATGTATATAGTATTCTATTTTATCTCCATTACGATCAATGCATATCAATTTTATCTAGAAATTCTTATTGTAATTGTACACTGAAAGTAATATAAAAACTTAATAATATTTTATTACTGAGTTATTTAGAAAAATAATATGATTTTTTTTTTCGGGATTTTTAAAATTGTATGGTAACTGTAATAGTATCGGCATGCTTGCCGCAATTCAGCAGTTGTGTTTGCTGCTTTTTAATAATAAGTTTCGCTCACTTGAGAGTTTTGAAATTTGTACACAGAAATAATTGATTAAGAATCTCTTATATGCTAAAATTTCAAAGCCCTAAAATTAAGTAAAGGTATTTAAAAAAAATTACAGCTGCCGATAAGTGCGGCCTGCTGATAACTAGTACACTTACCATACTGTATATATTACAGGTAAAAAAGTAGAAATAGTGTTAATTTAAAATAGTAAAAAAATAATAAATTTAGTAAGTAATGCTGGACTTTATTTTAAGTCTCTTACTCAAGTTCACTGTCTTATACCTTTTATTTATTTATTTACACATATAGGTAGTTTTTATAGTAGATTTCTTTTAGGAACCCTAAGTTACAGTAATGATAGTTTACTCTGTTGCCTAGCTCAAAAAAAATGTGCAATTCCATTTACAAAGCATCAGGGGAACGTTTTTTTTTTTTTTTTTTTTTGGTTTGGTGCACAAAAAAAAAAACAGTGAAAAAAAATAGGGTTCACGGACATCAAAAGTAACATAACATTTTGTAATTTTACATTACGTTACATTCATCTCGACAGATTATAACATATTAACTATATATAACATAGTTTATTATTTATTAAGCTAAAAAAACTTACAAGCTTAATAAAAAAAAACATATTTAAAGTTGAATTTAATTTAATTCCCTCCACCCCTAGATTTTCGTAACCAATGATTCAAATTCAATGAATTTTTTAATAGAACTTTTATACTTTTTTACTGAAGTCTCCAAATTTGTGACTCTTTCTTTGATATTAGAATTTTTTAGTGAGTTTTTTTTTTAGACAATTTGCCTCTTTTTCAAATTGCTTTAGCTCTTTTGATTACATATTCCTTGCAAAATCACTTCTCCATATTTAACATTTGCCATTATTTATTTCTTGCAAAATAGATCAAAATAAGTCACTACATTTAATTTAAAACTGACATTTAAAGGACTTGAAAATACTTGCAAATTCATTTTATATTGAAGTTCCGTTAATTTATGAATCAATTTTTCACAATATTAAGGTTATTTTAACTTTTTTTTTTTTTTTTTTTTTTTTTTTTTTTTTTTTTTTTTTTTTACAATTCTTTTGTCTATTTTGAATTATATATATTTTTTGTCAGCAATATTCAATATGTTTGATTCCAATCATTGGTGAGTTAAAATTGAATAAAAACAACATTGTAACACAATAGGCTTTGCTTAAATTTATACGTTGAATTTCAATATGAAACTAAAAATATGTATCAATATTAAGTTTCATCTTATTTTTTTTATAACATTTATAAAGGTAAGTTAAAAACTTGCAGAAAATTTCAATAGACACTTTTAAGTTTCTTTACTTTATTGAAAGATAATTATATATATGTGTGTGTGTGTGTATATATATATATATATATATATATATATATATATATATATATATATATATATATATATATATATATATATATATATATAATATACGTTATAGATATCGTACCAACAAAAAGACATCTTTTGGGGAGCAGTCGAAACTGGTTATAATTTGTTTGCAAAAGAAAAAGGAGATTACACCCAACTTACTATAAAAACCCTAAAACAATATAACATGTTAAACTGCGCAATCGTTAAAACTTGCAAAAACGTGACTGTATGTATATTTCAATTTATTATAAAAATCTGCTTACTTTATTTTATTTAGTTGCTTCCAATATCAGGAATATTATAAAAAAGATACGTAAAAAAAAAGAAAGAAAAAATTAAATAAGAAATTAATTAAGAAATTAAAATAAGAAAGTGTTCAGTACATACATAGAGGGCGTAGAAGATGTTAACTTATTATAGATTATTAAATTAAAATTGCAAAATATAAATTTTTTAGGTGATGCATATTTAGCGCTTCGTACATGTACAGTAGTAACTTGAGGCACAGATCTTTAGATGTACAGACTGTTTATTGTAATTAATTTCATTTGATGATAAAACTCTCATGTGCAGTAATTGTTCTTGTTTTAGTTAATATAAGTGCGAACAGGTTGCCCACACATTTTTGATCCTATTACTACATGCTATTTTACCCCACATTCAATTTTACCTAGCGGTGCATATTTAAAAAAAAATTAAGGAGTGGTTTATTGAGAGACAGTATTTTAGTTTTTGAACATGAACAATTTTTTCCCCAAAAAGTAAATCTGTTTTAAATAAACTCTAAATTTTTAATTTTGAAGGGATAATTGTAGAGGGACAGAAGGCTCAAGCATGTTATGTGATTCAAAATATTTTTATTTCCTCTCTTCTTTTGGATTATTAAAGTAATATAAGATAATCGTTTTATACGTGGCAAACACTCGCTAAGATTATTATTTATAAAGCCGCTATATTATACTTTTGCTCTTACAACCTCTGTCTCGAAATATACTATTACATATCAGAGATCAAGGGATTTGTGAACATCGAGGAGCTTTTTGGAAGCAGTCTTGTAGTCGTTAACGCAAAATCGTTAACGTTAGGTTGAATATAACGTTAACTGGTTATTTCTATAATATAGATTAACAACATTGCAAAAAAGTAACGTTATAGTTATAGATTAACAAAAATTAAAGTTAACATAGCGTTAACTTTAACGTTACTTTTAGAAAGAAATTTTTATTTTATTCTTACTGAAAAAACAAAATCAACTGACGACGTTAGACAAATGATAAATAAAATTAATTTTTTTTTAATTTATAAATGAGTAAATATAACAAAAATATTAACTTTTTATGTTATTAAATTTACGAAACATCATAAAAAATGCATATTCTCTAAAAAAGCTGTTAACGTTATAGTTAACGCAGATTAACGTTAACGTTATAGTTAACGTTATAGAGCCCAACGCAGCTGTCAGTCGGTCTTTTTGCGACAAGGACCGTTAGAGTGTGCTAGAGTTAGGAATGGTCTAACTTTTTGCGTTAAGCCAATCGGGAGCCAGTGATAGTTGTCGCACGGTTATCGGTCAAGAACCGATTGACGGCTGCTTCGGTCTTAGTTGGGGACAAATTAGAGTTAACGTTATAGTTTTATATGAAATTAACTTAAAGGAATAGACCAGAGAAAAAAATAAGCTTTTATATCACAAAACACTTGATGGGACTTACATAAATAACATTAGTTTGTCTCAAAACCCAACAGTAACCCCGTAGCAGTGATTAGAATATTCGATTTATGCAACCCTCACAACATTTTTATACTAATTTTTGCATGTTTCTGACGTCATACACATGAATTTTCACGCAAATTGCCTACTTTACAGTTTTTTCACGCTCTCTCATGGGGCTACATTAACATTCTGGTAAAAATTGTCATCAGTTTTGAAGATCCCATTTCGTGTTTATTCATGAAATAGCATATGTTGTTTTATGTGGTCTATGGCTTTAACGTTAACGTTTAAGTAAATTTAGGTAACGACTACAAGACTGTTTGGGAGTGCCATACTGTAAAGTAAACTCATTAATCACACGTAGACAACTGTTGTGGACTGATGGTTTTGCTCATATTTACAGCCTTTTATAAGAATTATTTCAGTTACTGTACCGTTAGATTTAATTAGGCTTATTTTTGAAATATTTGTTATGTATTTATATCAAAACTTTTGTTAGAACTTTTTTTAATGTTATTATTTTAGGTTGGCCGTCAAATATGGAATAACATGTCTTTAGGTACGTATGTTGCAAGTGTAATATATACTAATATTGTTTGATTAAAATTTTACTCTAACGCAAGGTATGAAAAAAAAAATTACTATGTTATTTTTATCATTTATGCTTGCATTGAGTTGAACGTGTTTTACTCCGTATTAAATACATTAGCAATTTATGTGGCTTTCATCATAGTCATAAAACATATATAGACAACAGTCCGTTGTGTAGAAAATATAATAATAATAATAATAAGTAACTTTATTAAGGCGTTGTGAGGGCTTGACAGCCCTATTTTACAAAACCTTGACCACAACATTACAAGTAAATTTTACATAAGCAAAAAGGAGATATAGCATTGAAGTATCATATATATTATACAATTTAAATTTATACATTGCTAGAATTATCAATTTTAATATACAATTTTTTCCCCATAAATTATTGAGATATATATATGAGTAGAAGCAAATATATTGATATCAGCGGTTCGCAATAGATTACTTTGGCGCAAACCAAAAGGTTCCTGGTCAGACCCCCAGAACCAACTGCATTGCCAAAAAATAATAACAATAATAATTTTTTTTTTTTTGACTAAGCCTTCTTACTGTCACTTTTCCAACTGCATTAAGCTCCCCGAATATTTCAAAACCCTGTATGTGTACGTGCGGGTTTATCCGAAATGGGTCGGCCATGGCCTAGCAAACATCCCAGCATTCGCCATATTAGACTGAGGAAACCGTGGAAACTCTGAGTCAGGATGGTCGGCAAGGTTGACATTGACTCCTTAATTTTCAAGCTAGATCCTTGCCATTGCCAGACTTTTGTAAAAGTCTATACGGAGGCTAGGATCGAATCCGCGACCTCGTGCATGCAAGTCGGACGCGTGAACCACTAGACCATGGAGTCGGTGTTACTCATATTTATATGTGGCTAAAGCAAGATGATGTACATACGTCCATTAAATGCTTAACATATAATGTTTACGATTTATTATTATAATGTAATACGAAAGTTATATAAAATTATGTACTGATATTTTTCTGATTTATATTTAGAGCAAAAAAAGTCGGAAGGCATGTTACTTAAAACTTGCAGCAATAAGACGTTTTTTATCCCAAACAAGCAAGTAAGTGTTTAATAACTTTATAAAAATATTAATAATAATCTGAAGTTACTTTTTGAATATATGAATAAAAAAATCATAAGTATAAAAGTGTATGGAGGGAAGGTTGGTATGATTTTTTTCAATCATGAAATTCAATTTAGATTTACTAAAAATAATAAATAGATTTACTTAAAAATTAAGTAAATATAATTTTCTTTCTTTCTTTCTTTCTTTGGGGGGGGGGGGACGAAATTCGAAGAATAAGCAAGTTTTTCAATAAAAATTATTTGAAACTACCGTAAAATTATTTCCTTACTTTTAATTCATATCTCCATATTTGCATGCACTTTATCATACAAAGATATTTAGTATCGTTGTGAGCTTTGTAAATGACATTTGTTGTTATCAAAATTAATAAATTAAAGGTTTATCCTACCGATGTATGGATCCTCTGTTGTCAATATGGAATGCATCCAGCGTCGTTTGAAAATAAAAAGGAAATGACTTGTCTGCTCAAAGAGTATCGGAATATAACAGGTACTTTTCAAAGCATCATTTGAATAGTGAGTTTAGCTTATATTTTTTGTATAGAAATACAGAACAGACAGTAATTTTCTCAAGCTTTGTTAAATAAATTACAAAAAGCATTATATTTACTTTTACTGTTCAATGCATTTATTACTAAAATTTCCTATGTATATGTAGTGTAAGTGACTTTTCTAAGAGGCCATTCCAATCATTCAGTAACAGTTAAACAGTCATTTTTGTCATTAATATCAGAAGAAATACAGCTTGTAAAATGCGTAGTGTGTGTTAGGTGTTAGAAATTTTTACTCTTTTAAAATATAATAAGACTCAATTTAATTTTTAACGAATCGTCATTGTTATTGCTGTATAGTATTTTTATTTCTGTTAATTTAATTGTGACAATATAGTCAAACTATCAAATTGTTTTGCAGATGGCATAAAAGAGCCCAATCATATGTATTTCACAGCGTATATGGACCCCAAGTTGAATCGAAATTTTATATCTTGCATGACTGGTAAACCCGTTCCCAAAAATTTTTGGAGGAGAGACAAGCCTGATAATTTTGTAAATAGTCAAACTTGTACTGTAGTATGTTTTGATTCTAAAAATTTTGGACTACTAGATGACACGTTTGTAGCTTTTCGAGGCTTTCGAGTGCTATGTGAGGTATGCAAACCATTTGGAATTTATCGTATTTTAAGTGTTAAAATGACAGAAAAAAATAACCTTTTGATCAACCACGTTATAACCAATAGCAAAAAGCATCCCAAGTATTTCCAGTGTATTGGGACCACAGCACAGCCAGCACAGCACAGCTTATGTGAAGCTAAAAAGCGGAAAAGAGTGCCGGAAAAGGAAACCACGTGGTGTTAAAAGTGGGAGGGGCTCAGTCCAACCTTGCTGCTAGCGCAAAGTTTTCTCCCACTTTTGCCGTCACGTGATTTCCACTTCCGGCACTTCCTTCTCTAGCTTTTATAGGTTTATATAAAATGTCATAGATGGTTCTTCCAATAATAACAGAAATTGCTTTAAATGACAAACCGGAAAATCGAACCGCAAATCGGAAGTAACATCTAAGTAATTTTTCTTTTGGAAAATTATTTATTGTGGCCAGCACATTGCATATACACAGAATGAAATTTTATGTCACCATCCAAAAACCGAAAACTGAAGTGCTGGAAATGGAAATCAGGTGAACATTTAAGTGGGGGAAATTTTACACCAGCGACAAGCTAGACCTGAGCCATCTACCACTTTTTACATGACATGATTTCCTTTTACAGCACTTCCGTTTCCGATTTTATAATTGTGCATAAGCACTCATAAAATATCATGGGTAATACCGAAACACTTTGGTTAATACTTTTTACCCTTTCAAAAAGTATTTCCCCATGCACTCGTATAATATAGATTGTTTATGTTTACTCAAAATGCGGAAAAGGAAGTGGCCGGAAGAGGAAACCACGTGATGGTAAAAGTGGGAGGTAGCTCAGGCCTAGCTTTCTGCTGGCACCAACTCTTCTCCCACTTTTACCGTCACGTGGTTTCCTCTTCCAGCCACTTCCTTTTCCGCTTTTTGAGTAAACATAAGCAGTCATAGTGAGTCAGAGTAAACACTTATTGGTAGAGAGTAAATATTTAAAATATTTAATCTCTATATTATCAAATTTTGGATAGTTTTACGTAAGCTCTAATTACAGCTTAATATTTAAACAATTAAACATTCATTTACGGAAAGAATAAATTATGTAATTTACGCTATATTTATATCATTATAGTATAAATGTTGCTAAATTTGAACAACATAGATAACTGTGTTGCTCAACATAATATTTATGCCATGTTACATAGTTACTTTGAAATGTTTAGCATAAATTATCTTGTATTGAATAAATTGTGCTGAAAATGAGCTTGCATAATTATTACGTATTTATTTTTGTCCGTGTTGTTTAGAGATGATTTGTTAAATGCTTATTACTCACAATTACTCTCAAGTATTTACAATTTCATACCATTTGAATTACGTCAAAATGTTGTCAGATAAAAGTTAAAATTTTCACCTTCTATACTATTTCATCATAATTGATAATACGTATTTTAAATACGATAGAATATTTAACTTTTATCATATTTTTACGATGAAAGTTAAAATGACGCCCTATATAATAGATGTCCTCTATTATTATTATTTCTATAAATATAATAAAATAATAATAATAATTTTTAAAACTCTTGTAATCATAGCAACCCAAAAAATTATAGAACAATTATGGAATCTAAAATTAATTCATTTGTGTTTAAAAATTTGCTTTGTATAAAAATAAATAAATGATTTAATTCATTGCAAAAACAGTTTAATATATACATATATATATATATTTTTTATATATAATAAACATTGACTTAATACATGCAGGTATACTTACTTTAATCTTGTGAAGATTAATTTTATTCTGAAAGTATAATATAAAATATTCACCATATGATTACAGGCAAGTGTAATTACGGATTATTATGAGGGTTTTGGAAATTCTATCGTCACTAACCTGAGTAATGTAACATCCCGTTATTTTGCAAACTCCAGTGTCAATTACAATGTGTCATCAGCTCTTAAGTCTAACAAGTGTGGAAATGTTTCTTGCAGCAATGTAAGTTTGTATTATTTTATATATATGTCATAAGTTATAAGCCTGTGGATCTAGGACTAACCATTATTGTCTAAAAATATTGTAAAACCTTACAACATCAATGTTTAATAATTATATTATATTAGTTTTTTTTTTTTTTTTTTTTTTTTTACTAAGAAATAAAAAGGAATAACTTTCTATAATACTAGAATAGGCCCCAATTTATATAAAATATTAATTTGGCCACTTTCAAAGTTGAAATATTTTTATAAAAAATTCCTATTAAATGATTCCTATATATGTAACAATAGCATTTTAAAGGCATTATTTATATAAGGTAGGTAGGTATAAGGCATAATTATATACGGTATCATTTATATAATATGAGAACAATAATCAACGTACCTTATTATCCATTAATTAGACATTCTGAAAACGTTGCTTTTGTATTTTGTTTTTGAAGTTTTAGTTACCACTTATCTGACGTCATTAAAATATTAGACTGATTTGCTGATAAGGTAGATGGGAAAGGGGGGATTACGGCGTGAAAAAATTCCGGCTGAGTTTTTACGCCAATTCCCTTGCTCATCTCTGTCTCATCAACCAATCATAGTCAAGTAATAAATTCAAAATATCGTAACGTCATAATAAGTGATAAATTATATCTTTACCTTCACAATAAAAACAAATAAAAATCAATTTAAGATCAAACGTGTACTTATCTAATTTCTGGTTAAAAAGCTATGTTTATTATTATTCTAATATTATAGATGATAAAAAAGTTAGTTCAAGATTCACATATAATAATATTGCATCCCGTATGCAGGCAATACGGTGTGCGCTTACAATATTGTGTTTACCAAAATGTAATGTTTGAATATATATATATATATATATATATATATATATATATATATATATATATATATATATATATATATATATATATATATATAATGGTTATAATTAACGTTAATGCTTTAAAAAAATTGTATGTTGAAGAAAGGTGGGATTGAAAACAAGAAGTTTGAAACGTGAAAACAATAAATTACGTAATATAAACTGCAGTAATTAAAAATTGACTATTTTAGGAGAAATTTTAAACTTTTGATATACACAGAACTGTTATCCTATGTAAAAGTAGTCACTTTAAAGAATATTCATGTTGATATTGGGTTATCGGCTGGGGTGTTATACCCTGGTGCCACAGTATAAATGATGTGTTCTACTGTGGCGCGAGGATAAAACACGAAAGCCCATAACCCAATATCAATCTTTGCTGCCCTGAAAAGCTCACAATAATGCGATATAGCATATTATTTAAATTGTTATAAATAAATGCTGCTGAAATTGAAACTATCATAAATATTACGTGTATTTAATGTTCTCCGTCAAGAATGCTATAAATTTATTGAAAATGTATAATATCAAAGTTATAATTAAAATAAAAAATAAATATATTTATATGTACTTGCAGAAAAATGTAACTAATATCAGCAAAAACGGAACTCGTACATCATTCGCAACTAATATATCTCAAGTAACATCTAAATACTACATAAACCAAGTGGTTAGTTACATGATAAGATCTGACATGCTCAATTGTAAATCTGCTCTTTGTAACAAGGTAACTCTCAAACAAAGAAATTTTAAGCTTTTATTTAAGACGGTAACATTTAAGGGGGTAATTTAAATTGATATTCTGTAGGGGACATTTTGTCCTGAATAGATTAAAGTTTTAGTATCAACTTATTGCTTTTTGTTCATAATAATTTTTTTCTATTTATAAATTAGCCAAAAAGGACCCTAAAATGAAATTGTATAGCAAACAAATTAAATTTAAAATTCACTATTTTATTCTCATTTGATTGATTTTTTTTTTGTAAACTTTTAGTATGAGTTACTTAAAATAAAATTCTGAATGTACTTTATTGATCCTTGAAACAACACGAATAAAATATCGAATTTTCAGCATTTTGTACCAATCACAATCTAATCGAATCACAATTAAAAAGTATCAATAAAATTATTCAAAATTATTTTTACGTTATGTTAATGCTACTAACAAACATTGTAACTGACTATACTGTTAAACAGTTGGGTATAATTGAGAGGTTGTATGCCTGATTTCGCCCAATAAAAGCCGTCAATTATTATTATTATATTAGAAAAACAACATAAATAATAATACAGTATATTTATCATGATAAGATATTTAAGATACATAACTTTATTAAGAGGTTGTGAGGGATCGACAGCCCTTCTTTTTTTTTTTTTACAAACCTTGGCCATAATTATAATAAACTACTACACTGCACTACTGTACTTAATCGAATTAAAATTTCAAGTCTTTTTATAATTTCTACAATTTAAATGAATATTTTAAAACATTAGTTTTTTTCTTTAAAGGTTGCTCAATTGAAAGAAAACATAAATTATGGTGGTATACATATTTTTTAAAGACAACTCTGTACATTTTATATATATAGTATTATTTAAATTCCCAAATTATTTTATAATATGTTATATCTACATATTACAGAGAATAAATCAGCAGAACACGTAATAAAAGGAACTAATAATAAGACTTATTTGATCACCAACAACAAGGTTTGTTTCCCATTATAACTTTGCTATGGATTTTTTTAAATTTATAATCCAAAGATTAAATTTCAGATCGAAATCCTATAGATATGATATGTAATATGATTTTTAATTAATTATATTACCTTAATATCATTCCGTGTACACCTCTGAACAAAAGTTCCTGAATGATTTGTTTACGCAACACGAAAAATGCTGTCTATGTGGAAAAACGCAGCAGCTGCCTCTGCCCCGTTCGGTAACTTTTGTCCAGAAGTGTACAAGTACTAGTACACACCTATATAAAAAAAATATCATACAAAATTTATACATATTGTACAATTTCAAAAAAATATTAATATAATAACAATAATTTTCATAACTCTTAATTTTATACAGGTAAATTTTTTGGGCGTTTGGAATGAATGCTGTAAGTGGAATATGATACCAGCCAGCGTGGTAAACCAGCAAACTTTGGATTTACTCATAATGCACTTTAATATATCAGGTAATTAGTTATCAACTATCATAATTTATTCTGATAATACGTATTAGACTGGGATTTCTCCTCTTGCAGCTACAAATGGTAGTACCACATTTCACACAAGTCAAATTGACGCTGGCTTGAATCGAAGTTTTATTTCTTGTGCAAGTGGTAACGTGGTTCCTCGTGAAGTTTTCTTAACAGGAGAGCCAAATAACAGAGGCAACAGAGAGGCGTGTCTTGCACTTGAAATTGATAATATGACAGCAGGACTTATTGACATTCGTTGTGCGGAACTTAATAAAGTGCTCTGTGAGGTAAAGCTAATTATTATTATTAATTAATTACACATACTATAATGGTTTGATTATTGCTTTCGGAACGTTGCATGTCAAGTACGTTTTTTCTGTATGTGCATTTATCAAACAATTTAAATCTTATAATTTTCATTTACATATTAATCATAGTTGAATGAATGGTGTACATTTCTTGTAGTTACCACACTAAAAAACGTTTGTTTACACACACAAACACACGCATATATATATATATATATATATATATATATATATATATATATATATATATATATATATATATATATATATATATATATATATATATATATATATATATATATATATATATATATATATATACATTGTAAAGAAGCGTATATAACACAAACTTTAGTTAAATTGGTTGAACCAATATTGCTACCATTTTTTGCTATGCTGTTAAATATAATGATCATTTAATATTGAGAAATTATGCTTATTATGTTTCTGAAACCATTCTACTTACTTATATTACTTTTTTTTCTGTGTAAATTGAATATGAAATAAAAAAAAATTATAATGGTGTTAGAAAAGCAAATAATAACATTCTTATTAGCTGTTATAAGGTACTTTTTTAATTGTAATATTTTCTTCATTATTTGTATTTCAGCCAAAAGAAAATTATAAACAATTGTCTTCTACAAGAAGCTATTCACACAATTATACGGTGAACAAACCGGTTCAAATAACTACTAAAACTACTGTGAGAACTAGTAATATCATTGCAAAAACATCTCCATACAAAGCAACGCAGCCGCCAACTACAACTACTAAGAAGCTTATTTTATTTCCCACAGTATCACAAACCAATCGCAATACCAATTTCATGATTTTCACGACAAAAAAATTAGGAAAACGGTAACAGATTTTTCTTGTTATATGAATACAAAACACTTATGAAATTTCATCACGATCATTGAAATCTTTACATTTTTTAATAATTTAAAAGTCAGTCAACTCTAATTATACCATATTATATAAGAGGTTCGTTAAAATATATTTTAATGTACTTTACTTCAATAAAATACAATATTAAATAATAAATTTTAAATAAATAAACCTTTTTTATGATAGTTTTATTCATATGCAAATAATGACATTTTATTATTTAGTAAATATATAATATAAAAATATTATATTTAATGCCTAAATTTCGTATGTGTAGCCAGGCAAGACCTGCAATCGGGCTGACTTTTCAAAAAGAGTATACACATGTATAACAAATATATATTTTTTTTTTAATACATAGGCCTATATGTGTATGTATCAACAAAAAAAAAAAAAAAAAAAAAAAAAGGAGACGGACCAGGGCAATGTAAATATATATGTAGGTATATGCATGTGGTCATGCATATAGTTGCATAATGTACATTAAAACTAGTAAATATTGTTGAACTATTGTAATGGATGTCCGTTACTGAATGCGGCGTGCGTGGGGCCTCATTCAAAAAAAAAAAAAAAAAAAAAAAAGTCAATAAAAATAAAAATGAATATACACATAAAATGACTTTCATTTACATTTTTCTACGATAATTCATTCGTGTCTTTCTCCATAGATTTAAAGAAATTGTTTATGTTTAGTCTACTTTATAGCCACACATTTCAACGCTGATCATATACTGTTCACAGTTAGATGAAATTGAGTAGAAAACAAAGACGATTTACTAACAAACAGTTAGGAGTCTATTATAAGATAAAAAAAAAAAAAAGATAAATCGGAAAGAGTACATGAGGCAGCACAAACGTATTCCAATGCATAATTCTCACTATCTTGTATGGAGTTTTAATACATTATGGGTATTAAATACATTATGGGTATTATGAATCAATATAGACCGCTTCCACTTATAATTAAAAGCCGCTAATTTGTTAGTCAGAAATACACAGGCCAGGATAGGAAAATTTGCATTTTAAGTTGTTGTTTTTTAATAGTAAAGGAAGCTTCAAACCTCAATCTAAGCCTTAATTATGTATTTATAGCCTTATAAGCTATAAAAATATGAGAAAAATGCTTGCAGGCGATGTAAACTTTTATTTATGCAAAAAAATGAGGAAAAAATACGTTTCCCCTATCCAGGCTAATGCATTACGCACCACAAACATGGCGTCAAATTGAAAGGTTGTGGAAGGTGTTTATATAAATAGGCTAGTAATATAATGATTTATCATCTAAAGTTAAGTGCGTAGAAATTTTGTATTAAAAATTTAACGCATGTTTTTAAATGGTAATATAAAATAATATTATTATAATAGCGCTTTATCCAAAACAATTTGTAAGGCTCCTCTTCGAGATGTACGCCGTTTATATAGTCTTTCTGGGTAAAATAAGTAGCTTTATTTTGATGGAAACTTTTTGAAATTTTGAATGCAAGATTCACTTAATTATAACTCGCAAACTTATCTCACTATCCAGGCAGTAATAGATTTCACTCTCTTTATGTCCTATCCAATGATCAACATAAATAAATAATCCAGTTCTTTGACATGGTGAAACATGATCAAATGGATTAAATAACGATGTATTTTGTGACTCACGTTAATCATAAATTCAATAAAAACGAATGCATGGAAAAATATGGGGTTAGAAAATAGTCGGAAAGAACACAAATCTCGACACAGTTTTGGGAAAGATATAAAGGAAATGATGCATTTTATGATCTATATTTTTCTTGACGTCATCTTGCACCAACCCTAATTACAGTAATTACCTTTTTACCTTATGGCTACATTACAGTATTTACTGCTACACCGGCTTATCATGGTACTGTATATTATATAACATTCAAATCAAGCGCTTGTTTTTCCCATAAAAATCTCATTGTAAATAATGGAAATTTAGCTCGTAGTTTTGCATGGTAAAATATTATACTGTATTTAAAATTTAAATATATAATAATATAAATAGTTCAATAGCTATAGAATAAAATTTGTGATTGAAAGAGTATGTGATTTATCTTTTTCAAAAACTTATTGAAGTTCAATTAATTTTCTTGTAAAACTGTCAGTCTATACAAAAGTTCGTAATATACAAAATATTTATGCTAATCCATTTTCATATCATTGATTTTTATATTTATCTCATATAAATTATTTCCTCTCACATTTTTTTATGTAAAAAAAAATCATTATTTTGATGTTATAATCTATTTTATCTCTAATATGATCAATGCATTTCATCATCATTTTTATCTAGAAATACTTGCTATCATATTAAAAGTTTAAAAAATCGTAACAATATTTTATGGTTAGGTTATTTAGAAATATGCTATGATTTTTTTTTTTTTTTTCAATATTTAAATTTATGTTATAAGAAAAAAATTAGTAATAGTTCATTAATAAGTAGTAACAATTTAAAAATAGGAAGTAGCACTTGATGTAATTTGAGCCTTTTACTTAAGTTTAGGAACATAAAGCTTTCCAATTTCTAGTACATCATCAGTTCATTTCGACAGTTTAAAATATTAGCTATCTAAAACTATCTGCCTATTTATAATTAAGTCAAATTTGAATGACAAAAAAATCTTATTTTAATTACTAATAATTCAAAGTCAAGGAATTTTTCATTAGTAATTAAATAATTGTCACTAAAATGGTCTCTAAGTTAAAATTATTATTATTTTTTTTTTTTTAAATGATAATTATTATTTTACATTTATTTTCTGAACACGTATTTCTTGTAACATCACTTCTCCAGTTTTAACATTTGTCACGTATTTCATACAAAATTAGGTATTAAAAATTACTTATAATTATAACTTTTATTTAAAAGCAGTGACACGTACAAGCACCAGAACCAGGAAATGCATTTTATATTGAGTTTCCTATTAATTTATGTTTTAAATTTTTACATATTGATGTTTTATATAATTATGTTTTTTTTTTTTTTTTTTATTGAAAAAAAAAATTGTCAAATTTGAATCATATATATTTTTTTCTCTTAAGCAATCAATATTTAATATGCGTGATTCCGATTATTGGTGAGTTGAAATTGATTAATGCACAACATTGTAGCATAATAATTCTTTGTTTGAATTGATGCGTTGAATTTCAACATGAAAATGAAAATATGTATTAATATTAAGTTTCATCTTATTTTTTTTATAATATTTATAAAGGTAAGTTAAATTTTGCAGAACAATTTCTTATAGATACTTCTAAATTTCTTTACAATAAGATAAAAAATTTCTTTTATGTGTTATAGTTATCGTACCAAAGCCAAGATTTCTTTTGGGGAGCAATTGAAACTGGTTATAATGTTTTTGCAAAAGAAAAAGGAATTTACACTCAATTGACAGTAAAATCACAGAAAAAGCATAAAATGTTGAACTGCGAAATCGTTAAATCATGCAAAAACGTAACTGTATGTATATTTCATTTTTTTATGATTTACTCACATTATTTTATCTAGTTGCTTTCAATATTAAGAACATTTTAAAAAGATACATTACTAAGAAATAAAATATTGATGGAATTAGGGCGTACAAAGGTGGTAATTTTATATACATCACGTATACTGGTTGTGCAGCATGAACTCTGTAGTGCAGCATATAATTGACTATAAGATTTAAATCTTTTATGCAATGCATATTTAGGTCTTCTTATAGGGTGTGTGCGCATGACGTCATTCTGAGTGCTTTTCGATGCTCTTCTTGAGCAATGAATAACATTGCTCAGCATAGGACAAACGTAGTTTTTGGCTATTTTCTTTGGTAAATTAGCTATTTTTTTGGTCATTATTATTTTTCTTGCATACTTGAGGTACTAATTCAACCTGTTAACAGCATCAATGCTCTCAAAAAAATTGCGAAATATTTTTAAACTGGCAAAATGTGTAATTTTCCTATACCAGCCAATGTTATTTAGTACTCACTTATGACGTTGACTTTAACATGAATGAAACCACCCTATAGTTACTTGAGGGACAAATATTTAGATGCAAAGACTGTTCATGTAATCATGAACTATTCTAAAAATACAACTATTACCTTTAGAAGTGGGTGTTCTTGCCTAATAGTGGAAATAATTTCTTTTTACTAAATTGCTCACACATTTTTGTACTTATATACTTACATGCACTTTATCACTAATCAATTATAGATAAAAAAAAAATGAATATTAAAACAAATCAATTTAACATTGATTGGATTGGTTGATTAAGAGACTATACTTTAGTTTTAGAAAAAATATAAAATACTATTTATTTATTTTTCAAAAATAAACATGTGTGTTTTGTAAAAATTCTAAATTACTAATTTTATACGGTGTAGTGTAGTGGGACACCAAGCTGGACAACCGTATATCGAGGGTGCTCCGCTATAATGTCCTAAGTCCATTTGACCTTGAAAAATATTTTTTGCTGCAAATGACCTGAAATGGATAAATCCAAAATTTGGGGTTGATCCGACGATTTTTTATTTTTCAAGGTCAAGTGGACTTAGGACATTAAAGCGGAGCACCCTCGATATGTGATTCAAAATTTTAAATATATTTATTTACACTCTCTGTTCTTAAAGCCATAGACCACATAAAACAACATGTGCTTTTTAATGATTAAACACGAAATGGGATCTTCAAAACTGTTGACAATTTTTACCAGAATGTCAATGTAGCCCCACGAGATTAACCGACTTACAATGTGTCAAGAAATTGGGATAATCGAATCAATAATTAACCAGTTCACTGTAAACTGGTTTTAATTTAGGTTTTCATTTTAGATTGGCCGTAAACTATGGAATGACATGCCTTCAGGTACGTATGTTGTTGCAAAATATAATATGTACTATTACTGTTTGATTTTAATGTTACTATAAATCTTATCATGACGTTACAAAATTGTTGTTTTGTTATTTTTATCACTTGTGTATCTCACATTAAATTTATTTCATTCTGCATTTAATATAATTTATCAATATTTGTGCTTTTCATCATAGTCACAAAACAATGTTATTCAGGGGTGGAAATGGTCGTTCATATTAGGAGGCCTGTAAAAGTGACTTATGTAAACCAGAAGGGTGTGAAGGGGGCGTAACCTCTTGTTAAGGTCAAAAGAGTCTCCCTTACCGTCCTTTACCACCATAGGCGCAATTTTTAAGAAGTGCATAATTTAAGGGTTTTTTACAAACACAATTTAATAGAGTGAAAAAAATTAGGCTTGCATTTTTATGTTATTTCTACTATTTTATCGTATTTATTGATTTAATAAATATTTATATAGGCATAGATTACTTTTTTTATATAATGATTAATCGAAAAAAAAAATAAAGCATATTCATAAATGTTATTATGTTTTATCATATAAAAAGCTCTAAATAGGAAATGCAGCCGAACTCAATTTTTTATGATTTACATAAATCAATCGCTTGCAACATACATTTGACATTGATTTTTAAATAACAAAAATTTAATATTTTTTTTTTATTTTTATAATGTAAATCATCACAATTAAATATTGAACGAACAAATTTATAACAAAACAAAATTTAGCAGCTATTAATAGTTAAACATTTATCTATTAAATATTGTGTTCAGTGGCGGTCCTACGAATTTTGGGCCCGGGGACAGAAATCTGACAGGGCCCCCTCAATAGATGCGCGAAGCGCCAATAGCCCGCCGCAGGCGCGATTTTTTTTACCACGTGACTATTTGCAGGCAATTCCGTGTATAAATTTGGTATACTTGTCAGTGCAGATAGCTTTAAGAAAAAAAAATATATATTCTTTTTATTTTATGATTTTTTTATTATCATTATTTTTTAAAAACAATTAAACTTTAATTTAGAATGAAATTAAAAAAAAAGTATACAAAAATTCATAATGAAAAATAAATTATTTTTAATTACTTTGCAGATTTAGGCAAGATTAAGCGCATGCAAAAAATGTTTCCTTCATATTCTCAAAAAGTTAAATTTTAGTTTGTTTTTCTTCTGTTAGAATTATTTTCAAATTTCCAAAACAAAATAAGTGTTGTTCGTAAACCCTGGTCTCTTGCAAAAAAAAAAAAAAAAAAAAAAAATGCAAATATTCTATTTGAATAGCCAAAGTTGATCGTCATCATGTCATCATCATTTAAGGAGCAGGGTTAATTTGACGAATACAAATGGTGAAAATTTAGAAAGATCGAGCTATAGTGTTTATTTATCATTGAACAAATTTTTACCTATACGCCAGGCCAATGAGGAAAAATAAAAAAAAAAGTTTTCAGGGTAAAATTTTATTTCAAATCCTAAAAGAAGACATTGTCCTGAATCAATTTATTTGCAAAATTGTAAATTTTAAGTTTATTAAGGTTTTCTATTAAAATAATAATAATAAAATCGAAAAATGTTGACACGCAATACCTCTATGCATGCGGGCATAGGAAAAGTTACCGTAACGTCATTTTAAGAATTTCAAAAATTAAATAATTCTCAATGAGCTCAAAACTTAGAAATGTCCATATCTATCGACTTAGGACATTGCCCTCTTTTAGAATAAAAATGCAAAAAAATAACACCCTAAAATTTTTTAAGTCTTCATTATAATTCTAGTTCTATAGTAAGTATAGTTTATTTTACCTTTTTAAATCAGGAGGCCCTTGGTTAAAAACATAAGAAAATACTGAAGTACTAGTCAATTAAGAGATATTGTATTTTATCTGTAGATTTATATGTTTTAGTTTTTTTTTATTATTATTTTTTTTTAACATTATAAATTTGTTTGGATAATTTGTTTGCTAGGGATAATTTTACTAATGAAAATCATTAAATTGGTTCATAAACTTCTCTCTCTCTCTCTCTCTCTCTCTCTTCTTCCCGTCCCTTAAGTTCTTTTTTTTTTTTTTTTTTTTTTAGTTAATTTGAATTTTTTATATGTAGGCCTCGTCACGGGCCCCTTAAACCTAGTGGGCCCGGGGATATCCGCCCCTCAATCCCCCCTGTAGGATCGCCACTGATTGTGTTCTCTCAGAATATATATAAGATAATTTATTTTCTCAGCAAAATATTTTAATTATAATTCTTTTGTCATATTATATAAAAATACTTAAAACTGGGACAAAAGTACACAACTGATTTTTTTTTTAAATTACAATAGAAATTTTAAAGTATACTTTCTGTAAAATATATTTATTTGTAAAACTATAATGCTATATATTTTTACAATTCTAACTAAAAAAAATGAGGAAGACCGAGGCCCCATTGACTTACTTAGGAGAGACTAACTCCCCGAAGTCCCCCTTTACTTCTACCCCTGCAAAACATAATATATAGGCAACTGTCTGTTGTCTAGCAAATATTAGTCCTATGTATGTGTAAGCAAATATAATAGATATCAGCTTGCGTAGCTCAATGATAGAACACCTCTCTTATTGTTAGGCATCGACTCGCTTTGGTGAGAAGACAAATTGCTTTAAATCCTTTGACTAAAAAATTTAGTGTAGCTCACCGTTCATACGTTTACATCGTCTTTATTGCGTCAAAAATGTATCAAGAGAAATTTTAACGAGTGGGTCAAACGTTCGATCTACACAGGGTTTACAGGGAACGTATAGTGCTCATGATAATTTCATTTGAAACATTTTGAGGCACTACTATATATATACATATATATACGCATATATATATATATATATATATATATATATATATATATATATATATATATATATATATATATATATATATATATCTTTGTGTGTGTATGTGAGTATTATGTATTTACACTTATCGGGTTTAATATATTTAGAAAAAAAAGCGTTAGAAGGCATAACGATTAAAACGTGCAGCAATAAGACGTTTTTCATCCCTAAAAAGCAAGTAAGTATTTAATCACTTTATTTAAATATTAAATATCAAACTTTAGTAACTTTATAAATTTGAATAAGCAAAAATCCTAAATAAACGTATTGAGGTAAGGTTGATGGTGAAAAATAATTCAATCATTAAAATCAAATTAGATTTGCTAGAACTGTTGAGATTGATTGCTGCTTGCAATCTCTTGCTATAATTTTTCAACTCACTGTTTTATAAAGCATTATTAAATATTAATTAGCGAGTCTACCTACTTTATTGTACAAGTAAGACTTTTTTTTCTTTTTCTTCTATTGTTTATGGAAAATTTAAAGAATTTATTAGTAGTTTATTAATTATTAAACTAGGAAAGTATAGAGTAAAACTAGAAATGCTGACAAGTGACAACTTCCGGTTTTCCTATCCATCAATTATTGATGTGTGATCGTTTGTAAGAATGGAACTTAATATATTGAGCACCGTAGAAATGGATTTTATTTTAATACAATTAATACATTTCCGTAGTTCGTTTTCATAAAAAAAAAATTGTTCAATATTTTTAAGGAAAAAGAAAAAGAGAGAGAGAGAGAGAGAGAGAGAGAGAAAAGAAAAGAAAAGAAAAGAATAAGCAAGTTCTTACGTTAAAATTAATTGAAACTACTTTTGATCACAAAATTTTGATTAATTTATAATCATACCTTGATATTTTGCATGAACCTTATAATTGTTCAGTATAGTTGTAAGTTTTGTAAATGATCTTTGTCTTTGGTATTATTGACATTAATCAATTACAGGTTCCTGCTTCCGACATGTGGATACTATGTTGTAAATATGGAATGTATCCAGCATCGTTTGAAAATAAAAATGAAATGATTTGTCTGTTCAAGGAGTATTGGAATCAAAAAGGTAATTTTACATTATATGAAAAGTGATTAAATATACTAAGTAATATGATTAGATTACATCAAATAATCTTCTTTATTTATCAATTTATTATTATTAATACTTTTTTTATTCTTTAAGGAGGAGTACTAACTATACCAAAACTGTTACAGTATATGTTATATATATATATCAATGCTTCCGCGTTAAAAGAGAGCATCTCCAATTTACACCAGCGTGGCAAGTGGAGCATCCGCATTTTCCACGCATCATGGTACGTGGAATAGCGGTCATTTACTGAACATTGCAGATGCTCCACTCTCCGCGCTATATTGTATATATAAGAGGAATGACTATTATGTATTTTTTTTTTTTTTTTGCAGATGGCATGAAAGATCCCAATCATATATATTTCACAGCGTATATGGACCCAAAATTGAATCGAAATTTCATATCATGCATGACTGGTAAACCCGTTCCCAAAGATTTTTGGAGCAAAGACGAGCCTGATAATTTTGTAGATAGTCAAGCTTGTACTGTAACATGTTTTGGTCTTAAAAATTTTGGACTAATGGATGACACGTGTATACCTTATCGAGGCTTTCAAGTGTTATGTGAGGTATGCAAAAATTTTGAAACTTGGCATAATTTACGAATTTATACTACAGGTCAAAAACACATGTTTGCTCTAAATGCACAAATATTCTGTGTTTCCTATGAAATATTTTTATTATGCTTCAAAACGCGAAAGGATTTTTAGTTTTGTTTCTAAATATTAAAAAAGGTAGATGTTATATAGTGTTGCTGCAAATATGATGATGGGTAATAAAAAAAAAAAAAAGTTTCATGGTGCCATAATCCCTTTCGGAGAAGGCCAGGACAAGCCCTTTCCAGTAAGAGGGCTTACAATGATCTGTGGCTTAACAAACCACAGGCTCTACCCTGTACCACCACATTCCTATGGGCTCCTAATACCAGACCTGTGCAGCTCAGACCACCAAATCTTACGACGGTAGTACTCGCCACTATGGACGATAAAAATTAATAAATAAATAAATAAATATAAATAAATAAATAATCTTCTTTATTAAAAAAATAATAAAAGAAAAAATAAAATTATGGAAAGGGCGAGGTTTAAACCTGAACAAATATATAGCCCACTGATACACCTAACTGCAACAGAAAACATCAATTTTTGATTACATTTAAACTTATAATAATAGAGGAAAGTAATAATAATATGTAGAAAGAAAAATATTAACATTATATCATATATATAAAAAAAATTGTATATAGCTTTCTGGTATAAGCGGCAATTACTGGGATTATAAACAAACAAAAAATTACAGAAGCAGAAAAAAAAGCAGATAGAGAATAATAATAAAACTAGAATAATAATAATATAACATAATAACTATTAGGCAAAAAAATGGTACAAGCGATGCTGTTTTGCATTGAGATAATTATGTACGCTTATATATAATCATTTTTAAATGTTGAGACTGTCTTAGAATTTCTAAATCTACATGGCAGAGTATTCCAAAGACGAGCTTATGTTACAGTGAAAGAATTTTTAAATGGCGCACACAGTTATATGAAGGAAGTTTTAATGTGTAATTTTAAAATTGCACACTGAAGTTTGAATTTCATACTTAAAATATAATATGAAATAATCAAAATATGATTTTACAGGCAAATATAACTAAGGATGATTACGAGGGTTCAAATAACTCTCACTTTACTAATCTGAATAATGTAACATTCCATTATTACGTCAACTCCAGTGTTAATTACAATATGTCATCAGCTGTTCAAACCAACAATTGTGGCAATGTTTCTTGCAGCAATGTAAGTTTGTATTATTTCAAAAACCTGTAGATCTAGGAATATCCATTATTGTATATAAATATTATATTAAATTATAACATCAATGTCTGTTAGTGATAAGACACAGGGGACAGAAGGAACAGCGCGAAAAAATTCCGAGTGAATTTTCGTGTCGTTCCCCCTGCTCATCTATGCCTCATCAATTAATCAAAGTCAAGTATTAAATTCAAAATATAATTACGTCGGTTAAGGGATAACTAAACCTTCAAAATAAAAATAAATGAAAATGAATTCTAGATCAACGTGTTCATGCCTAATAAATGTATTAATAATTGCAGAAAAATGTAACTACTATGAACCAAATTGAAAATCATAAATCTGTCGTAAATGATACTCCATCTCAAGTAACATCTAAATATTATTTAAGTCAAGTTATCAGTTACATATTAACATCTGACACGTTCAACTGTAAATCTGCTTTGTGTGACAAGGTAATTCTTAAAAGAAGAATTTTTATGCTTTTTTTTTTTTTTTTTTTTAAGGTGCTTACAAAGGTGCTAAAATTGATTAAAAGTTGACAATATTAGCAAAAAAACTAACAAACAAACAGACAGACAGGGAATATAGGTGAAAAAGAAATTTAAACTTTAATAACTTCCATTTTTATTTAATTTAAACTCTATCTTGATTTAAAATACTTACTAAATACATAGATATACCCTTTTTTATTATAAATATTATAGAAAATTAATTTTTTATGCCATGTATATAAATTTAATATAAAAATCAAAGAATCTTTTCAACTCTTTATAATTTCTGATTTTTATTATTTTAACAAAGCTCTAAAACACTTGTTCTTCTGTTAAGGTTGCTCAACTAAAAGAAAACTTTATTTACGGTAAAATAATCAGTATAAGTATATATTTTAAGACTAAATATACATTTTAAAAGGTTTTAAAAGGTATATTATTTAAAATACTAAAACATATTTTCTACGTGTTATATCTATATAATACAGTATATACATATGTGTGTATATATATAATATCGTTGTATATATTTACATTGCAGAGAATAAATCAGCAGGGCACCTTATAAACGGACCTAATAATAAGACTTATTTGCTTACTAACAACAAGGTTTGCTTCCTGTCATAACTTTTCTATGAATTAGTTTTCAATTAATCTATTAAAAATAAGTGGAAAATAGATGCAAAGATTAAATTTGAGGTTGGAAAATTGTAGTTCTGGACAAGGTTCATACAATACGGTTAAAACAGCCTCTAAGCAAAGATATGCTATTACTATTATTTAATTTTATATCTCCACACTCGATGATGTGGGGGGCTATTGTGTGCACCGGACTCGTACTGAAGTCAAGATGCTGCTTGCACCCTGTCACTATACCCAAAACGTTGTGACTACTTTGCTAGGAGGCAAGTTAGTGGCTATTTGGGCACTTGGCCCTGACAACCTCCATTAGGGAGACGTCCTCTCTTAGGCGCAGTGAGTCACTTTTCCGTGAACTCATTAGAGCCGGATGCCTATAGTTACCGAGGCACTTCAAAGCGGGGTGGCTCGTGACGTCCCAAGTCCATGCTTTGGCCTCCTCTCTTCTGAAAACGCGAGCTAGGCTTAGGGGCTTCAGAGCATGAAGCCCACCCCCACATAGGTCCTTACCTAAGTAGGAACAGACACAACTCCGGGCCCTGGAACTGTATACGCTACCGCATGATTTAAGGCTGGATGCCCAATTATTATTATTAATATGAAGATTTTAACTCACGCAAAGAGAATAAAAAAAATATATATCATTGTTCGTGCACACATGTATTAGTGCACACCTACATTATACCATGCAAAGTTTTTACAATACCTTCTTTAGAAGAGTAATATGTTAAAATAATTTTCAGTCACTTTTTTTTTAATATCATATAGGTAAATCTTACGGGGATTTGGAAAGAATGCTGTAAGTGGAATATGATACCAGCAAGCGTGGAAAGCAAACAAACTTTGGATTTACTCGTAATGCACTTTAATATATCAGGTAATTATGTATATAACTAAAGTTATTAATTATCATAATTTATTCTGATGATAAAATTAGACCTGGGTAAGATGTAAGAAAGTACTATAGGCATGTAGTCGGGATATATATTCATACATATATACATTATATTATATATATATAATTGCATTATTAGTATTCTATATAATACACAGAATAATTTCAAGTTCTGTTTTTGCAGCTACAAATGGTAGTACCACATTTCACACCAGTCAAATTGACGCTAGCTTAAATCGAAGCTTTATTTCTTGTGTCACTGGCAAGACTGTTCCTCGTGAAGTTTTCTTACCAGGTCAGCCTGATAACATAGACAACAGAGAGGCTTGCCTTGTAATTAAAATTGATAATATGACGGCAGGACTTATTGACATTCGTTGTGCAGAACTTCATAGTGTGCTCTGTGAGGTAACATTTATTTACTTACACATAGAAAAAGTTCTGCAAGTAAAGCAAACCTGTGACGTTTTCTTAAATGAGCTATTATTATATAATTATTTTTATAATACTTGTCTGAAAGTCACTTTCAAACTGACACTTTCACTTTTACTTTCATATTTTCTGTATGTGCATTTACTATAAAACATTTGTTAACATATATATGAGATAATTATTTCACTAACCTTCATAAAATTAACAATTTCAAATATATAAAGAAGCTTGTATAACAAAACTTTACTTAAATTGGTAAAATCAATAATGCTACTTTTTGTATGTATGTAATGCAACATTTTTTGGTATTCTGTTAAGCATATTGATCATTTCATAATGCGAAATTATGCTATTTGTTTCTAAAACCATTCTACTTACTTCTTCTTCATTTTTTTTCTTGTGAATTGAATTTGAAAATAATGGTCTTGTCAAAGCAAATAATATTCTTATAATATAATTTGTCATAAGTTTCCTCTTTTTAATTGTAATAATTTCTCCATTATTTGTATTTCAGACTAAAGAAAATTATAAACAATTGTCTTCCACAAGAAGCTATTCACACAATTATACGGTGAACAACTCGCTTAAAATAACAACTAAAACTACTGTGAAAACCAAAAATATCATTGCAAAATCCTCTCCATACAGAGCAACTCAGCTGCCAACTACAACTATTAAGAAGTTTGTTTTATTTTCCAAAGTAACAAAATTTAATCGCGTTACCAATTTCATGGATTTCGTGACCAAAAAATTAGGAAAACCGTAACACATTTTTTTCCATGTTATATGAATACAAAACGCTTATGAAATTTTATCACGGCCATTGTCATTTTTAGACTTTCCAATAAATAAAAAAACATTATTTTTAATTAAAAGGGTCATGTATAAAAAATGTTTCTTTAAAATATATTTTAAAGCGTGTCAATAAAGTATGATTAAATTTTAAAATTAATACAAATAAATCACCTTGATAGATGATAGTGTAATTTATTTCCTCATATTGTAATTAAATAATATTTGGAGCTTGGATTGCATGTAATTATGTTAGATACCAACTTGTTCATAAAAATCTATGTCAATTTTTGTCTTGTATGTTTCAAAGTATGTAAGAAATAACATGAAATATTAATATATATATATATATATACAACAAATCATAATAAAAAAATTTAAACAAATGGCATTTCCTCGTTTCTTTTTATCTACGATAATTCATTTACGTCCTGTTCCAAATGTTTACATAAATTTGCCGATTATATGTTTAGTTTATAGAGTATACACTTGACGTCATTGCACTTCGACATCATTCTGGAGTAATGGATAACGTGCATTGCTCAGCATAGGACAATCGTTGTTTTTAACTATTTTCTAAGGAAAATTTGTTATATTTTTGGTTATTATTATTTTTACTTAAAAACCATTATTCAACCTGTCAACAGCATCAATGCTGTCAAAAGTATTTGTAAGAATTAGTTAAATTGCAAAATGTGCTTTTTTTCCCCCATACCAGCTAATATGGTTTAATGCTTGACTTTTATATGACTTTTCTACTTTATATTACTGTATAACACTTTAAAACGATGATCATATACTAACAATTAAATACAATTCAGGGAAGAAAAAAAACATTTAGAAGTTTATCGTAAGATACCGTAATTTATCGTATCCCGATGCATAATTCTTGCTATCTTGCAAGGAGACCTTTTACGTTATGGCTTACTATGTAAATACATAGGCTTGTGTTAATATAAAAATAGCATAATTTATTGATAATCTATTTTCATAAATCATAATAATATTAAGAAATAATATTAATGTGTACATTAAAATAATAATTTAAAAAGTATGTTTAAATAGTATATTAAAAATAATAATATTTTAATGTTATGCTATGATTTTTGTTTCTAGTATTCTGAAATTAAATAGATATATTAGATTCTTTAATTTAATTTTTTTTATTTTTGAAGCATTGCGTAATTTTTTTAATGGATCGTAATCGCATATTATTTCTCCAGATTTTAAATTAATTTTGACAAGAACTTCTTGAAAAATTAGGTTATAAAAAGCTGCACTTATAATAAGACTTATAAATATGTATATTGTATAAAACTAAAATGATGAAAGACTCTGTCAAGTGATTTTTGTTACAAAAGAGTCATGGGATATGTACTTTTTTTTTGGGGGGGGGGGGGGGGGGGCATAAATAAAAACCAGTTAATATTATTATTATAATTATATTCATTACTTTTATTTAAAAACAATGAGACATTAAGGACACAAGCACCTGAAAGGTATTTGGTATTTTATATTGAGTTTCCTTTTATATTATGATTCAACTTTTCACAATATTAATGTTATAACAAATTTTTTGTTTTGTTTTGTGACAATTCTTTTTTCTACTTTGAACCATTTTTTTTTCAGCAGCATTCAATATGCGTGATTGCTATCATTGGTTATAATTAAATTAAACAACATTGTAGCACAATAGTTTTTGTTTGAATTGATTCGTTGATTTTAAATATCAAAATGAAAATATGTGGTGGTACTATGTTTCATCTTATTTTTTTTATAACATTTATAAAGGTAGGTTAAAACTTACAGATAAATTTCTTACAGATACTTATAATTTTATTAACATTATTGTAAGTTTAATAAAAAAAATTAATTTTTTTTTTATATATTATAGATATCGCACCAAAGCCAAGAATTATTTTGGGATGCATTTGAAACTAGTTATAATGTTTTAGCAAAAGGAAAAGGAATGTACAGTCAATATACTGTAAAAACACAGAAACGATTTAACATGTTAAACTGCGCAATCGTTAAAAGTTGCAAAAACCTAGCTGTATGTTTATTTAGATTTATTATCTGCTTACTTTATTTTATTTATTTGCTTACCATTTTAGATGAAATAGATATGTATCGAAACAAAATTAAACAAAGATTGAAAAATGTCATACATAATAATAATGATGATAATCAAGACAAAATAACACGGCACTGATACTCGGTACTACTACCAAAAATTAATCATGCCATATTGTGTTATTGTGCTATTCACCAATCCCAGTACCAGTCAAGACAGGTAAGGACGTTCCAATTATAATGGAAAAGCACACACGGGGCTGGCCACGACCTAAGTACACAGCCCGGCATTCACCATGACAGCCTAGAGAAACCGTGGAAACATCTAGGCAGGCTGATCGGTGCAATCACATCAATCTTGCACCTCCCGAATACTGTACGTCGTCATGGAATGCATGTAAACATGCATAGTGCAACGTGTTGTGCTCTCACACTTCACGTACGCACCCAGCAGTGGCTCAAACCTATACTCGGTGAGGAGTACAGAGTTGCGAGTCAGCTGCCTTCACCACTCGGCCATACCAGCTCGGTAATGACGTTACATTATTTTTTTTAACAAAAAGTAATGAAATTACGTAACGTTGTTAATAAGTCTGGTAGTGGGACACCAGGCTCGAGCACCGTATAAGATTCAAAAATCCAAATATATTTATTTCCACTCTCTGTTTAACATTAATAAATTAAAAAATACTAAAATTGTGTTGTATATGAGCCTTACCATAGACATATACATGAGCCTTACAACCACTAAAAGTCTGACTTATAAAGCCGCTACTTTTGCTCTTACAATCTCTGTCTCTATATAATATACCATCTTTGATCAGGAGATTTTTGAATACCGAGAAGCTTCTATATAGTACAGTATGTGATGTACAAGTTATTGACTGCTTATGTTTACTCAAAATGCGGAAAAGGTGTGCCGGCGGAAAAGGAAACCACGTGACGGTAAAAGTGGGAGGTAGCTCAGGCCTAGCTTGCTGCTAGCACCAACTTTTCTCCACTTTTACCGTCACGTGGTTTCCTTTTCCGGTCACTTCTTTTTTCCGCATTTTGAGTAAACATAAACAGTCACTGTGATAGTAGAGGTTTATGTTTACTCAAAAAGCGGAAAAGGAAGTGGCCGGAAGAGGAAATACGTGATGGTAAAAGTGGGAGAAAAGTTGGTGCCAGCACCAAGCTAGGCCTGAGCTACCTCCCACTTTTACCGTCATGTGGTTTCCTTTTCCGGCATTTCCTTTTCCGCATTTTAAGTAAACATAAGCAGTCATTATATTGTATATTGTATATTGAGTACTAATTTAATTAATAATAATTGTAATGAAAAAGTAAAAATTAAAAATTTAAAAAAATTCAGAAATATGATTTGTAATTATGATTGGAGTATATGTAATAATATTAATTGTCCAAATGAATTATATAATCATATTGTAACAGTTTTTCGAAATATAAGTGATAAATGTGAAAGTGAAAAATTGTTAAATAGCAAGAATAGAAGATTAAATAATGTGTGGTGTACTGATGAAATAAAATTTCTTATGAAAGATAGAGACAAATATTTTCAAAAATTTAAAAACTCATTACATATGCCTGAATATAGAATTAGATATAAAAAATTAAGAAACAAAATAAATTTTTTAATAAATAAAGAAAAAAATAATTATTATCATTCTAAATTTGTTGAAATTGCTGGTGATATAAGAAAATCTTGGTGTTTTATTAATCAAATATTAGGGAAAGAAAATCTTAATATTGATAATATTATTATTAAATATATGTCTGATGTAAGTTCTATCAAAGATATTGCTAATAATTTTGTAAATCATTTTGTAAATTCAATTGAAGATGTAAAGATTAATTGTAATTTAATATTAAGTGAAAATTCGCTTAAATTTAATAGTAATTTACAATCAATGTATCTACCAAAATTAAATGAGAAACGAGCAGTTTATATTATTAATTTATTAAGTAAGAAAAAAGGACCAGGTCATGATAATATAGGTGTTCAGGATATTTTATTTGGTGGCGAATCATTAATTCAATATTTAATAAGATTAACAAATATGTGTATTGAAAGCTCAGTATATCCTGATAATCTAAAATTATCATTGATAAGGCCAATTTATAAAGGTGGGGATCATAAACTATATAATAATTTTAGACCAGTTGCTGTATCTGCTTTTGTTGATAAATTTATACAAAAACATATTGAATTATTATTGTCTGATTATTTAGAAGAATTCAATATTATAAATAAAAATCAATATGCCTATCAAAAAAAAAAGGGTACAGCAAAATGTCTATATGATGTTTCCAATTTTATAAATGAAGAATTAGAAAAAGGGCATCATGTTCTTTGTTTATTTGTTGATTATTCCAAAGCATTTGACACTATAGACCATGACTTATTGTTAAAAGATTTAGAAGAAATTGGAATACGAGGACCAACATTAATGTTAATTGCGAATATTATAAAAAATAGACAAGTTGCTGTCAAAATTAAAAATATTGTAAGTGAAATTAAAATAATAAAATGCGGTATAATACAAGGAGGGGTCTTAAGTGCTAAATTCTTTATAATTTATGTTAACAAAATTTTTAATTTACTAAAATATTGTAAAGCAAAAATGTTTGCCGATGATTTACTTATGATAGCGGCTCATAGTAACTTTGAAGTTGCAAATAAAATGTTACAAAATGATTTTGATTCAGTTTTGGAATGGTCGCATGATAGGAAAATATTAATTAATAGGAAAAAAACAAAAGTTATGCACATTTTTAATAAGTATACATATACTATGCAAAATATTCAATTAAGAGCTCATACTAATAAGTGTTTACATAATTTTACTTTAAATTGTAATTGTGAGTTTGTAGAACAAGTAAATAATTATAATTACTTAGGAGCTATTATTGATCAAACATTTGATTGGGATTTGCATATTATGCAACTGTTAAATAAATTGAGATCTGCAATTTTTAAATTAAAAACAGTAAGATCATATGTGAATGAACAGACGATGAGACAATTATATTTTTCTTTTGTACATCCACATATATTATACGGTTTATTATCTTATGGTTGTACTAAATCAGGTAAATTATGGGAATTGAAAAAAATGCAAATAAGAATATTAAAAATTTTAAAAAAAGGAAATAAGCTAAAAAGTGATCTTGAATATTTTAAGTACTTTAAGATATTGCCAATAGAAGAAATGTTTAAATGTTCTTTTATTTGTGAAAATTATTTTGAAAATTCTCATGGTATACCGAGAACTCATATTTATAGTACCAGAACAGCAGTGACCAATCCTTTATTTGTACCAAAAATTGTAAATAGATTCACTGAAAGGACAAAAAAATTTTTACTTCCTAAATTATGGAATCAAATTCCATCAGAATTAAAAAGTTTTGCAAATAAAAATGAAACGAAATTTAATATGAAAAAATTCTTTCTTGATAATTTATAAAATGTTGAATAATTTTTTGCTGTTTGTATTGATTAATGATGATTAATTTTTGCTTCTTGTATTATAAAAATACTTCTCTTAAATGAAAAAAAAAAAAAAAAAAAAAAAAAAAAAAAAAAAAAAAAAAAGTTTTTGTGTAAATACGTACTTTATTTGCTTTTGAAATATATATAATAAAAAATATGTATATGTAGTAATATAATATAATAAGACATGATTGTGTAACAATAAATGAACCAACCGATAAGGCTATGCCTTGGTTGGACTTTGTATATTTGTGTGTTTGAAATAATAAAAAAAAAAAAAAAAAAAAAAAAATTATATTTTACCATTCAAAAACTCACTCTGAATTTGCAATGCTATTTTTATGTGATAAGCTTGCACTGAATTTACATGGTTAAATATATTGCACAGTCTCGGTTATAATAAAATAAACTAATTAATTATAGTACAGAAAACTGCTTTAGGCTGATGGTATTGCTGATATTGAAATCCTCACATTCTATTTCATTGAAGTCTATAATATATTAGATAATTGTAGTTTTTTATTACGATTTCTTTTTAATAATTATGAAGGTATATTGAAGCATATTTCCATTACTGTTCTATTATTATTATTTTAGGATGGCCGTAAAATATGGAATGGCATGTCTTTAGGTACGTATACGTATGTTGTAGCAAAATACAATAATATAGTATAACTGTTTGATGTTAATGTTGCTCTAAATCATGACTCAACAAAATTTTTTTTTTTTTTTTTTTTATCATTTCTACCTGCATTTAGTAAAACGTATTTTGTTCTGTTTTAAATAAATTAATTTGTGTGCTTTTCATCTTAGTCACTAAACATGTTTAGCAATAAGGAAGAGTCCTTTCTAACAAATATGAGTATAAACAAATATATTGGCATCAGTGGCTTGCGTAGCTCAATAATAGAGCACTTTGGCACAAACCGAAAGGTTCCGGGATTGAACCCCAGTATACCAGCTGCTTTTGTCAAAAACTTCGTGGTACTCATACTCTTATTTATGTATGTGATAAAGCATTTATATTGATCGTTATATATATATATATATATAATATACATATATATATAATATATATATATATATATATATATATATATATATATATATATATATATATATATATATATATATATATATATATATATATATATATGAAGATAGGTTTAAGATCTATTTAATTTAGTGATGTAAAATGAAACTTACATAATTAGATACTCTTTGTGTTTCTTGCATATATTTAGACAAAAAAAAGTCGGAAGGCATGACATTAAAAACATGCAACAATAAGACGTTTTTTATTCCAAACAAGAAAGTAAGTGTTTAATAATTTTATAAAAATAATAAAAATAAACATTAGATACTTTATGTATTTGAATATGTATTTGAATACGACCTTATTATTATATTTTTATCAAGACCTACTATTATTGAGGAAAGGTTGCTGATGAAAAATATTTTAATAAATATATACCCAAAATATTTGCTAAAACTGTTCAGATTGATTAAAGATGAACATTTTTCTCACTTTTGCAACAATTTTATTTTCTGCTTGTTCTACCTGATACGCTTACCGAGTTTTTGCTCACACAGAGGGTGGAAGTAGTGCGTCAATTTTTTAATCATTACACTCGCGGGGCTCACTTATTCCTTGGGCTAGAAATTTCAAATAAACAACTAATTTCAATAGAAATGCTTCGGGGGAAAAAAAACTATTTTTTTTAGTTAAGCTTTTTTTTTTTTTTTTTTTTTTTTTTTTTTTAATATTGCACACAAAATAATTTTATTATTTTATGCATTATATTTAATTAAATAATTCGTTGCAGTTATTTTACTTAAAGTTGGCTACAAAATTGTTGAATTTTTTAAGAGGGGTCGGCTTGGGGGTCGGATGTTTAAGGAATGAGCAAGTTTTGGAGTAAAAATTACTTGAAAGTACCTTGAAGCAATTTTGTATTTCCTATTTGAATTCACACGTAGTTTGCATGCACCATATATCATATATAACATAATAATATATATTTAGTATTTTTGAGAGCTTAAATTGTAAATGACTTTTAATATAATTGTTAATATATTATTAAATTATAGATTCCTGCTTCCGATATGTGGATCCTATGTTGTAAATATGGAATGTATCCTGCGTCGTTTGAAAATACAAAAGAAATTATTTGCTTGTTCAAGGAGTATTGGAATCGAACAGGTGCTTTTTTAAACAGTTTAAAGCAATACATATATACAAATTTGAAATGATAACTGATAGTGATAGTGATAAGTGTTCATTTTTAGCTTTTAATAATAATAATTTATTTTTATTAAGGGGCCAAAAAAGGCATATGCCCACTTATATGTACTTCTGAATTTTTATTTAACAATAATTACTTGTCACAGTATTTCATAATTTCAGTTTTATACAGTACATATAATTAAAAGTTTTTAATACATTACTATTTAAAATATTAATTAACTTTACAAAATTTCACTGAATACTGTATAAGGTACAGAAATTTATCACAAACATTTTATCATATTTAGAGATTAATAAAAAAATACACAGAATAAAGTATAAATTTCATTTCAAATTTTTCATTTTTCTATTTTGATCAAAGCTAGCTTTGATAAAATTCAAAAAACAAAAGTAGTTATAAATTTTACTACTGAAAAATTTAACTACTATTAAAACATACCTGGTTTTGCTTTTTGCGAAATGCTAAAAACAAGTATTAATCAAATTTTCGTGACAACTCCCACCCCCCCCCCCCCCAAAAAAGAAAAAATTAATTGATCAAAACTAGGTATAATTAATTAAACATTTTAAGTAAAAATATCTTGTAAAATGCTTTTTAAAAACAATATATCGTGTAAAATATCTTGTCTTAGGTGTTTTTAATTTACGCTGTTTATATTTTATAATAAATGAAAGGGAAAATAAAATATAATTAAATTGTTTTAGACAGAATCCATAGAAGTTAGTTATTTTCAATGTGTTTTTAAACCTTATTTACATAATTTATATGCACTGTCTGTACGTAAGACAATTAAATGCACGGATTCTTAAAATAACATTATACAAATTTTAAGTTCTTACAAAACGCTCCTGATTTTGCTGAATAATATATTTATTAGTATTGTTAATTAAATTTAATTTTAACAATATAATAGTGCAAACCCTCAAAATTTATCAAAGTTATATTAATTTTTTTTCGCAGATGGCATAAAAGATCCCCATCATTTATACTTCACAGCGTATATGGACCCAAAATTGAATCGAAATTTCATATCATGCATGACTGGTAAACCCGTTCCCAAAGAGTTTTGGAGTATAGACGAGCCTAATAATTTTGTAGATAGTCAACCATGTACTACAATATGTTTTGGTCCTAAATATTTTGGATTATTCGATGAAACATGCATACCTTATCGAGATTTTCAAGTGTTATGTGAGGTATGCAAAACATTATACCTTAGCATAATTTAAGTATTAAAACTAAAGCAAGAATTTACTCTCAATGCACAAATATTTAAAAACAGGTCGTTTTTATAAAGTTTTCACCAATCGCAACACGCTTCCGGTGTATTTTCAGTTTATTGAGTGCTTATGTTTACTCAAAATGCAGAAAAGGAAGTGCCGGAAGAAAAACCACGTGATGGTAAAAGTGGTAGCTCAGGCCTAGCTTGCTGCTGGCATCAACTTTTCTCCCACTTTTACCGTCACGTGGTTTCCTTTTCCAGCCACTTCCTTTTGCGTATTTTCAGTATACATAAGCAATCATTGTAGTCAGCAATGGCATTTTATGTAAAGCTAAAAAGCGGAAAATGAAGTGCCAGAAAAGTTAGCCACGTGATGTTAAAAGTGAAAGGTGACTCAGGCCTAGCTTGTTGCTAGCGCGAAGTTTTCTCCCACTTTTACCATCACGTGATTTCCGCTTCCGGCACTTCCTTTTCCTGTTTTCATAGGTTTACATAAAATGCCAAATAAATGCTTTTATATATATATATATATATATATATATATATATATATATATATATATATATATATATATATATATATATATATATATATATATATATATATATGTTTATATATATATATACACACACACACACACACACACACACACACACACACACACACACACACACACACACACATATATATATACATTTTATATATACGTATACATGGACTTAATATACTTCCAGTAATCTCATGCAGATTGGATATTATTCTTAAAAGATAGTATAAAATAATCACCTAATGATTTTACAGGCAAATGTAAATACAGACAATTATAAGAGTTGGTACGATTCTTACTTCACTAACCTGAGAAACGTAACATCCCGTTATAATGTTACTTCAAGTGTTAATTACAATATGTCATCTGCTGTTAAGGCCAACAACTGTGGAAATGTTTCTTGCGGCAATGTAAGTTTTTTTTTTTATTTCAAAGGTCTTAAGCCTGTATAACTAGGAAGGACTAACCGTTTTGACCAATTGCAACAAGCTTCCAGCGTATTTTTAGTTTTAGTGACATTTGATGTAAACCTATGAAAACAGGAAAAGGAATGCTGGAAGCGGAAACCACGTGACAGGGAAAGTGGAAGAAATTTTCGTGCCAGGAGCAAGCTAGGCCTGACCCACTTTCCACTTTTAACATAACGTATGGTTCCCTTTTCCGAAACTTCATTTTCCGCTATTTATATAGCTTTACATAAAAAGTCTGTAGTTATCAATGGCATTTTATAAGCTAAAAAAACGGAAAATGAATTGCCGGAAAAGCAAATCATGTGATGTTAAAAGCGGGAAGTAACTCAAGCCTATAGCTTTCTACTGACGCAAAGTTTTTCTGACTTTTACCATCACGTGATTTCCAACTTTTGGCACTTTTTTTTCATGTTTTTATAGGCATGAATACGTAAAACGTGAATGAATCTCTAAAAATTGGAAAATAACTGTCGGAAACCCGTGACGTTACGAGTGGGAGAAAACTTCGGGTCTACAGCAAGCTAGGCCTGAGCCACCTTTTACTTTAGCATCACGTGGCTTCCTTTTCCGGCACTTCTGGATATATATATATATATATAGACCCCTTGCACATCCTTGCGCTTTGTCGCCATGTTTGTGGTGACTAATGCATTGACCAGCATAAGGGAAACTTCGTTTTTCCTAATTTTTCACATAAAAATTTGTTTATTTCAACTCAACAAATTTTTCTCATATCCTTCGAGCTTATTAGGAGCTAGAAATAAGGCTTTGATTGAGGTTTGAAGCTTCTTTTGCTATTAAAAAAATAAAAATGATGTTTTTCCAATGCTGGCCTATGTATTCCTGACCAACAAAATGGCGGCTCTTAAATATGAGTGCAAGCGGTCTATATAAACACACATACAGTACATACATATATACATGAACTTGATACAATTATACTTCCAGAATATTTGTGCAGTTTGAATTTTTTTTCTGAAAATATAATATATAATAATTATCTTATGATTTTACAGTCAAATATAATTAGGAACGATTATAAGGTTTGGAACAATTCTAACGCCACTAACCTGAGTAACGTAACATCCTATTATTACGTTACTTCAAGTGTTACTAACAATACGTCATCTGCCTTGAAGTCCAACAACTGTGGAAATGTTTCTTGCAGCAATTCTAACTCCACTAACCTGAGTAATGTAACATCCCATTATTACGTTACTTCAAGTGTTCCTTACAATACGTCATCTGCCTTGAAGTCCAACAACTGTGGAAATGTTTCTTGCAGCAATTCTAACTCCACTAACCTGAGTAACGTAACATCCCATTATTACGTTACTTCAAGTGTTCCTTATAATACGTCATCTGCCTTGAAGTCCAACAACTGTGGAAATGTTTCTTGCAGCAATGTAAGTTTATTATATTTCAAAGGTCTAAAGACTGTAAATCTAGGAAGGACTAACCGTTATTGTCTATAAATATTTTATTAAATTATAACATAATTATCTATATTATACTTACTTGTCCTGTATCCTAATGACACAAAAAGGTTTATTATTACTTTTACGACGCTACAGCTGTTGTCCCTTATGGACATTATATATTACTGTTTGGCTTCTTCAAGAGTTGATTCTATTACTATTTTGATAATAAAATAATTCCTATTCAATTTTAACGATCGCATTAAGGCAGAGTAAACTTACTTTTTTATCATTAATTAAATAGGAATAATATTTCAAATACCTTAATAATAATAATATTATTAATAAGTTATTATCAATAAATTAGACATTAACCAGTTGATTTTTTTTTATTCCTACCGTTTACTTACTATCACTTATCTGACGTCACAATATATAAGATTATGTATGGTTGGCTGATGAGGCAGAAGGGACAGGGGGAACGGCATGCAAACGTTCCAACTTATATTTCGCACCGTTCCCCATATGTCCCTCTCTGCGTCAACACCTAAAATCAAGTTATGCAATTAGAATATTATATAAGTGATAACTTTAACGTCTTAAATAAAATAAATACAAAATCAACATGTTCATGTCTACAACAAGTTATGCTAATTATTATTCTAATAGTATAAATGATTAAAATATAAACTTCACTATTAAATAATATGATTGTACAAATTTTATTTATTTAACTTTAAAATAATAGTACTTTAAAGTAGATCAGGCCATAATTTAAATTTGAGATGTTTTAGGACCGTTTATTAGAAAATAATAGGTCCTTTATTACAATAGAAACAATGAAAGAAAAATAATAGCAAAAATGTGTCCGCTTTTTTTTTCTTTTTTTTTATAAAAAAACTAAAAGTATTGATAAATTAATGTAGATTTCTACATGATCTGATTAATTAGAGTAAAAAATCAAAATTATGTCATTTAGTTTTGCAGAGTTGGGGTCTGAAAATGTGCCTTGCCCACCTCTATGATAAGGTTTTAAGTGACGCGTGTTTTCACATAAAAGCCGCTTGATATACAAGATATAACGTAATAATGATACATATAAGGTGTAATGATTAAAAATTGTTATGTTCATTTTAGCAGAAATTTAAACTTTTGTTGCACAGCACTGTTATGCTATATATACAAACGTAATCAATATAGAGCCGAATTCCTTTTTAATGTCAGTTTACTGCTTATATAACACGGTGTAACACGAAAGCCAAACCCTTTCAATGTAGCATATTGTTTAAAATTTTATAAATAACTGGTTCTGAAATTAAGCTATACCATAAACATTTCATGACTGAAGTGTTCTAAGTATACTAATGGTATTCAAAACGAATAAAGATGAATAATATAAATACTATAAAATTAAAAATAAATGTATTCATACTTGCAGACACATATAACTTCTTTGAGCAAATTTGAAACTACTAAATCTGCCGTAACCAACAACTCACCTCAAGTATCATCTAAATATTATTTAAACTTAACTGTCAGTTACATGTTAACATCTGACATTTTATATTGTAAATATGCCTTCTGTGACAAGGTAATTCTTATTAAGGGAGGATTTTTATTTATTAGTATTTACTTTAAGCTATTTTTAAGGCACTCGCAAAGTTGCTAAAATTGTTTAAAACGGTGCCAATATTTTTTAAAAAAAAGCGAGGAAATTAAAAAAGAATTTATATATAATATATATATATATATATATATATATATATATATATATATATATATATATATATATATATATATATATATATATATATATATATATATATATATATATATATATATATGGAGAAAAAAAACTTAAGATAATATGTGATAATAAGGTATACTCTATACTTAATCGAAAGCAGTAGTTTCACTCTTTTTAAAAATTATGATTCCTATACAATTTTAAAATCTGAACAAAACTATTAAACATAAAAAATATACACAATACTTCTAAGTATTTACATTTTAAATTAGTGCTTTAACTCAGAAAACAAAGTGAAATAGATAAGTTTAGCAAATTTTAATATGAAAAAATAATAATAAATTTAAAAAAAAAAGAAAAAAGAAAAAAGAAAGCTGCATGTTGTCTCTATCGCGTCAAAACGTCTCAAGTGAAATTATCACGAGCTCGCCAAACGTTCCATCTACATATAGGGTTTACTGTGTCAGATGGAACGTTTGGCGCGCTTGGGATAATTTCACTTGAAACGTTTTTACGCGATAGAGACGATTTTTTGTATTTTATTGTGTATATAGTAACCTAAAAACACTATTTTTGTCTGTAAAGGTTGCCCAAGTAAAAGAAAACGCAAAATACGGTAAAGTATATAAATATTTTTTACCATGTAATACAATAATATGTATATATTATTTAAAATACTAAAATATCATTTTACTATGTCATTGCCATTTATTATGTGTGTATTATATTTACACATAAACATAATATTATTATATCAATTTATATTACAGAGAATAAACCAACAGGGCACCTAATAAACGGACCTAATAATAAGACTTATTTGCTCACCAACAATGAGGTTTATTTCCTATATTTATATTGCTTTGCATTTTTTTTTTATATAAATTAAATACAATAACAGTAAATTAGAAGACTAAATTTGAGGTGTGAGACCTATAAATACTATAATTTTATTAAATTTAATACCTAAATGAAAGCTATGATTGAATGTATAAAGAAATTATTTAACTCACGCTAAAGATTAAAAAATATATCTTTGGTTGTGTATATGTATATTTTACCAATTAAATCCAGTACGTGTTTTTCTCATAAAAATAACATTGCAAATTTAGCACGAATTTTTCAATGGTAAAATATACTTTCGTGATGCTGTGTACACCTTACATTATACTAATGATATTATATATAAGTCATAAATATTATTCAGGTACCTCATTCGAGCGTTTGGAAGGAATGCTGTAAGTGGAATATGATACCAGCCAGCGTGGAAGACACACAAACGTTAGATTTACTTATATCGCTCTTTAATATATCAGGTAATTAGTAATCATCAATTATCATAATTAATTCCGATAATGTCATACGAGGGTTAGACAAGGAATGTAGTCTGGATATAGGAAAGAATATATATATATATATATATATATATATATATATATATATATATATATATATATATATATATATATATATATATATATATATATATATAATATATTATGTTGATATTATATAAAAATAATATATATGTGTGTGTGTATATGCGTGTGTGTGTGAAATGTTTCTATTACGATACAATTCTCCTCTTGCAGCTACAAATGGTAGTAACACATTTCACACAAGTCAAATTGACGCTGGCTTAAATCGAAGTTTTATTTCTTGTGCAAGTGGAAAGTTGGTTCCTCGTAAAGTTTTCTTCACAGGAGAGCCTAATAACAAAGACAACCGAGAGGCGTGTCTTGCACTTAAATTTGACAGTACGACGGCAGGACTTATTGACATTCGTTGTGCAGAACTTTATAATGTGATCTGTGAGGTAAAGCTATACTTATTTATTTAATAAACATAAAAAAAAAATCCACAAGTAAAGCATACCTGTCAAAATTTATTTAATGAACTGTAATGACATAATTAGCATTAGCTTTACAATATTTGCTTGATTGTAACTTTTGGAATTGGCTCATGACTAGTATAGTTTTTGGGTATTTATTAAACAATGTGAAACTTATATTTTCATTTATATTAATCAATCGTAGTTGAATGAAAGTGCACATTTCTTGTAATTAGAACATGAACATTTGTTTCATAATGACTCTAACAACAGCAACTCTACACTGGATATGCCTGCCATTTAGCCTGCTTTGAGCTCTGTCCTTGCATCTTTGATTTTATGTTTGCATTGAAGGGAAAAAAATAGCTAAAAATTTTACTAACCCTCAAATTTTTAACAATTAAATATGTATGCGGCATAGGCTTTGCGGCAAAACTATTACTTGAGCTAACCCCTCCTCTACTAACCCTGGTATATGTACATACGTACTAACCCTGGTATACGTATACAAAATTAAAAGAAAATTGCTTAAATTTGTTGAAAAAATAATGCTACTGTTTTGCATGTTTAATGCACCATTTTTTGCTGTATGCTGTTCAACATTGGTATTATTTAGTATTGCAAAATTATGTTTTTATATTTCTCTAATTATTCTAATTACTTTATTTATTTTTTTTGTGGATTTAATTTGAAAAAAGTGTTTAATGCTCTTGGCAAAACAAATAATAATCTTATTTATTAACTGTCAAAGGTACATCTTCTAATGTTTTTTTCTCTTTTTTTTTTCAGACAAAAGAAAATTATAAACAAATTTCTACTACAAGAAGTTATTTGCACAATTATACGGTGAACAATTTGGTTAAAATAGCAACTAAAACTACTGTGAAAACTAGCAATATCATTGCAAAAACATCTCCATACAGAGCAACTCAGCTGCCAACTGCAACTACTAAGAAGTTTATTTTATTTCCCACTGTAACAAAAATTAATCGCATTACCAATTTTATGATTGTCCCGACAAAAAAGTTAGGAAAACGATAATACCTTTTTACCTTGTTATATAAATGCAAAACACTTAAGAAATTTCATCACGACTATTGTAATCCTTAAAGCGAAAAACACCTTGAACCAAAAATTTCACTAATATTCTAACATACCTTAATATCATCGTTGATTTCCCCGGAGTCTTTGATTTCTAATTTATTTTCCATTCACAAAATACCAGCTGCGGGTTTGTGACGTCACAGCTCACTAGTTCACGCGCGCGGAATCAGGCGAGCTAGGACGTTACAAACCCGCAGCTACCATTTTGTGAATGGAAAATAAATTAGAAATAAATGAGTCCAGTCAAATCAACGTTTAGATTTAAAGGCGTAGGACACCTTGCACAAAAAAGTTGTGTAATATCCTAACAAACCTGAAAATCAACGTTGATTTGGCCGGAGTTATTTATTTCTAATTTATTTTCCATTCACAAAATGCCACTGGCGGTCACTGACGTCACAGCTCGCTTGTTTTACGCGCGCGTAAACCGGGTGAGCTGTGACGTCAGTGACCGCCAGTAGCATTTTGTGAATGGAAAATAAATTAGAAATCAATGACTCCGGCGAAATCAACGTTAATTTTCAGGTTTGTTAGGATAATACACAACTTTTTTGTTCAAGGTGTACTACGCCTTTAAGTATGTCAGGATATTAGACATATTTTTTGCTCAATGTGTTCAATGCCTGTACTCTTTTCAATAAATTAAACATTATTCAATTTTAATTACAATTGTCGTTAAATAAATGTATCATTAAAATATATGTTAAAGTGTGTAAAGAAAACGTGAATAAATAATAAAGTTTATACTTGTATAAATTTTATTATTTATTTATTATTTGTAATAAAATATATAGGTAATAGTCAAATTTAGTTTTTCATATGAAAATATTAACATTTAAATATTTAATTTATGATTAAATCATGTTTGCAGCTTAGATTGCATGTAATTATGTTAGATACAGACTTATTCATTAAAATTTATAACAATTTCTTGTTTGTGTTTCATGAAAATGTAATAAATAAATTATATAACTTAATATAAAACATAATAAATATATTTAAACAAAAATCATTTCCTCTTTTGTGTTGTTCTACAATAATTTATTTTTATTTATACTGTTCCATGTTATATATTTATATATATTATGCATATGTTTAGTCTATAGAGCACCTGCAAGTTTGTTCAAAATTGGGTTTCCTGTTAATTTATGTTTGAACCATTAACAATGGTAACGTTATTATTTGTGAACTTTTTTTTTTTTTTTTTTTTTTTTTTTTTGAAAATTCTTTTGTTTATTTTGAACAACATTTTTTTTTAAGCAATATTCAATATTCGTGATTTCAATCGTTGCCAAGTTAAAATTGAATAACCCATCATTGTAGCACAAAAATAATATAAGCTTTGTTTAAATTGATACGGTGAATTTCAATATGAAAATGAAAATATGTAGCAATATTAAGTTTCATTTTATTTTTTTTATAACGTTTATAAAGGTAAGCTAAAAATGACAGAAAACTTTCTTGTAGATAACACTTAATTTCTTTGATATTTTACAGCTATCCTATCAAGAAAGAGACTTATTTTGGGGAGCACTCGAAACTGGTTATAAAGTTTTTGCAAAAGAACAAGGAATTTACACTTCTGTTACTGTACAATTTATGACACAAAACAATTTAAAGAACTGTGCAAACATTAAAATTTGCAAAAATTGGGCTGTATGTATATTTCTATATATTATATATCTACATTTTTCTATAAACAAGATACAAATATGCAGTACACTTTATTAGAAACATTATATAACAATAATTCATAAACATAAATAAAATATTGGTGTGGGCAAGGGGATTATTTAATAAACGACGTTTATTTATTTACGGGTTGTGTTGCATCAACCCTTTAAGGAGTAAAGATAAAGTAGTAAGATAGATTAGTAAAGATAAAATAATGATAAAACTATTAACTCTGGCAGAATTCTGGTCAAAAAAAAAAAATTAATAAATAAAAGGAAAACTTTGAAAATCCAATGGTTATTATTGGGCTAGTATGGTTACAATATTGGGTGGTTACCACTAGTTAACCTCTGCAGTAGTAACCATTGTCTTTCAATAATTATACTGCTGCAGTGTCTTGGTAGTTTTTGCACTAAAACATAGTATAAACTATGGTTAAACTGAATGCTTTCATATATGCAAATGTTACATACAAAAATATTATATTTTAAATTGCAAAAAATTAAAATGAGATTGTTTCCTATGGTCACTCCGTGGTATTGTAGCAAATATAAAATTGTATCAAATTTTTTGTTATCTAATATTAAATGCTGAAAATAAAATTATGCATTTTAAGAAATAAATAAGCACTGCCCACGGGCCTAAAAAAAAACAAACAATTTTTCATGTGCATATTTTGGTTTTTCTTACGTACAGGTGATTTAGCGGTTGATACAAAGTTGCCCATGCATCTTTCTTCCCATAATTACATGCTTAATTACGTGTATTTATAACAGTTAGTTTTACCTATCACACTTAAAATAATTATAAATCGCCATTATAAAATAGATGTTGACTGAAAGGCAGTATTTTATAGAAAAAGAAACAATACTATTTTTTGTAAATAAAATTAAGAGTTTAGTTTTTTAACTTACTAATATTAGAGGTTGTAGAGGGTTGCCAGGATGGAGCACTGTATGTTATGTTAGGTCTAATTAATGTAAGCCAATGAGGAAGACCTTTTTTTTTAGAGGGTGATTTTATTGCATATTCTAAAAGTGACATGTTCTTGCATCGACAATTTTGCGAATGTACATTTTTTTAGTTTCTTAATAATGTACATTAATAATTTTTAAAGTAACCAAAAAACTTTACGGTTGGTAAAATTTTCCTGTGCCTAGAAGCGTAAGTTACCGATCGTGGTATCATTTTTAGAATTTAAAAATTAAATAAAAATATTTAATAAACTCAAAAATAATAAACTAACATATATCAATCGATTCAGGATAATATTTTCTTTTAGATCGTTAAATAAAATTACCCCTCTTTTTTTTTTTTTTTTTTTTTTTTTTTTTTTTTCCTCGTTGTTTTATACTTGGCGTACACCCACAAAGGTGATGAATGATGACTAACAAGGCCGAGATGTCAGGCTACTTTTGCTTTTACAGCGTTTGTCTGAAGATTTTATTACAGATCAACGCACCCAGTACTGCAGGATGTGCAGTATTCTAAACTATTACAATAAATAAAAAAACAGATGCTGCAGGCTTGTGTAGATGCTTACATTCAAAATCCTATTATTTTTTTATACTAAAGTTTATTTATTGCAATTATAAAATAATTGGTTCTGAATTAAGTTTAATTAAATATTTACATGTAATTATATTTAAACAGATCTAAGAAATATTTATTATTATATTTTAGAATCGACTAAAACAATGGTATGAAATGCCTTTACGTACGTATGCTGTTACAACATAATATATAATATTATAACTCTTAGATTTTAAGTTGATAATAATAACATCGGCTTGTATATTGGGCGAAATTAGGCTACAAACCTCTCAATTTAACCCAACTATTTCACAGTACGATCAGTTACAATTTTAAATTTATACACAAAAATTTCTTTATGTTAATATAATATTATATTATATATATATATAATATATATATATATATATATATATATATATATATATATATATATATATATATATATATATATAACGCAGGGTGTATGCGCATGACGTCATATTTAATGCGCTTGGACACCATACTGCAATGGAGTAGTGTATAACATTGCTCAGCATAAGACAAACCTAGTTTTTTACCTTTTTCTTTGGAAAATTATAGTTAATTTTTTGTTATCATTATTTTTCCCAAATACTTGAGATACTAATTCAACCTATTTACAACATCAATGCTCTTCAAAAATATTGCATAGTAGGGGTTTTAAACTTGCAAAACAAGCTATTTTCCTATGCCACCCATGTTATTGAGTTATCCAATATGGCGTCGACTAACTTTAACATGCATAGACCCTATAATATAGCATATTATATTAACATATATATACACTATACAGCCATCCACATTATTCTTTTAATTTATTTATATTTAAAACAAAACTTTTATATTTATGTATCTCTTTTGTGTTCCTTTTTCAAAACATTTAGACAAAAAAGAGGCAGAAGGCATGACAATTAAAACATGCAGCAATAAGACGTTTTTTCTTCCACGCAAACAAGTAAGAGTTCACTAACTTGTTAGTATAAAATATATATAAAAAATTAAAAATAATATAAAGTATTAAACGTTATATTATATACTAATAACTAATAATCTTCAATAATTTTATATATTTAAATAATAAAATTATCCTCATACATATAATAATAATACTAATATGCATATTAGTTGCTGTTATAATGGTTATTGTTGCTGTGTAAAAGTTATTTTATTCATTGAATTGTTATTAGTTATGCTATAAAACTTGTTAGATTGTATGTTATAGATTTCTTTTTAAGGGAGTAGGGTACCAACCTTATATCTCAAAACCTAGACGTGTTTTGGGCCTAAATTTGGTGTCATTGTGTATATAGCTAATGGTCACACCTAGCCGTGATAAAAATTTGACGATGTTTGACCATCCCGAAAATAAGAAAAAAATTATTGAAATTAACATTGGGCCTTCTGGGCTTAAAATTTCAAAAAATTATAACAAATTAATTTGCACAGTGACCCCCCAAAATTTTTATATATTTGAAATTTTCTCAAGCTGAAGTATCATTGTGCATATTTTCAGATTTTTTTGACGAGAAAAGTTTGAGTCTAATGGCCGACGTCGGTGTCCTACTCCCTTAACCAATTTTCCGACTTATTATACTCAACTGTCTTTGTTTAGTAAAACGTTTAGTTTAATTGAGGAAAAATTGAAGGATTAAAGCCCTTGTCAACTTACTTTTTTTATCATTTAGAATACTAGATTGATAATTACCATGCCTTATTATCCATGAATTAGACACCGCCACGTTGATTTTGTATTCATTTTTATTTTGATGGTTATTTCAAGCTTCTGACGTCATAATGTACCACCACCACCAATCACAGTCACTACTCTGGTCACGTGATAAACTTAAGCCCCTCCCTCAAGTTTTTTGCTTGCCATCACGACCCCAAAGTACATTGTGACGTCAGATGCGTGAAATAACTGTCAAAATGAAAATAAATGAAAACAAATACAAAATCAACATGGTGGTGCCTAACCTAACTCATGGAAGTCATGGATAATACGGTATGATGATTATCAATCTAGTATTCTAAATGATGAAAAAGTTAGTTGAACTATAGAAGAGATGGCAAATCCTTGAATTTTTATTCATACAAAATTATTGTAATAGTATTGAGAACAAACGTCCTCCAAATATTAGCAAACGTTGCGAGTTGTTTTCATTAAAATTCAAAATAAATTTATTCATTTCTTTCATCCTACAATCAAAATACACAAAAACCAAAAGTATATCTGCTTAGGTTAAATTCTTAGGGTACTGTTTGTTTTTTTCTCCAATAAGCAAAATTTTTTTTAGATCAACCAATAAAAAATTAAGCTAAAGTTAATAAAAAAAACAACCCTAAAGCAAAAAAATATTAATAATAATAATAAATAAAACTCAATTGCATACACTTTATCATATATCATAGATATTTATCATCATGTTTGTGAGCTTGAGCTTTTTAATAAAAATTATTGAATTCTGATATTAATAAATTAAAGGCTAGAAATTTCGAAAGTTATACCGTATGTTGTAAATATGGAATGTATCCAGCGTCGTTTGAAAGTAAAAATGAAATTGAATGTCTTTACAACGCGTACTGGAATCAAACAGGTATTTTACACCATCTTTATGAGATACAATTACAATACATAATTTTTTTTTCTTATTTCAAATAATAAAAATATATATTTCTTAAAACTTAGAGTTCTACATATATGCCAAATGTAATGGATATTTATACTTGTCGTTTGAACTTTCATCATCTCATGTTCTGTAATTATCAAAAATAAATCATATAAAATTTTTATAAATATACTATATTTTATAACATTTGTTTTTCGTTATATTACTTGGTCTATATACATATACAGGGTGTTTATAAAAAAACGGCATGATTTTAAAACCTAAAGAATTAAGAAAATATATTTTTCACACTTTCAAAATATGAAATATTGAAGCCTAAATCTTGACATTTTTGAAAATGTTTTTGAAATTTAAGTGGCTAACGAGCTAGAGACAAAAATGTAAAAAAATAAGAGATTTCCAAAAAAGTTCTCTTTTTTTCTGCTGTAACTGTGACTTAATTTTTGGTGCTTCTTTTAGCTATTTAAATGTCACCTGACACCTGAGATTAAATAGATGCCCTAACTCGTTTCTGGTGTCCTAAAATTATGAAAAGTTAGGTACAGTTGACTTGGGGTAAAAAGCGATATGCAATTGTGAAGAACAAAAATCATGATCTTATAGCAGATTTGCTTCTTTTTCCTCTTGAATTTTCTTCTTTTTTTCTAATAATTTCTTCTGGACATTTTGTTTCTTCTTTTTTTGAATTAATGTTTAAATTCTGATAAATTTTGAAATTCATTTTACAAAATTTAAAAGGGCATGCTGAGTAGTAAAGTAAATTACTTACACTTCTGTGACCTGCAATTTAATCACAATTTTCTTCTCTCTCTCTCTCTCTCTCTCTCTCTCTCTCTCTCTCTCTCTCTCTCTCTCTCTCTCTCTCTCTCTCTCTCTCTTCTACAAATAAGTATTGAGAAATGCTTATGAATTTCAATATCAACACAGCAGTTATTTTTTAACTTTCATAATCTTCATTAAATTTTGTTGTTTGAGTTTCAAAGCTTTTTAACAACTTGCATTAAAATTATTCCAATAAAATTCAATAACTATCGAGTAACAAAAAAAGTGGGGAAAAAAGCACATTTGCGTAAAAGTCATGATTTTTTTTGTTCACATTTGATTATCGCCCTTTTACCCCAACCTAACTTTTTATAATTTTAGGTCACCAGAAAAAAGTTAGGGCACCTATTCAACCTCAGGTGACCTTTAAATACCTAAAAGAAGCACCAAAAAAGTGAAGTCAATCGAATAGCTACAGCAGAAATAAGGGGAATTTTTTGAAAATCTCTCTATAAATATATAAATATATAATGTAAACTATGAAATGTTTTATAAAATTTAATGACTAATTTTTTTTATTTTTGCAGATGGCATTAAAGATCCTGGTCATTTATATGCCACTGCGTATATGGACCCTAAATTAAATCGAAAATTCATGTCATGCGTAACTGGTAAATACGTTCCCAAAGCTTTTTGGAGCATCGCAGAGCCTGATAATTATATAAATAGTCAACCTTGCGGTATGATAAGATTTACTCATGAAAAAGTTGGATTAGTAGATGATGGATGTTTGCCGTATCGAACATTTCAAGTATTATGTGAGGTATGATAAACTTATAATTTCAGCATACTTTAAGTATAGTACTTAGAAAATAAATGTTTGTAAAATACATTGTTAGTACGTTAAAACATGAATGTATTTTCTATATATCTATGTATATATATATATATATATATATATATATATATATATATATATATATATATATATATATATATATATATTGCCATATTGTGTTATCGTGCTACACCAATCCCAGTCCCAGTCCAGACATTTTGTCTTATCGACTGTTAAGGACTTTCCAAATTAATGGAAAAGCACGCACGGGCCGGCGACGGCCTAAGTACACAGCCCGGCATTTGCCATGACAGCCTAGAGAAACCTTGGAAACGTCTAGTGCATGCTGATGCAAATATGATGAATGATGAGTATATAAGTTCTATATTATAAAAAAGACATTTCGCACAAAATGAAAAGTTATATGCATCAGAATCTAAGCCGGTGCCTGTAAACGTTCCTATTTTATCATTATTTCTTGTTCTCCCGTCTTTCTTTAACCACTCCTCGTTTGTAAACCTATATATTGTCTTCGTTTTCCCTTGATTCATAGTCATTAAATCCATCTTCATAATCGTTCACCAAGTGGAGTGCGCGCAGAAGAGAACAATCATATTGACCATATAGGGCATAGTTAAGTGAAGTGGAAATATAGTGTAGAGGTGACATTTTGCTCCGGAGATTGTCTATACGCAGATTTTTTACGGATCTTGGATATGAAAGTCTTCGGCTCGGATTTCTTCATAATCGGTTACTGTTTTGCCCAGAAAGATGAAACATTTTATATCTCGAGGAGGAGCCTTGACTGGTCAAATTGCCGCTAAGGCAAAGCTGCGACTGGATTTCATATTTATGTGCATGTGACCTCCACGTCCCACGGCACATGAAAGCGTGGGCCCACTCAATAAAATGGTGCATTATTTTTTGCTTCAGTTACGAATCCTAACTTAGATATACACTTTTAAGTTATTATGATCATTACAGCTAAAATAATGAATCTTAGCAAATTATTAAAAATAGCTATTCTCAGTGTTTTTAAGTTTTTTAAGCTATTTTTTAGTTAAAATAGCTATTGTTAAAAATTTGCTAAAATGCATTATTTGAGCTATATACTCATACTAACTTAAAAGTCATTATCTTAAAAGAATTCGTAACTAAAGTAATGCACAAATTTTTAAAAGTAAAAAAAAAGAAGCTATCATTAGTTGCTCTCCAACCATTTCACAAATGACCAAAGGTAGTAAACAGATTACAAGCGATAAAGGTATATCTAGGAGTATTGTATAGAATGACATTCTTGACCAAGTTTGGAAAATACGCTTCTTATATCAAGTGACTCATTTGTAAGCTTCATAGTATTTTATATTTTATGCAAGAAAAAAAAAGTTGGAGTAAGCTACTTGTGTGCCTTCAGTATTGAAATATAGATAGACACAAGAATTTTATATAATATTACTTAGTACGTTTGCTAATTAGATTAATTAATAATGAAGTAGGTGTTTTATTTGCAATTTATAATTCTTGCCACTTTTTTTTCTTTTTCTTTTCTTTTTTTTTTCCATTTTCTGATATTGCAATTGCATGTTTTGTATTACAGGCTAATTAAAAATATTTGCAATATTATAACGTTTTCAGAAACTATAAAATTATTAATTAATAAATATTAGTAATTAGTTCAATATAAATTTAATGGCTTAAAATATATTTTTTATTTTTATAATATTTGGATGCATTTATTTTACTATTACACTATAAGTGACATTTTATTGCAAAAAAAAAAAAAAAAAAAAAAAAAAATCAGACTTGCAAATATTTTTGCATTCAATTTTTAAACCAGGCAATCTTTGTATTGCAATTATAATTCAAGAAATAAAAATGAAACGTTTTGCTAATCAATTATTATTTGCATAAAAATTTCAAATTTTTAATAATATAGGCAAGAGCAGATAGGTTGTTCAATTCCGTTCAACCATTGTATAAACGAACTAAAAATAATGATAATAATAAATAGCATTCCGTAGTTCATACATACTGTATGATAAAATACTGATTCCAAAAAACAGACAAATATTATTTTTATTGAAACATAGATAGACGTTTCCTGCCAACAAAAATAATCTTAAGCCTTGGGCAGTAGGTGCATTGCGGTACCGATGCTACCAAGGCGATTTAAAATTTATTATATTTTAATAAATCGTATTTAGTAAATTACGCTCTTATTATTTGTCAAAGTGAGACTTAAAATACATTTTTTGACTGCTCGTAATATTTAGGGTGCCTTCCGAATGGGATTTTTTTCTAAAATGATCGTGCGAGTTTTTAGGTGAAAAAAACTGAATAAAACCGGAACTAGAACGAAAATAAAAAAATCCCATTCTGAAGGCAGAGATATATTAACAAGCATTATTGTTACCAAAAATGAAACTTGTAGCTCTCTAGCTATTCGTGTAATTTACTAAATACGATTACATTGATTTAAATGAGAGTATGAAAAGTTGCCTATCTATGCAGGGACAGCAGTGCACGGGACTCTTAATAATTATCATAGACAGTATCCATGCACTAGTAGATCGAGTAGACATTCACTCGTATAGAGTCAATATTTTTAATCTGTAAGCATTTAATTCTGGGAAGTTTTTAGATTTTGATGTGTACATAAAATTGCACGTTTAAAGATAATGCATGATATATAAGGATCTGTTCTACTATAGCCTATAACACTTTTTTGTATTATCAGTTTAATATCAACTATATAATACATTCCGTCAAAATGTTCCGTATATATGTTATTAGGGAAAAATTGATGTTTTCGTCGATTGTTGTTAATTATTTAATATTATATAGCCTCTTCAGTCCCAGTATACAATACAGTAGACATCAGAGGGTTGAATGAAAAAAAAAATAATAATAAATAGTTTTTCAAAATCGAAAAAATTGAGAAAAAAATACCTAAAATTGAACCAGAAAACGTCACTGAATTTAAGCTATTTTGAAAGCTATTTTGAGCATTCTAGAGTGGTTAGGGGGTCGGCAAAAGCAAGAAAATGAAAGAAACAAAACATACATGTCAAAAGACAAAAGAACTAATTTTTTATTATTATTATTCTAAGAACAATTTTAACCACAAAAACGTGGTTAAAATTTACGATGTTTAAATAATTTTTAAAAAAGTCGGGGACTGAAGAGGATAGATACAATATAATATCTAGAGTACTTACGTTGAAACTTTATAGAAAACAAGTTTCATACCACTGTAGATGTAATATTTATTACTATAGTTTCTATATTCTTGCCATCATATAGCAAGCCAATAAAACAGAATAATTTAGAAGTCATATAAATTTATTTATTTGTATATTGCTTAAAAATAAAAAATTCAATTCTGCACACACAATATAAAGAGTTATTTGACCCATTTATATATATATATATATATATATATATATATATATATATATATATATATATATATATATATATATATATATATATATATATATATATATATATAAAATACATTATACTCCCAGTAATCTTGTAAAATTGAATTTTTTTTTTCTGAAACTATATATTACAATAAAATAATCCCCTTATGATTAACATACAGGTAGTTACGCATGATATTAAAAATCGTTATTCAAACTTCAATAACCGGAGTAATGTAACATCCCATTATAACGTAACCTCAAGTAGTGACAGTATGTCATCATTTGTTAAGTCCAACAACTGTGAAAATTCATCTTGCATCAATGTAAGTTTTTATTATGATTTTATAGGTCATAAGATAAGCCTAAAAATCTATTGTATTATAAACTATTATTGTTTATAGATATTATAATAAAATAACATCATTGTCTATTTATATATAATGTTTATTATTCTTTTATTAATTTAAAGTAGCTTATAATTTCTGGAATAATTTCTGGAATTACTTTTACTCAATATGTAGATGGATGATAGATTAGGTAATCTTAAGAGAATATCGTAATTCTTCTTATTATTATTTGTTTTATCTGTTTGTTTGTTTGTTTGGTTGTTTGTTTGGTTTTTTTTTTTTTTTTTTTTTTTTTTTTTTTTTTGCTTTTGCTTATATATTAACTTACATTGGCCTATATTTTTTTTATTTTGCTTTAATGCGTGCTACCTATAGACTCCTTGCACATCCTTGCGCTTTGTTGCCATGTTTGTGGTGCTTATTACATTATCCAGCATAGGAGAAACATCATTTCTCCTCAATTTTCACATAAAAAGAGTTTATTTCAACGAATTTTTCTCATATTCTCCAAGCTTATTAGGAGCTAGAAATAAGGCTTTGATTGAGCTATTGAAGCTTCTTTTGCTATTAAAAAAATGACGTTTTTCTTATGCTGGCCTATGTATTCCTGAGCAACAAAATAACGGCTCTTAAATATGAGTGCAACAGGTCTATAATATATAGCCTATTCCAGCGTTGCAATATTTTTATAATAAAAAAATTCATGCATGCATAAGAAGAAAAAAAATGTATACAATTTGTTGCACTTTAATAATATTACATCTTGTAAGCAGATTATTAAAAACGTTCTTTGGTTTACGTTAATATAATGTTTATTATTATTATTTACGGAAAAATTATAACCAGCTAACGCTTTTGAAATAAAACTAAGTATTAGAGAAAGGGTTGTGAAACAAAATAATAAGCTAACAATATTAAAAAAAGAAATTATATAGTCTACAGTGAGTATTAATTATTATATCAGTTATGCAATTTTGTTTCTTAAAAAAAAACTGTTTTGCTTTGTTATTATTATTTTTTTTTTACTGTTATCCTGTTATCAATGCTGCTGCAATTGAGCTACCATAAAAACTACTTGCTTTTAATATTTTCCGTAAAGCATACTAATTTAATGTTTTCTCTATTCATCCTTAAAGAAAAATTTAGCTTCTATGAAAGAAATTGAAACTCATAAATCTGCTATAACTGACACCTTACTTCAAGTAGCATCTAAATATTATATAAGCGTAGCTGTCAATTACATGTTAACAGCTAACGCTGTCAATTGTAAATCAGCTTTTTGTGATAAGGTAATTTTTAATGTGTGTTAACATATGAATATATTGACTGATAAAGGAACAACTGTTTTGAGCCCAACTATAAGTGATTTAGCTTCCGTTTCAACATACTAACTACGCATGTGCAGTTCGTCGAAACGGAAGCGTATGTAAGCGAAATCACTTACAGTACAGTCAACCACAAAACAGTTGTTCCTTTATTAAAATCAATTTAATTTATCTCTTCTTTATAGTATATTATTCTAATAAGTCGTAGTAAAAAAATATACATTATTATTATTTTATTAAATTATTGTTATTATTATTTCTTTTTCACATCTACTTATACATAAAAAAGGTAAATTAACTTTAATGCTTCTTAAAAATATAAACCATGAAAATCTGAAATTTTCTTCATTATATATATATATATATATATATATATATATATATATATATATATATATATATATATATATATATATATATATATATATATATATATATATATATATAAACAAAATTTTAGATAATCTGCTTTATAAACATAATGCATTTTGTACTTAATCAAAACCGATCTTTTCAATTTCTTTCATAATTTCTGATACCAAGATAATTTTAATGTTTATACAAAACTTTTAAAAAATATAATATCATGTCCATTTTTAAACACAATATTATTATTAGGATTTTAACGGAGATAACAAAGTGAAATATATAAAGTTGTCATATTTTAGTATGAAAAAATATTGAAATATCAACAAAAAGATTATATATCAATTAACTGAGCTTCTAAAGCATTTTATTTTTTTGCAAAGGTTGCACAACTACAAGAAAATGAAAATTACGGTAAACTATAAAGTTTTAGTATTTTTTTAACTGTAAGGATATAATTACATCATTTTATAATAGCATGTGTATTATTTTAAGTAAGTAAGGTAAGTATCATGACGCCATAATACCTTTCGGTGTAGGCCAGGATTAAACCTTTCCAGTATGGGCTTTAATGTATGATCTGAGGCTTACCAGACCTCAGGCTCAACCCGTTATCACACTCTTCTGGGCTCGACTACCAGACCTGTGCAACCCGGACCACTGACTCTCGGAAAACCAAGAGTTGACAGCACTCGCGTTAGCAAGCAGTGGTCAAACTGCCAGCACAGTAACGCCGCCAGTCTTTGTATGGTTTCACCCATCCAAGTACTGACCACGCTCAACGTTGCTCAACTTCGGTGATCCAATGGGAACCGGTTCAGACAACGCGATGACTGTGCCATTATTATTTTAAATACTAAAATATCAGTTTACCATTTTATTGCTATTTTTATATTTTATATAACAATATATTACAGTGAATGAATCAGAAGGGCACCTAATAAACGGACCTCCTAATAAACGGACCTAATAATAAGACATATTTACTCACCGACAAAAAGGTTTGTTTTTTGTTATAAACTTGCTCTTTTTTTTTTTTTTTTTTTTTAGCCAAATAATTTAAAAAGAAGATTTACATTTTGTCATGAAAATTTATACAATTTACTGATAAATTAACAACCGTTTTAAATGATTTTGGTCACATTCACTTCCGTTTCCACTTACTACGCATGCGCAGTACGTCAAAACGGAAGTGGATGTAAGCGAAATTGCTTAAAGTCAGCCTGAAAACAGTTGTTTCTTAATTAATCAATATTTACTTTAGAAGTGAATAATTATATATGATAATATCATCAGATTAGAGCACAAACAGTGTATCTACAAAAGCAGCAAAGTTGAACTTCTTATATTTTAGTATAATATGGTTTTGAACTTCGTTGCTCTTGTAGATACACAGTCTGTGCTCTAACCCGAATATATATATCAAATTATTTTGATCAACTAATAATTCTATACAGGTATCTCTTGCTGGCGTTTGGAAAGAATGCTGTAAGTGGAATATGATACCAGCCAGCGTGGAAGACCTAGAAACGCTAAATTTACTCAAAATGCATTTTAATATATCAGGTAATTAGTCATCAATTATCATAATATATTCTGATAATATTATACTATGGTTTTAAAAGTATTAATAAAGTACATACTATGATGTAGTCGGGATGAAATGTATCTTGAGATGAATATAAATAATTAAATAAATAAATAATCATCTTTATTCAAAAAAATGCATAGATAAAAAAAAATACAACATTTTGAAATATGTAATGTGCAATTCTCCTCTTGCAGCTACAAATGGTAGTACCACATTTCACACAAGTCAAATTGACGCTGGCTTGAATCGAAGTTTTATTTCTTGTGTAAGTGGTAACTTGGTTCCTCGTGAAGTTTTCTTCACAGGAGAGCCCAACAACAGGGACAACCGAGAGGCGTGTCTTGCACTTAAATTTGACAGTACGACGGCAGGACTTGCTGACATTCGTTGTGCAGAACTTCATAATGTGCTCTGTGAGGTAATGTTCTTTGTTTACACATCAATAAAGTTCTGAAATTAAAGCACACTTGCCCAATTGTTTTAATGTGTTACTTATAATTTATTATATATACTGCATGTACAGTTTGAGACAAATGAAAGGTTACCATTTAAACTTGCTGCTTTCTTGTGCGCCTCAAACTTTATGAGAAACTATATTATTACGTCATATTCACGTGAATCACGAGGCGTGTTTGTCTGGCTAGCTAAAGCAGCTCACCTGATAGATAACGCTATACACCTGAGCGCGCATCTAAACACTAGAATATGACGTGACAATATTGTTTACACATAAAATTTGAGGCGGGCCAAAATAGAAACATGTTTAAATGGTTACCTTCATTTGTCTGAAACTGTAATGCGATTTATTATAAAATTGGGACTCAAAGGATTTGTTTACGTATTTTTACGGCACCAATAGGAGTTGATGCATAACAATAAGAGAGGTGTGAATTGCTGCATGTCTCCGCATTTTACTTGACTTCTATCAAACCACACCAAAATGTGCTCGCCCATCCATTGTTTCTTCTCTCTCGTTTGCATGATGTTTACTCATCGTCTTAGTCAACTCGCTTCCTATATTGACCACGTCGATCATCACAGCATGATAGATGTCAGTTAAAAGATGTAGAAAGAAGTGCAGCAGTGCTTCATTGGTGCAGTAAAAATACGTAAAATCCTTTCAGCCCTAATTTTAAAATAACGCGTTGTACTTTGTCAGATTTACTCGTTTGGACCGGCATATTACAAGTATAATAAATACAAATTCCAAACTATGTACTTTTCTTACTCTTTAGAATAGATTAACAAGTACATTTGCCTTTGTAATTTCTTGTACTTACGTTATATAGTTAGCTCGTTGGTTTAGCTATTTTATAAAACCTCGAATTGTTAACTATTAAATATATATACACACACACACGTACATGGATATGTGTGTGTGTGTGTGTGTGTGTGTGTGTGTGTATGTATGTACTGTATATAAAAAAATTAAACAAATATTTAATTTGGTTGCTAACTACATAATGATGCTTGCTTTTGTTACGTAATGTAACATTTTTTTGCTATAAATGCTGTTCAACATAAAAATGATTTAATTCCTATGTATTATATATTTCTGGTAACATTCTTAATTAAACATGAATCGATGCCTCCGCGTCAAAAGTGAGCATCTACACTTTCCAGATTTCCGACAACACGACTATCTACACTTCCCGAGCAGTGCTGTAACTTAACTAGCAGCCATAAGCTTAACATTACAGATGCTCGGCGCTCGGCGGCGGAAAGTGTAGATTGTTGTTTTGTCGGAAATATGGAAAGTGTAGATGCTCGCTTTTGACGCGGAGGCATCGTATATTACAACTTTTTAAAATTATTATTACTATCATTTATTATCGATTTGAAAATTTTGTGCAATGCTCCTCTCAAAACAATCAATCAATATATATTTTTTAAATCCCTTTTTTAATTGTAAAATTATTTATTTATTCATTCATTCATTTACTTATTTATTTCAGACAAGAGAAAATAATAAACTTTTTCCTACCACAAGTAGTTATCTACACAATTTTACAATGAACAGGATGACTAATTTTACTACTAAAACTACTGTGAAAATTCGTTATATTATTGCATCAACTTTTCAACACAGAGCAACTCAGGTGCCAACTACAACTACTAAGAAGTTTATTTTATTTCCCACAATAACAAAATTTAAAAGCATTACTAATAACTAGAGACAGGATTTTCAGGTGATCACCTTTTTGTTGCTATTTATAATATATTCCTTTTTTTATAAAAATGTCCACGAACTATAGCAACTTTCGAGCCGTTTGAGATCACCTTTTTTTTTTTTTTTTTTTTTTTTTTTTTTTTCACCTTTTTTTAGGTTTTCACTTTTTTTCAGGTTTTATCACCTTTTTTTACCTTTTCATCACCTTTTTTCACCTTTTCATCATTTTTTTTTACCTAAATGAAGATTTTAATTTTTTTTAAGAATTTACAAAACGTTTTAAAAAAATGATTTTTCATTTTTTTACCGCAATTTTTTAAAACAGAGATTCATTGTATGCCATAAAATTTAACAAATTAAACTGACGACAATCTGGAGATGATTGCCGTATGTAACTGCAGCATAAATAAACTGGGTGAAGAAATTAACATGGAAACACTGATTGTAGAGGAGGGTGAAGATGAGGAGGAAGAAGAAGAAGATGATGAGGCAGAAGACGAAAGTGGGGCAGAAGAAGAGCCAATGACCGAATGTGCTAATTTGCCTCTATTTGTCTATTTGTTTCCTTTAAATATAGTATTACAATGAATCATTATTATTATTATTATTTTGGTTTTTTTGGTAGGTTGTACTTGTAACTACAAAATACCTATAGGCAGTATAGCATACACTAAAAAAAAGTAATTTTATTCTTTTTTTTACTTTTTTTTATGTTTTATCACCTTTTTTCACCTTTTTTATGCTAAAAAAAATACCTTTTTTAGGCCTTTTTTTTGCAAATTTTTCACCTGAAAATCCGGTCTATACTAATAACATGTTTTTCACGACAAAAAAATTAGGGAACCCGTAATTTTTTTAATTCTTTTCCTTGTCTTTTTTTTTTTTTTCTTTCTTTCTTTCTTTCTTTCTTTCTTTCTTTCTTTCTTTCTTTCTTTCTTTCTTTCTTTCTTTCTTTCTTTCTTTCTTTCTTTCTTTCTTTCTTTCTTTCTTTCTTTCTTTCTTTCTTTCTTTCTTTCTTTCTTTCTTTCTTTCTTTCTTTCTTTCTTTCTTTCTTTCTTTCTTTCTTTCTTTCTTTCTTTCTTTCTTTCTTTCTTTCTTTCTTTCTTTCTTTCTTTCTTTCTTTCTTTCTTTCTTTCTTTCTTTCTTTCTTTCTTTCTTTCTTTCTTTCTTTCTTTCTTTCTTTCTTTCTTTCTTTCTTTCTTTCTTTCTTTCTTTCTTTCTTTCTTTCTTTCTTTCTTTCTTTCTTTCTTTCTTTCTTTCTTTCTTTCTTTCTTTCTTTCTTTCTTTCTTTCTTTCTTTCTTTCGATTCATAAAAATGATCCCTTAAATATGTTTTAATGTACAGTACGTTTAAAAAATACGATTTAATAATTATATTTTTACAAATGAATCACCGTGTTAAGTGTTATTTAAATTTATTTCTCCACATGAAAATACTAAACAAATAAATTTAATTTGTACTTAAATAATTATTTCAGTTTAAACTTTATGTAATTATGTTAGATACAGACTTTTTCATTGAAATTGATATAATGTATTATATTTTGTTTTTCTTAAATGTTTCATGTTTGTTTTATCACAAATAAAATAATTTAGCAATCACCAATCATAATAAAAATATTTAAACCCATAACAATACCTTTATTTGCATTTTTCTTTGATATTTCATTTTTGTCTTTTTCCATAGCGAGATATACAGAAATTATGTATAAGGCTTATAGTAAAACAACACAATAAAGCCCTAATTATATACCGGTAACAATTAGACAAAATTTAGTGGAAAATAAAATTGATTTACTAACAAACGATTAAGAGTTTATCATAAGATGGGAAAATAAGAAGATACGATAAAATATGAAATATTGCAGGTACAAACCATGGATATATAAACAGGATAGAAAGCTATTGTTGAAAAAACGATCTCTTAATGATGTAATTCAAATTTTTGCCGCAACAATGCAAGAATACAAAATTACGTGGCGCTGCGATCTGTGTGTGAATTTTAAAATTCACACAGATCGCAGCGCCACTTACATTTTAAATGTTGATTGTTGCGGTGAAAATTTGAACTACATTAACAAGGGTTCGTTTTTAGTATAGGGCAATAACACAGGAGCTCACGACCCTGGTACAAACGTATTCCGATGCATAATTTTTGCCATCTTGCGTATTAGGACTCGAAACTATGTAAACAAGCTTGCAACAAAGTTTACTATTTTAATCAAGCGCATGTTTTTACCACAAGAATCATGATAACTTAATTAAGTAGCTACTGAATAAATGAAGCTATACCATAAAAATTATGTGTATTTAATTTCGTCCGTAAAAAATACTAATTCAATGTATATACATGCAATGCTTGCAGAAATATTCTACTTCTGGCAGAAATTGAATCACATAAATCTGCCGTAACCGACACCTTACCTTAAAGGAATACACCAGAGAAAAACATAAGCATTTGTATATATCACAAAATACTTGATGGGATTTACATAAATAACTTTAGTTGTCTTAAAACCCAACTGTAGCTCCATAGCAGTGATCAGAAAATTCAATTTATGCAACCCGCACAACATTTACATGCTAATTTTTACATGATTCTGACATCATAATCATAAACATGACTTTTCAAGCTAATTGCATACTTTACAGTTTTTTCACGTTCTCTCGTGGGGGCTACATTGACATTCTTGTAAAAATTGTCAACAGTTTAATTGTAAAGTTCCCATAATGTAAACTTTCACAAAATTTGTTGTGAGAAAGAAAAAAATTTCACAAAATCTCACTTTTTACTATTTCTCCCATATAGCAGAGTTAATAACTATTTGATTTTAAAGCTGTTTAAGATTTCAAAATGGTTAAAATTTAAGCTTTAATTTGATGTATAAACATTTAATTTTACGTTAAGTTTCGTGTGTTTTCTTTGTGTCTAAAACATCCTCAAAGACTTTACGGACACCCTGTATATTATATATATATATATATATATATATATATATATATATATATATATATATATATATATATATATATATATATATATATATATATATATATATAGAAATTCAATTTATAATTATTTCTTTCAGACTATCAGTCCGTACAAAATAGCATAATTTATTGATAAACTACAAAATATATATTATGATTGATGTTATGATGTTGTCTCATAGAAATTATTTCCTCTTCTATATTGTTATAAATTTATCGTTCGTATGTAGTTATTTTTTTATCTAATGCATATCAATTTTACCGAGAAATACTTATATTATTTGCAAGCATATAGTAAAAGTATGTATAAAAATATAATAATATTATATTGCTGGTAAAAAAAAAGAAAAATGTTATGGTTTGTTTTCCTATAGTATTCTAAAAATACTGTACAGTATCACAGAAAATTAATAATAAGTAAATAGTTAAATAGTTTTTAAAGAAGTAAAAGTAAAGTAAAATGGTAATAAACTTAGTAAATTTTAAATTTTGTTTCCTTCTTCGAGTTTTTAACTCAGATTTACAAACTTTATTAGCATACCTATTGTCGGGAGATTTTAACAATGCCACCAATATTAATAGCAGTTATAAACTCTCCCATATAGTTAACATTACCCCTAAACCTGATGAACTTGAGAGCTGAAGCGTCATTAGCTGGCGCATCGATTAATCGAAACATTGTTAAAATCTCACGACTGTATTAGACTCCTCTTTACAAATATACATTATACACAAATACAATTAATCAATAAATATATTTTCTACGCTACATTTGACTCATCAATTTTTATAGGTTATGAATAAAATGACGTATTTTTTTTTAAACATTTGTTTGAACATTTATATCCTTATCACGAATTTCTTTTTTTTTATGTAACTTCTCTAATTTTAACAATTATCAAGTATTTTATGTAAAAATGGCATTCAAACAAATCATATAATTATGCAATATTTGTATATATAAATATTGATAATTGAAGGACTGGAGAGCACTTGCAAATTTATTTGAAATTGAGTTTCCTGTTAATTTATGTTTGAACTTTTAGTAATGTTAACGTTATTGGTTATTACATTCGGAACTCTTTTTTTTTTTTTTTTTTTTTTTTTTTTTGAAAATCCTTTGATTTATTTTGAACCATGTACATTTTTTTTTTTTTTTTTTTGTGATCAATATTCAATATTTGTGATTCCGATTGTTGGCGAGTTGACGTGAATGACAAAACATTGTCGTACAATAGACTTTATTTAAGCTGATACGGTGAATTTCAATATGAAAATGAACTTACATTGCAATATTAAGTTTCATCTTTATTTTGTTATAGCATTTATAAAGGTACGTTAAAAATTGCAGAAAACTTTCTCTATATTATACTACACTTAATACTTTAATTTGTTGTAAAATGAAAATAATATTTTTATATATATAAATAGCTATCTCATCAACAAGAAGACTTTATTTGGGGAGCACTCGCAACAGGTTTTAAAGTTATAGGACCAGAACACGGACACTACTCTTCTCTTACAATGCATTTTATGAAACAACACAAATTATTGGACTGTTCAAAAATTAAAATTTGCAAAAATTGGGCTGTATGTATATTCCAATTTAAAATTTCTACTTTTTTTTTTTTTTTTTTTTTTTGCATCATCATAACACATAGTATTGTGTATGTTGATGTATAAAAATAGGTATAGGTTTATGTCATTCACATAAATCAATAATAAAAATAAAATATTGGTGCGTGCAAGGCGTAATTTTATATATACATTACCATTTATACGGGTTGTGTTGTATGAATCTTTTATTGAGCATAAATATATAGTGTAAATTTGTGTAATAACTATTAATCTCGTGCAATGGTCACCATGGTTACCATTGGGCTAATATGGCTATAATATCGGGTGGTTACTATTGGGGCCAGGATATAACCACTGCCCGATTAGTATTAAACATTGGCTTTCAATGGTTATGTATAATATTGCAGGGTCTTGTTTGTTTTTGCTTTTGCATTTAAAGTTATTGAAGTATATTCTTTCATCTTAAAAAATAATAATAATAATTAACAAGAAAGTTGTTCAATGTTTTCATATCTGTAGCAAGAATAATGCACATTTTTTTCATACATTACAAATAATAATACCTTAAAAAAATTGAAAATTAAAAAAATATATACATACTATTATTATTTATTTTTTAATTTACATTTAAAAAAAAAAAAAAATTATTTCTATGGTTGTTTCTTGGTATTGTAGTAAATATTTTATTTTATCGTTAAAAGATGCTAAATAAAAAATCATGCAATATCAGAAATAAAACGACAGTGCGCAGAGACATAAAAAAATTGCATGTTGTTGCATTTCAGTTGTTTTTCTTTTCTTACTGGTAGGTAGTAAGTCGTTCTATACAAATTTGCCCATTCATCTCTCTTCCAATAATAACATGCTTATTGTTTTATTATATCACAGTCAGTTTTACCTACCACCTGAAACATGGAGAGTTGTTGATTGAGAGGCAGTATTTTAGATATAGAGCAGAAGAATGATTTTTGTTTTCTAACTTGCTAATATTAGAAGTTGTAGTGGGGTGCCAGGATGGAGCACTGTACTGTATGTGATATTAGGCCTAATTAATAAGCAATGAGGTAGACTAAAAAAATTTGAAGGTTATTTTATTGCATATTCCAAAAAAAGTTGTCATCCTGAATCGATAGATATGCCAATGTCTAATTTTTTAGTTTATTCCAAAGGTTTCATTTTTTTTTTTTTTTTAAGTAGAGAAATGACGGTCGGTAAATTTTGTTCCATGTCCAGAGGCATTAAGTTACTGACCATAATGTTTTCGATTTAAATATATATATATATATATATATATATATATATATATATATATATATATATATATATATATTATATATATATATATATATATATAATATAATATATATACAGTATATGAAAAATTCTTAATACTCAAAAATGAGAAATTCACGGATCAATCGATTTAGAATAATGTCTTCTTTTACAACATGAAATAAATTTGCCTCCCCCCCCCCCCCCCCCCCATTTATTTCCTCGTTTTTTTATACCTGGTGTACTCACCCACAAAGATTACGACTGACAAAGTCAAGATGTCAAGCTACTTCTTCTCTTACAGCCTATCTGAAGATTCCATTACAGATTAAAGATCAGTAAAGTATACACTGTAACTGTGAAATATTCAAGTTAATTACATACACGTAATGCAGGCTAGTGGTGATGTTTACATCCAAAAACTTTAATTGTCCTTTACTGAAGCTTATTTTTTGCAATAATTATAATTAATTTAGTTAGTTTTATTTGGGCTTTATTTAAATATTTACATGCAATTATATTTAAACAGACTGAAGAACCTTTTTTTTTTTTTAATTACATTTTAGACTCGACTTGCAAAATGGAATGACATGCCTATAAGTACGTATATAAACATATAACATAACTGTTATATTTTAACAATAATAATATTAGTAATAATAAATAACGGTTTCTATTGAGCGACATTAGGTAACAATGCAACAAACCTATCAATTTAGACCAAATGTTTCACAGACATACAATATGTTACAATTTTAAATTTATGCAAACACAAATTTCTTTTGAGTAAATATATTTGTTTTTCCTTTTCCTCTTCTTAAATTACAAATTTACATTAATTATATTGATAATGTTTGATTAGCATAAAAAAATTATCTGCATGATATAAATTATTATTATAATATATATATATATATATATATACTATATATATATATATATATATTATATATATAATATTGACGATCCAATAGTTTATCTAAAACATGACAGAATATTTAATTATATATATATATATATATATTTGATTTATTACACATATTTAAAACGACATATCTTTTGTGTTTCTGTTTTAAAACATTTAGACGCAAAAGAGGCAACAGGCATAACATTGAAAACATGCAATAATAAGATATTTTTTCTTCCACGCTTGCAAGTAAGTGTTTATAAACATTTAGTATAAAATGCATAATAAATAAATATAAAACGAAATATTACTAAGAAACTACAGGAAACTACAGGAAATTTATATAATTCACAAAAAAAAAAAGTATCCCGAATTTGTGTATTTTAGTTAAATTGCTGTATATGACAATTATTTTACTTTATTCATTGACTTCACATTTAATATTATGCTACAATATGTTTAGATTAAATGTTGCGTAGTTGGTACTCCTATTCTATTTGATATACGAGTAAAACGTATAGTAGTGTTTACGTATGTTTTAATTGAGGAAGCTTTAAAGGGTTAAAAAGTTAGTTGAACTGGCAAAGATGGAAAATCCATGAATTTTTGTCCATACAAAATTTATGTATGCGAGTATTGATTAGAAACGTTCTCAAAATATTTATAAACGTTGCAAGTTGTTTTTATTAAAATTAAGTTTGTGGTATAATTTTTTATAAAGTTGGTCAAAAATAAGTTAAATACTTTTGAGGGGAAAAAAAAGCTTAAAGAATATATATATAAGTATAACTTATAAAAACTTAATCTAAAAAACATTGATGGAAACTGCCTTTGAGCAAACAAATAAAAAAATCCTCAATTTCAATTATTTTCAACATTTTGCATGCACCTTATCATAGATATTTAGCATCACGTGTGTGAGTTCTTTAAAGCGATACTTAACCCTAAACATAAGTAATTTTTGTTTTTTTTCTAAAATAATTCAATAGAAATAAAATTAGTGGTTAATTTGATTTTTCTAGCCCGCGGATTAAGCAAGCGCCACGAGGGTAAAGAGGGCAACTCTGACGTAGTAGATTTCCTTTAATGTAAGAGAAAAAAATCTGTTTACCTTTTCAGGTACGCTTAGCAGGTAGCAAGGGGTACAATTTTTTTCTCTCATAGTAGAGGGGCGTGTACCCTATATCGTTACCATCGCGAGGCTCGCTTATTCCGCGGACTAGAAAAGTCAAATAAACAACAACTGATCACAGTGATCACTATTGAATTGTTTTAGAAAAGATAAAAAAATACTTAATTTTAGGGTTAAGTATCGCTTTAAAAAAAAATCTAATAAAATTTGATATTAATGAACAAAAGGCTAAAAATTACGAGAGTAGTACCATTTGTTGTCGATATGGCATGTATCCAGCGTCGTTTGAAAATAAAAATGAAATAACCTGTCTTTACAACGCGTACTGGAATCATACAGGTATTTTTACCCCATTAATATAATGAAAAATGATACACCATCTGTGATTACATATATACGATATTATATGTCATATATATATATATATATATATATATATATATATATATATATATATATATATATATATATATATATATATATATATATATATAATATGATCTACGATTATATTGTATAAAATAAAAATTTATTTATTTAAAATAATAAATTTATATATAGTTATTTAAAATTAGAGTTCTATATAATATATTTTAATATACCAAATAATGTAATGTACAGTATATTTATACTTCCCGTTTAACCTTTCTGTTATAATTATAAAACAAAATCATATAAATTTTTAATAAGTATACTCTAAAAAAAATTAAATTTTTAGTATGTCTTGGACATTTTGTTTTTACTACCAATAAATTTCTTTTGACTTTTCTTTTAAATAGTTTTTCTGTATAATATTGTGAAAATTAGTTAGAATATATATATATATATATATATATATATATATATATATATATATATATATATATATGCTTGCTATATTGTGTTATCGTGCTACACCAATCCCAGTCCCAGTCAAGACATAGTCTTATCGACAGGTAAGGACTTTCCAATTAATAGAAAAGCACACACGGGCCGGCCACGGCCTAAGTACACAGCCCGGCATTCGCCATGACAGCCTAGAGAAACCGTGGAAACGTCTAGGCAGGTTGGTCGGTGCAATCACATCGACATGCACCTCTCGAATGCTGTGCGTTGTCATGGAATGCATGTAAACATTCATTGTGCAACGTGTTGTGCTCTCACACTTCACGTACGCACCCAGCAGTTGCTCGAACCTATACTCGGTGAGGAGTACAGAGTTACAAGTCAGCTGCATATATAATATATATATATATATATATATATATATATACACTTCAGATTGTTGAATCATTTATGTGTGTGTGTGTGTGTGTGTGTGTGTGTGTGTGTGTGTGTGTGTGTGTGTGTGTGTGTGTGTGTGTGTGTGTGTGTGTGTGTGTGTGTGTGTGTGTGTGTGTGTGTGTGTGTGTGTGTGTGTGTGTGTGTGTGTGTGTGTGTGTGTGTGTGTGTGTGTGTGTGTGTGGTCCACAATTTCATTTTCAGTTTAATGCAGGTTTGTTTGTATGTGTTTTGTATATAATATATTTATGTAACCAAATACCTAAAAGGCCTTAATTAATTTGCTCGAACCTTGATAGATAATTAATTGAAAAAATGAATATTTCCTACTACTTTTCAATTCATTTAGTATTACCATAATATAAGTTATACTTGAACTATGGTTTTACTCAAGTTCTTCGGTGATTCTGACAATAGAGGTTACCGGTTTATAACATTCTTTAAAAAAATTGTATATGATTTTTAATACGTAAAATTACTGTATGTGTAGTATTTCTCATTTAGGGGACACTTAGCTTTCCCCGCGTTTCCCTACACGCTAAACCGATAAGCTCCATTTAAAGTGTTTAGTTACAGTACTGGAAACAGATAACAGATAATAATAATAGTTTGAAAACTGCGTAAAACGTGTTTTAGGGATTTAATATACAGTTAACGCTCCATATTTTAGCTATTTTAAATACAAGATACATTTCTTGTATAAATATGAGTCATATGTCATATTATATGAAACATTATGTTTAAAATGTAATATCTATGAATTATTTGTTACCTTGCAAAGCTTTAGATATTATTATATTTACTTTCAGCGGTTATAAGCCTTATTTACATAATATTATTTGTATATTATACAATTTACTGCAACGCGGTGTCTCAAAATGAAATGGAATAATTTTTAGTATAATTTTGAACAAAAACGCTCCCTATTAAAGTGATAAATTTTCACTTTAATTGTTACTCTTTTTGCTATAAATACAATCTGTTATGGAATTTTATCACAAATTTATTGACTATAGTTTTTTTTCTTTTTGTAGGTGGCATTAAAGATAACGCCCATTTATATGCCACTGCGTATATGGACCCAAAATTAAATCGAAAGTTCATGTCATGCGTAACTGGTAAACCCGTTCCTAGTGATTTGTGGAGCATCAATGAGCCTGATAATTATATAAAAAGTCAACCTTGTGGTATGATAAGATTTACTCATGAAGTTGGATTAGTAGATGATGGATGTATGCCGCATCGAACATATCAAGCATTATGTGAGGTATGATAAACGTTTGATTTAAGCATAATACTCGTATCTTAAAGAAATAGAACACCTTGAACAAAAAACTTGTCTAATATCCAAATATATCTAAATATTAACGTTGATTTGACCAGGGTCATTGATTTCTAATTTATTTTCCATTCTTAAAATGACAGCTGCAGGTTTATGACGTCACAGCCCACTATAGTCTACAGGCGCGGAAACAGGCAAGCTGTGACGTCATAAACCTGCAGATGCCATTTTGTGAATGTAAAATAAATTAGAAATCAATGACTCTAGTCAAATCAACATTGATATTTATAAATGCTAGAGGATATTAGATATATTTTTTGTTCAAGTTGTTTTATGCCTTTAACTTATTTTAAGTTTCAAACTTCACTCAGAAAACCAATTTTTAATCTCAAATTATAGGTTTAGATACTATACCTACGTACAGTACTACTATGCATTGGTAAAGATTATACATTTACTGTTACAGGCGGGTATATAAAGTAAACATGTTCAAATGTCAATCTGTATCACTGTACCTATTAAATTTTGTATTGACTAGTAAAGGAACAACGGTTTTGAGGCCGACTATAAGTGATTTCGGTCACATGCGCATCCGTTTCTCGTTACTACGCATGCGCAGTAAGTCAAAACGGAAGCGGATGTAAGCGAAATTGCTTATAGTCGACTTCAAACAGTTGTTCCTTTATCAGTCAATAGTTTTTAGGTATACTAATTATAATTTGATGTATAAACTTGCATGTTTGCATGAAATGTTTAGTATGAGGTAACCATTCTAGTAAGTATGACTATTCAACTAAAACATACAACACTTTTGTATTATCAGTATAAAATCATCTCTATTTTGTTAAAATGTTCCTTAAAATATGTTATCATATGGAAAAGTTAAAAATTTCATCTCTTGTTGTTAACTATAATATTGTATAAATATTAACTTTATATTGCTGAACAAGTTTTAACGCGCTGTAGATGTAATATATATATATATATATATATATATATATATATATATATATATATATATATATATATATATATATATATATATATATAAACATGGATTTAACACGTAGCTATACCTCCAGTAATCTTGTGCAATATAATTTTATTCTAAAACTATACGATAGCGACATAACTCCCTTATGATTTTACAGGTAATTATAAAAGATAACAAGGGTCGTTATTCAAACTTCACTAACCTGAATAATGTAACATCCGGTGTAAACTCCAGTGTCAATTATAATTTGTCATCAATTGTTAAGTCCAACAACTGTAGAAATTCTTCTTGCAATGTAAGTATTGTATTATTACTTCATGCTTCATGGGTCTTAAGCCTGTAGTGTAGATCTAGAACTAAACATAATTGTATGAATATAATAATAAAATATTAACGTCTATTAAATATTTTTTCTTTATTAATTTAATGAAACTTATGTAGCGTTATACATTAATTAATAACACAAAAATGCTAAATATATGATTTTACCAAAGTTAGATAAATTTGGTTATAATGAGAATATAATATATCGTTATTCAATTTTTTTTTCGGTGTTAGATTTATTTGATCCTGGAAGTTATATTTTGTTTCCCATTTGATCACTGTAATTTTGAACCTCAATTTACGTCTCCAGCTGACCATGCAGTACTGTTTAGCACGAGTCCTGCTTGGATTACATAAGTCATCTATTAACTTTTACAATAAAATATATAGCCCCACCCCCTCTTTTTACATTTAACATATTACTATTTAGATTTAATGCATGCTACCTATGGCATATTCAAACGTTGCAATATATATTCCTTTTAAAAAATTCATGCATATGAAAAAAATATTACATAAAATTTGCTGCGCTTTAAAAATATTTCAATTTGTAAAATGGTAATTAAGCACACGTTCTTTTTATTTATTTATTATTATTATTTTTTTTACTGTAAACTTTTATAACACAGTATAACGGTTTCGTGTGTATGTATGTATATATATATATATATATATATATATATATATATATATATATATATATATATATATATATATATATATATATATATATATATATATATATATATATATATATGCGTGTAAATTTGATAACTTTGTCAAATATAGCATTTATTGATTATATTGTTATAAATAAATGCTGCTGAAATTGAGCTACTGTCTTAAAATAAATGTTCACCATAAAAAATTCTAATTAAATGTATTCATGCTTGCAGAAAAATTTAACTATTATGAACCAAATTGAAACTAATCAATCTGCCGTAACCAACATCTTGCTTCAAGTAGCATCTAAATATTATTTAAGCCAAGTGATCAGTTACATGTTAATAACTGACATTGTCAATTGTAAATCTGCTTTTTGTGACGATAAGGTAATTTTCAATGCATCTTACGTATTCATTTTTTCCTTTTTTAATATATTCTGATAAGGTGTATTTGTTATATTAAAAAAAATAGATAACATTTCCCATGCAAATGTTTTTGCAAGAAAATCTGAATAGTAAAAAAAAAAACTAAAATTCACCGTTTATTTTAATTTGATTTATTTATTTTCACATCTACAGTAGTTACACATATTAACAAAAAAAATGAAAAAAGTCAATAAACTTTAATGTTTCTTGAAACAAAATTATGATACTTTGAAATTTTAATTGTAACATAAAAAATATGATTATTTAATAAATTTTAATTTAGTTAATATTATAATAAAGATTTACCTTTTTATTCCTTTTCTGTTTTTATTTGTTAAATACAATATATATATATATATATATATATATATATATATATATATATATGTGTGTGTGTGTGTGTGTATATATATATATTTATATATATATATATATATGGGTGTGTATGTGTAAGTGGAAAAACAAATTTTTAGATAATTTATAAAAATGCATTTTGTACTCAATGAAAAGCAATATTTTCAACTCTTTTAATAATAATTACTGGCTTTTTATTGGGCGAAATCAGGCTCAATTTAACTTAACTTTTTTACAGTACAGTCACAGTACTTTCACAATTTCTGTTTCCTATAATTTTAACGATTATACAAAACTTTAAAACAATAAAATGTATACATGTCTACGTACATTTATTATTAGGTTTTGAACTTTAAAAACAAAGCTTAATAAAGTAGTTGCAATATTTTATTATGAAAAGATATCGACAAAAATAAAGATGATTTAACAACTTAATTAAGCTTCTAAAAAACTTTTTTTTTTTTTTTTGTAAAGGTTATTGCTCAACTACAACAAAACTTTAATTACGGTAAATTATAAAGTTTAATATTTTTAATCTTTAAGTATATAATTACAGCACTTTATATAAAAATATGTATTACATAAATTTATATTACAGAAAATATTACTGCAGGGCAACTTATAAATGGATCTAATAATAAGACTTATTTGCTCACCAAAAATAAGGTTTATTTTATTTTCTATTGTAACTTTGCTATGATTCATTTAAATTAATAATTAGAATAATTTCAAAGTTGATCCAAAGATAAAATTTGAAATCAGAGAACGATAGATACTAATATTAAATTTGAGTTTATTTTATATATTAATTTTAAAAACAATGATATACAGTATTATGAAGACCTAACTAACGCAATAGAGTAAAAAAAAAAGCATAGGTTGTGTACTGTACAGTACATGTATACACACACACACCTACATTATGTCATGCATAAAATAAACCGTAATATCTACTTTAGATATGTATAATAAGTATATGTAAAAAAAGAAGTAATTTTCATTAACTATTAATATTATGCAGGTACCTCTTGCTGGCGTTTGGAACGAATGTTGTAAGTGGAATATGATACCAGCTAGCGTGGAAGAAAAACAAATGCTGGATTTACTCATAATGCACTTTAATTCATCAGGTAATTAGTTATCATAAATTATCATAATTTATTCTGATTATATTATACTATGGTTAGATGTAAGAAAGTACAAGGTTGTAATTGGAAGGTAATGTATATATATTTTCCAGTATATGTTTCTAGTTCTGACGAATATGTAATTGAAATTTCTGCTCTTGCAGCTATAAATGGTAGTACAACATTTCACACAAGTCAAATTGACGCTAGCTTGAATCGAAGCTTTATTTCTTGTGTTAGTGGCAATTTGGTTCCTCGTCAAGCTTTCTTACGAGGAGAGCCTAATAACGAAGGAAAACGAGAGGCATGTATTGCTCTTAAATTTGATGGTATGATCGCAGGACTTATTGACATTCGTTGTGAAGAACATCTTCATGTGATTTGTGAGGTAACGTTCTTTATTTACACATCAATAAAGTTCCGCAGATAAAGCACTTTTGTCGAGTATTTTAAATATATTTTTATTAATAATTTATTGATTAAATGAACTATACTTGTTAGATTGTCACTTTCAAACTGGCATTTATAAATATGACAAAAAGTATACAAATTTCACAAAAATGAACTTCACATGCACATTATAATAGATGAATAAGTATACATTTTTCTATATGTGCATTCGTTGTACATTGAGTTTTTTTTTTTTTTTTTCATTTGCATTAATCAAACTCGAAAGGTGTTCATTTCTTGTATGTTCATTTTACTTAAAAAATAAATGTCCATTGGCATACGGGAATAACACGTATTTAGGTGGAGTTTTGCGTCAACTGAAATCTCCGTCTGATTGCATTGAATGGTTATAAGTATAAGCCAATAATAGAAATTAATTTTTAAGTAAAATGACTGTACAGTATATACTGTACACAAAGTTATAGCACACTAACATTATGTTTCCTAACATGTTACTCATATGTTAGTGAATTTAATAACCCGCGAATTGTTAGCAATTAAATATACATACATCATATACATTATAATAGTTTTGGCCAAAAGTCAAAGACCAAAACTAGAAATAAATGTTTATACCGGGTTTTGCTTTTTGCGAAATGCTCAAAACTAGTATTGATTAAAATTTCATGATCAAAAGCCGCGAAAATTTGTGATTCCGGGCTTTGGTTTTGATCAAAAGCGACTAAGAAGCCAAAAAGAGCAAAAATATCTAGTTTTGATTAATTTTGGGGTTTGATGCTATATCGCATATAGGCCCGGGTGTGCACGCATGACGTCATTCTGAATGCTTTTGTATGCTCTTCTTGAGCAATGAATAACATTGCTCAGCATAGGACAAACGTATAAAGTTTTTGGCTATTTTCTTTGAAAAAGTAGTTATGTTTTTTTTTTTTTTTTTTTTTTTTCTTGAATACTTGATATACTAATTCAATCTGTTATATAACAGCATCAATGCTCTCAAAAATTTTGCGAAGTATTTTTAAACTGGCAAAATGAGTCATTTCCTATACTGGCTCATGTTATTTAGTGCTCACTTATGGCAACAACTTCAACACCCTATATAAACCACCCTATATGAAACAACCCAATATAAACAAGATTTAAAAAAAAGTTAAATGGGTTGCTAATCAATTATGCTTGCTTTTATTATGGAATGCAACATTTTTGCTTCCTGTTTAACATAATTACTATATTATTATTATGGAAATATTATAGTAAAATTATCTTCCTTTTTTATTAATTATTTTTATCTTTTATTGTAAATTTTAAATTTTGGGATAATGGTCCTCTCAAAACAATCAAGCGATATAAATTTCTCAAAGATCCCTTTTTTTAATTGTTAAGTTATTATTTTTTTTATTACTATTATTTTATGTTTCAGACAAAAGCAAATTATACACCATTTTTTACCACAAGAAGTTATATACACAATTATACAATGAACAAACCGGTCAATTTTTCTACTAAAACTACTGTGAAAACTAGCAATATCATTGCAAAAACATCTCCATACAGAGCAACTCAGCTGCCAACTAAAACTACTAAGAAGTTTATTTTATTTCCCACAGTAACAAAAATTAAAAGCAATACTAATTTTATGATTTAGGAAAACCGTAACAATTTTTTTTCTTGTTTTTTTTTTTATATCAATAGCAAACACTACAGTAATTTCCTCATCACCATATATTGTAAACTTTACACTTTGCAACAAATTAAAATAACAATTTAATTACAATAGCATAGATAATTAATAAAAATATTCATAAAAACGTATATTAATATACTCTACGTTAACAAAATATGATAAAATAAATACCCTTTTAAACTAATACATCACATCACCTATTGTCTATTCAAATGTTCCGATATATTTTCATTGTAAAAAAAATCATTCATATAAAAAAAATGCTATAAAATTGGTTGCACTTTGAAAAAAAAAGTTATCTTGTAAACAGGTATAATTAAACACGTTCTATGCTTTCAATAAAGTTTTATAAATTTCATATAAAACGGAAAAATTACAACAATTACTAACACTTTTGAAATAAAATTATGTTTTAGAGAAAGAGGTGAGATTAAAAATAATTAGTTTACAGCAGTGAAACAAGAAATTATAAATACGTTATACTAATAGTACTAATACATTATATAGGCTGCAGTAAATAATTATTACATCAATAAGAGCAAAAATTTAATAACAAAATTTTACTCTAAACTTTTATATTATAGTATTACAGTTTAATGAAATAATAATAAAAATGTATGTAAATTTGATCACTGTGTAGAATTATAACATTTATTGTTTATATAATTGTTATAAATAAATGCTGTTGAAATTGAGCTACTATAAAAATAACGTATCTTAAATGTTCACCATATAAAGAATTCTAATTAAATGTAATAATGCTTGCAGAAAAATTTAACTACTATGAACAAAACTGAAACTAATAAATCTTCCGTAACCGACATCTTACTTCAAGAAGCATCTAAATATTATTTAAGTCAAGTGATCAGTTATATGTTAGCAATTGACATTGTCAATTGTAAAGCTGCTTTTTGTGATAAGGTAATTTTTCAATGCATCTTGAAGCATTTTTTTCCTCATTCACATTCACAATATTCTGATAAGTTGTATTAACAAAAAAATGCCATGAAAAAATGTTTATGCAAGAAAATATTGAAAAACACCTTAAGATTCACAGTTTAATTTCATTTTCATTCTTCTTCTTCTCCTTCTTTTTTTCACGTCCATAGTTACATTAAAAAAAAAAAAAAAAAAAAAAAAAAAGGCAATGGACTTTAATGCTTCTTAAATCAAAATCATACAAACAAAAAATTACCAGCAATATATAGTATTAATATTAATAATATATATAAATTAAAAATCGATGCTTAACCGTCGAAGTGAACGAACTACACTGTTTACAAATTTTGTTCAAAACGACCGATCTACACTTTACTAATTCCAAGTTCATCCATCTAGTTCTCTTTTTAAAACGCGTAGAAACGCCAAACGTAGATCGTTCATTTTGAGTCAAATTTGCAAAGTGTTGTTCGTTCACTTCAACGGGTAAACGGTACAAACGGGAAATTGTACCTTTAAAATCATATTCTGTATTTATTTTTAGAAGACAATTCCTTGGCATTACGTTATTGATTTATTTGGGTTTAAAAGTTAATTTTTGTATATATATATATATATATATATATATATACAAATATATATATATATATATTTTATATATATAAACAAAAATTTTGATAATCTATAACGATAATGAATTCTGTTATTCAAAAGCAATCGTTTTGAATATTTTTATAATTCATGCTTCCTACAATTTTAATGATTCTACAAAACTTTTAAACATTATACGTAATATAAAATATGTATATTTCAATGTAAATATATATTATATTATTACGTTTTCAACTTAATAACAAAATGAAATATGTAGATATGTATATTGTATATTATGTCGTATTTTAATATGAGAAAATATTGAAATAAAAAAATAAAATTTAGCAACTGTAAAACACTCTTTTTTCTGCAAAGGTTGCTCAACTGCAAGAAAACGTAAATAATGGTACTCTATTAATTTTAAAATATATTATGTATATTTTTGTTTAAGATTGACTACAACATTTTATAAAATATATTATTTAAATTACTAAAATATCATTTTTAACATGTTATTGATTTATATATATATATATATATATATATATATATATATATATATATATATATATATATATATATATATATATATATATGTGTGTATATATATATATATATATATATATCTATATATATATATAAAAATTATATTACAGAGAATGAATCAGCAGGGTACCTAATAAACGGACCTAATAATAAGATTTATTTGCTCACCAACAATAAGGTTTATTTTCCATTATAACATTTTCTATATTATACTTCTGATTATTTTTAACTATAATTAATTGAAAGTAATTTGAAAGTATATGCACTGATTAAATTTGAGATCATAGACCTGAGACCTATAGATACCACATAATTATGATATAAAATTTTACTTTATTTGATAACTAAATGTCAAAACCATTGATTTATAATATATAAAGATTGTACTAATAATGTAAAAGCGTAAAAAAAAAGTCATAATGCTGAGTAATTGTACACAGCTACATTATATCATGCAAATTTGTAAAATATCTACTTTAGAAGTGTATTTTATATATAAAATAAAAATCTTTTTCATTCCATGTAGACCACATGAAATATTATGTACTTTTTAATGATAAAACACAAATGGGATCTCTAGAACTGATGACAATTTTTAACATAATATAAATGTGGCCCACAAGAAAGCATGAAACTGCTGTAAAGTATGCTATTTGGGAAACTATTTCTATTTATGGCGTCAGAAACCGGCAAACATTAGTATGAATATGTTGTGCGGGTTGAATAACTTGAAATTTTCTGATCACTGCTATATAAGGCACTGTTTGGTTTTGAGGCAAACTAATAATATTTACGTAAATCTCATCAAGTGTTTGGTGGTATACAGTAAATACTATAACGTTTTCTTCTTGCCTATGTGTTTAATGCTATACAGGTACCTCTTGCTGGCGTTTGGAAAGAATGCTGTAAGTGGAATATGATACCAGCCAGCGTGGAAGACCTAGAAACACTAGATTTACTTATAACTTACTTTAATATATCAGGTAATTAGTCATTAATTATCATTGTTTATTATGATAATATTATACTTTGGTTAGTGGTAAGAAATTACAAGGCAATTAACACACACACAACCACACACACACACACACACACACACACACACACACACACACACACACACACACACACACACACACACACACACACACACACACACACACACACACACACACACACACACACACACACACACACACACACACACACACACACACATATATATATATATATATATATATATATATATATATATATATATATATATAAATTATATGAAATATATGTGTTTGTGTGTATTTCTGTTTACGTTCAGATTATGTAATTTGCAATTCTCCCTTTGCAGCTACAAATGGTAGTACAACATTTCACACAAGTCAAATTGATGCTAGCTTAAATCGAAGCTTTATTTCTTGTGTTAGTGGCAACTTGGTTCCTCGTGAAGTTTTCTTACCAGGAGAGCCTAATAACAGAGACAAAAGAGAGGCTTGTCTTGTACTTAAATTTGATAGTTTGATGTCAGGACTTATTGACATTCGTTGTGCAGAAATTCATAATGTGATCTGTGAGGTAACATATTTATTTACACATCAACAAAGTTCTGTCTTGTTTTCTTTAATGTATTATTAATAATTTTTTTAAATACTTGTCTGAATGTAACTTTCGGACCAGAACATGCAAGTAAATTTTTATTGCATGCGTAGTTAGCAAACTATCGTAGGCTTACTTATATGTTTGTTATTTTACTAACCCGCGTGTTTTTAACAATTATATGTATGTTGGCAACCATTGTCTAATTCGCTCATTGGCCAAAATAAGTGATCACGTCGCGGAGTTTTTTTTTTTTTTTTTTAACATATTCCACTTTGTGACGTAGTCATTGTGATTTGTCTAGATCGCGGACTGGCAAATGCATTTTGACCAGTTTGCAGGGTGTCTTTTTGATAATTTGCCACGCTGCAGAGAGGTCAATATGTATATGTTTAATGCGCAGTTTACGTTATGTTATAGTTCAATTGGTTGCTCACCAATGATGCTTCCTTTTGTTATGTAATGCAACAATTTTTGCTATGCTTTTTCACATAATAAATATTTAATATTGCGAAACAATGTTGTTAAGATTTTGGAACAATTCTAGTGTAATATTACTTTTTATTGTTATTTTTATTTATTTATTTTTTTATTTTTTTTTATTTTTTTTTTTTTTGTGAATTTGAAAAAAATTGTCTAATGGTCTTCTCACAGCAAATAATATTTATACATATATTAATTGCCAAATATTCTTCTTTTTAATTGTGGAGTTCTTTTTTTGATTTACTTTTTAAATATTATATATATTTCAGACAAAAGAAAATTATAAACAGTTTTCTACCACACAAAGATATTTACACAATTATACAGTGAACAAACTGAGCAATTCTACTACTAAAACTACTTTGAGAAATAGCAATATTATTGCAATAACATCTCCACACAGAGCAACTCAGGTGCCAACTGCAACTACTAAGAAGTTTATTTTATTTTCCACGGTATCACAAATTAATCGCATTACCAATTTCATGATTTTCACGCCAAAAACATAGGAACACCGTAGCACCTTTTTCTTGGTTTTTGTAATGAATAATACAAAACACTACTGAAATTTCATCAGCATCATTGCAATTCTTAATTCTTTACAACAACTTAAGGGAGTAGGGTACCGACCTTATATCTCAAAAACTAACAGTGTTTTGGGTTTCAATTTTGTGTCATTGTGTAGTTAAGGGTCACACCTAGCTGTGTTAAAAATTTCATAATGTTTGACCGTCCCGAAAAAAAAAGAAAAACAAATTGAAGTTATCATTGGGCCTTATGGGCTTAAAATTTCAAAAAAATCTTATAAAATTAATTTGCATGGTGACCCCCTAAAATTTTTATATATTTAAAATTGTCTCAAGCTGAAGTACCATTGTTCAAAATTTCAGATTTTTTTTGACGGGAAAAGTTTGAGTCTAATGACCGACATCGGTCCCCTACTCCCTTAAAATTAAAATCAAAATTTATTTAAACCATTGTTTATTAAAAGGGTTCTTTAAAATATATTTCTATGTATGAAAATAGAAAACGATTAAATTATTATACTACTATGCCTTGATAAATATAATAAAAATAATAGAATAACTTTATTAAAGCCCATATAATAATTTAATTAAAGGGTAATAAATTAAATTAAATTGTTTTTATGGATATATGAACTTATAAATTAATTTGTAATTAAAGCCATAGACCACATAAAACAACATGAGCTTTCTATTGAATAAACACGAAATGGGATCTTCAAAACTGAGGACAATTTTTATCAGAATGTTAATGTAACCCCACGAGAGAGCATTAAAGTACTGTAAAGTATGCCATTTGCATAAAAATTCATGTTTATGACGTCAGAAACATGCAAAAATTAGTATGAAAATATTGTGCGGATTGCATAAATTGAAATTTCTGATCACTCCTACGGAGCTACAGTTGTGTTTTGAGACAAACTAAAGTTTTTTATGTAAATCCCATCAAGTGTTTTGTGGTTTAAATTCTAATGTTTTTCTCTGGTCTATTCTTTTAAATAGTATTTGCAATTTAAATTGCAGTTATATAGCTACTGTATGTTAGATATCAATCTGTTTTAACAATTTGTTCTGTTATATTATTATAGAAAGTAAATAAATTGCTATAAAAAAATATTTTTATTCAAATATATATATAATATATATACACACACACACACACACACACACACATATATATATATATATATATATATATATATATATATATATATATATATATATATATATATATATATATATATATATATATATATATATATATATATATATAATATCATAGTAAATATTATACACTTCCTTTCCTATAAAAAACATAAAAAAGTTGACAAAGTCAGGGCCCTAGAGTGAGCCCACAGCTATGTTTTTATTGTTTTTATTGATTTAATATAAATATGCATGTAAAAGTAGCACCAATTGTCATGCATATAGTATGTAAATGTTTTGACTTTTTCTGTCTGTTAATTAACCTTGACGAATACGATGTATGTTGTATACGATTGAAGGAAAGAGAGAAATAAAGAATTTTTGAATTTTTTACATTCATTTCATAAACTGATTATACACCAATTCAAAAATGTGAATAAATTTCACATAATTTGGTTAGAAATAATAATTTAAGTTTCAGAGCATAATAATTTTGTTTGGCTTTTTATTTCTTAACATAATACCATTATGTATTTCCATACGTATTCACTTTCAAAAATAAAGCATTAAAAAACTTGTAGTAAATCGTTTTGCAATACTTTAATTAGTGTAGAAAATTATGATGATTAATTGAAATTGACTGCTTATGTTTACTCAAAATGCGGAAAAGGAAGTGCCGGAAGAGGAAACCACGTGACGAAAAAGTGGGAAGTAGCTCAGGCCCAGCTTGCTTTTGGCACCAACTTTTCTCGTACTTTTACAGTCACGTGGTTTCCTCTTCTGGCCACTTCCTTTTCCGCTTTTTGACTAAACATAAACATTCATTCTCATGAGAAAATATTTAGTGGAGTCACAATAAAACGTTAGGAAAAAATTGAAGGCTAGCAACGACTATGTTTGGTGTCTATTTGATTGTGATTTTAATTGTTATGATGTCAGTTATGTTTTTATTATTAGATAATATTTTAACTTAAGTAAAACTAGTTATAAATAGCAAGAGTGCATGCATAAGTAAATTTTTATGTAATATTAGTCATTACATTAAATTACAATTTCCGTCTTATTTATTTACTTTTAATTATTTTATTATCACACTTTTATGGCATGTTAACAAGATATAAATAATAATAATAAAGAGAAAAAAAAACGTGCATGTCTAAAGCTCGAAAGCACATATATTTTGGAATATCAAATATGTTTCAACTGGATTTTTTGTTTCCAAGCCCATGAATGAATAGGATACAGGACGTTGTTGTAGAAAATCATAATACAGTATATTATTATACTATATTATGCTAAACACATTTGATTTGAATGAAATTATTTAAGCAATATTAATGTCATATCGAGTAATATTTGCAAGTATTAAAATAATAATAAATAAATAACAATAACAAAGTTAATGCAACAATAAAACCAACGTTAGCAACAACAAACTTTTGTTACACAGAACGTTAATTCCAACTATTCCAGCTATTATAGGTAGAACTTCTGTACAAATGCTGGCGTCTACTAAACGTTTTTCTAAAGCAGTAAATAAAAAAGTCATTTACTTTAACACAAAGTCAATCTAAAAGAGAAATCCAATTTATAAATGTTCATTTTATATATATATACATATATATATATATATATATATATACATATATATATATATAAAAAATAATACTATATGTAATATATTTAAAATAGGCATGTTATTTAAAAAGATTTTCTTATCTGTATGAATAATAGAAAACAAAGATTATTTATCAAATATTTCCCAATCGCAATTACGTTAATTTTTTTTTTTTTTTACATCAAATAAAGATTATTGATTATTCATAGAATGCATGATAAGAATGCTATGATAACTTACATATAAATTTAAATACTTACAAGGATTTTTAATTCCTCTTAATCATTTGAATTCATCATACGAATCATGATTTTAAAATTCTTTACACTTTTATGTCTTTTAGTTTCAACGCAGGTATGAAAAATGCATTTTATTTTTTTATTTTTGTGTTATAATAAAACATTTGATTTGATTTGATTTATTTTTTTTTATTTTTTTTTTTTTTTAGGCATTGCCAAGCGTTGTAAGAAATCTTCAATATGAAGCAGTTATCACACAAGCCATAACTGGAAACAAAGGTAGGAATGTTATATGAATTTATATTATCAATCAAAAATAAGTTTTACCTAAATAATGTAGATTATTTATAAAATTACAGATTCCTCTCGTATTATGGGAGGCACTAAAGCGACGCAGGGACAAATTCCATTTCAAGTTGGTATTATTTCAAAGGATTTTGTCAATGCTGATGGATTCTGTGGAGGTACGCTTGTATCTAACACAGTGGTTATCACTGCGGCGCATTGTGTTGAAAAGTAAGCATAAGATATTAATTATATTTATGATTATATTATACATTGTTCTATATGTATTACGTACACTATATACTATACAGTATATAGTTTTACACTATACCCCCTACCCTAGCTCATTTCAATCCATACTACGAGGGATTGTCTTTCTATTGTCCACTGCTGGCAGTTTATTATTTTTTTTTTCTTACGTCTTTATAAATTTCATTGTTTTTTCTTTTTTCTTCTCTATACGCACCAGATACCTTAATCTGATAGGGCTATTTTGAGCTGCAAAGAGAGATAAGCGATCTAGAAAGGCATTATACATTAACCCATAGCGTTAGAGGCAACAGGCACTTTATATGATGTGAACAAGGAAAATAGGCATTATGACTACCCTTAATGCTTTATAATTATTAGCTTCATTAAAGAGCAGAACTGTGAAAAATTGTCAAAATTGTTTATTTTGCTCTAATTTAGTATCATATATGCTATAATGACATAAATAAAGGATAAATTTCGTAATTTATTCTTTTTTTATAAAGGTATAATTTTTCATCTTAGATTAGTCCAACTTCAATTTGCTCGACATTAGTAATATACATACTATGTCATGTAGAATTTTACTTTATTGCCTTAAAGTAAAGGCAAAGAATAAAATTTTATATGACAGAGCCTAGACGTAGTACGTGTAAATATTCTTGAATTTTTATGTGAATTTGTTTTTGTATAAAAATTTGATAAATGTTTTAATTTACAATGTCAAATGATTTCTATCTTTACTGTAGTCAATAATTGAAACAGAGAGCAAAAAAATAAAATAAGAATAAATAAAAACTAGTCATTCGAACAGCAAGTAACTAGTAATTAGTAATTAACCTGTATTTTCAAAACAGTAAAATAGAATTCGACGTTATAATGGGAACATTACGAGTTTTGGAGGCTAGCAGCTATGGTTATAAAAAGTACACAACAAGAAATAAAGTAATACATGAAGAATATGATTATAGTTTTGGATTGAATAATGATATTGCACTTCTTATTTTTGATACACCAATCACTTTTACAGGTAAAATCTTTTTAAATATAATTTATTTATTTCTTTGCTTGTTTATTTATTTATCTATTCATACATTGATTCAGTTTATTATTTTATTATTTGTATTATAATTAAAGAAAATTTTATAAAAAAAATGTGTTTACGTATGTGTTAATGAAAGATGTTCCATATTAATGATTTTCAGATACTATCAAAAATATTTTGCTACCAAGTTTACGAGATGTGAATACTGATTTGGTGGGTAATTTGACTAGGACAAGTGGATGGGGAAGAATTGGAGATGGTAATTAATGTAATTATAATTACAACAAATTTTATTATTAACTGTATTATATAATATAATAATAATTTTTTTTAAGTTGCTTTATATATAGTTTATAAAGTTTTATATAGTTGCTTTATATTATACTTAATCTGTAATGTGTCACATTATTTACGCCATATTAATCGGCGATACTGTTTTGGAATTGCATAAATAATTATGCTTATGTAGTTGTAAATAATTATTATACCATACGTACAGCTTATTTGTTATTCAGTATAGCTGAAATTATACTATCAATATTGCTGAAAAAAAATTGTCTGTGTTGATCCATTTTTATTAATTTATTTATATTTTTTAAATTTTACACAACAACTGTATTTGACTTAATTTTTTTAAATTATAATGAATCACTATAATATCCCTTTTAGTAGGGTGTAAAAATTATAAATTAAATTATTTTTGTAATAAATTAAAGAATATTTTATAATGTAAATAGTGCCTGGGAGCTTTCTCAATGACGATCTATTGTACACCGATGTTGAAATATTATTGAACTACGTATGCGAATACTCTTACGGAAATGCATATGTACCTCCTACTAAAATATGCCTTAGTACCCATGAAGGAACACTAGGAGCATGCAATGTAAGTTTCTTATAAATTGATTAACAATAATAAGGTTCTAGCTTATATAGCTAGATTATATAAAAGGTTAGCTAGGTAAGCTTATATAAAATTAAATTATATAATATATATATATATATATATATATATATATATATATATATATATATATATATATATATATATATATATATAGGTTAGCTTATAAAAAAAGTTACATAGGTTCATTTTTTTTTATCTTAAAGTAATAGATCAGAGAAAAATATAAGCATTTATATCACAGAACACTGGATGCAATTTACATAAATAACTTTAGTTTGTCTCAAAAACCAACAGTAGCCCCGTAGCGGTGATCAGAAAATTCGATTTATGCAACCCGTACAACATACTAATTTTTGCATGTTTCTGACGTCAAAAACATGAATTTTAACGCAAATTGCATACTTTACAGTATTTTCACGCTCTCTCGTGGGGCTTATGGGGCTACATTAACATTCTGGTAAAATTTGTCATCAGTTTTAAAGATTCTATTTCGAGTTTATTTATTAAAAAGCAGAAAAAGCACATATTGTTTTATGTGGTCTATGGCTTTAATTTAATGTTATATTTTTATACAAATTATTATTATTAATTATACAGTACTATCAATGCGGCGTGCGTGGGGCCTCATTCGTTTAAAAAAAAAAAAAAAAAAAAAAAAAAAAAAAAAAAAAAAAAAAAACATTGGGTGTGGACGTTTGTTTTTATTAAACATGGCCCGCGGCACCAAACCTGCTTTATGTCTCAAATATTAGGGACGATAATTCAAACAACGCCATCAATATTTTGCTTTCTATATATGTAAAAAATAAACGAATCACTTGATAGTTGTTTTTGATACGTCATCATAAGCCTAGGCGTATGATATAATTATTTTGTTAACATTATTTTATACACATTAAACTATATAAGTAAGCTGAGGTAGATGCTCTATAAATATTTATCGTTCTGAAAATAATGCATGTAGAAATTAGGAAATTACTTTGGCTTGAATTAAAAGGAAACCCAGGGGACGTAAAATAACGAGAAATTGCACCCTCAGTATTTTCAAAAGTTACGATAAATTTAAGTTTTTTTTTTTATAACAATAATAACTAATAACTTTTGGTAGTATTATCGAGTTTGATTAATTTTTCATGCTATACTATTTTTTTTTTCATTTTTTTCTCACCACTCTTGCTATTTATTTTTATTATTTTATTCTGATTCTGGTGCAGCTTAATATTTTTAAGGGGGTAGGGTACTGACCTTATATCTCAAAATCTAAAAGTGTTTGGGTCTAAATTTGGTGTCATTGTGTAGCTAAGGGTCACACCTAACCGTGATAAAAATTTAAAAAAAAAAAAAAAAAAAAAAAAAAAAAAAATCATACTGTATATCATGTATGTATTATTATAAATATTAGCTTCCTTTAAACAAATAATATCTTATTAATATCTTATACAGTAATAATATAATTATTACTGTTATTTGCCAAATATTTGTGACGTACTAACGTTTAAATATTATTTTAAAGTTATTTAATACAAAGAAAAATGTCATAATATAACCTGTGATAGCAAAAGAATATCAGAGGACCACTGTAGTGGGCTTTGGACCATTTATGGTCTCGCAAAGAAAACTAGAATTTACAAATCTTTTTTATCTAAGCTATTTTGAATTGAATCTTACTGTTTAAGTACTGTACTTAATTTTAAATTTGGCAATTCTGTGTAAAATCTATTTTCTATCATGGAAATCATGCAATATAATGATATTATAGGTTGATGTTTATCCTCTATATTAGGATAAGTATTAGTTTGTTGTGGTGTATTAAGATAGATATTTACTCACTGTTCATGCAGCTTTATATGTAAATAATAATTGACAATGCAGTTGGACAAATTATATAATCTTGGTTTGGATGAGGGTAACGTTCACGGCGCTACAAAATCACTTTCGTTTAGTCAAATACAGTTACAGCGTGATTTCATGATATTGCGGGCTAGTGTCATCGAGTATGTATAAATATCCAACATAATAGCATAAACGTGATTTTGGCCTTTTGTGCTTTTATCCATGCATGTGAAGTTGTTAGAGCATAATCCGTATATAAATACAAAAGAAACAAAGTCCAAATAATATAACTATTTAATTATTAGATCAGTGTTTTGACTTTGCTGCTTTTGCAGATACACGGGTCCTGTGTATAAGTTATAACAAATAACGTTTATATACTGTATAATATATATTTATATAATACGTCGTAAATAATAATTTATTTATGTGCGTGTGTGTGTACACTGAAACCTAATAATTTAATATTCTATTTATTTCAGGGTGACAGTGGTGGTCCTGCATTCATAAAAAATGCTGCAAATGAAGATATATTTATTGGCATAGTGTCATTTGGTGCGACAGGCGGCTGTGAACAGATATACCCAGAAGTTTATACTCGTGTCACCAGCTTCTTAGATTGGATTGCGGCAAACGGTGGACCTGCCGTTAGACCGTAGATAATACGCAGAGACAGAGATAATAAAATTATTATTAATAATAAAAGTTTCCAAAATACATATTACACTTTTGACTTCTTCTTCTTCTTCTTCTTCTTCTTCTTCTTCTTCTTCTTCTTCTTCTTTTTTTTTTTTTTTTTTTTTTTTTTTTTTTTTTTACTCCGAAAAATTTGTCTAGTTTTTAAAGTATACATAATGTACTGCTTATGCAAATAATAATATTTCAACGGGTCATTTTAACCTCTAAAAAATGATTATGTCAAATATTTGAGTTTTTTTATACGTATTTGGTTTAGAAACCAATGAATCACTACTTCACAACTGCGAGATTTTACGCGAACACACATAGGGGCTGGCGATCTTATACTTTTTGATGCTCTCGCAAGGTAAATCTAATGCAAATATGAAGAGGTAGCCTATACATCATATCTTCACTACAGCTGTTTTCAAACTCTGGTTTATTTTAAATTTATACCGAAGACAATATTTTGCTAAAGATAATGAATCATAATTTTTTATCTCTAAAACTAACAGAAATGCTGGAAAGAAATTTGAAAATTGACCCCTCTTCCTTGCTGGCTGATCTTGATTAGCTACATTGTGTCATATATTATAGGGTGGTTTTATTCATTTTAAAGTCGACGCCATAAGTGAGTGCTAAATAACATGGACCAGTATGGGAAAATGACTCATTTTGCCAGTTTAAAAATATACTTTGCAATATTTTTGAGTTACTGAATAGTATTTCAAGTATGCAAGAAAAATAATAATAACAAAAAAAATATAGCTATAGTTTTCCAAAGAAAATAGCCAAAAACTATGCAATGTTATTCATTGCTCAAGAAGAGCATCGAAAAGCATTTAGAATGACGTCATGCGCACACACCCTATAGCGCTGAGCGTACCATTTTATTTCATTATTTCTCCCATCCTCTCATTGTTTAGTAATATTTACAATTTACACTGTTATTTAATCGTTAAAAAAACTCGATGAAGCCAAGTTGTAACTTGAGAAATGACCAACTGATGCGAGTAATACTAGAAATATTTTATGTTTATGTCATAGGCTATAAAGCATCAAACAAGAGATCGTAGATTTTGTTTAAAATAGAGTGACCTATTGGCTTCAAAAATTTATAACGGAGCGTGTAGAGAAATTTCATTCCATAGACTACGTTCCATGTCTATGTTTCATTTATTATTTAACCTTGCATTTCTAGGTCATACTTGAGCATTAAATAACACTGTTTAGCAGAGAGAGAGAGAGAAAAGAACTTATTTTTTCAATTTTTTTGTAGCTTTTTTCTTTTTGTAGCTTTTTTTTTTTTTTTTTTTTTTTTTTTTTTTTTGTAGTCTATATTTTTTGCATATTATAAATTACTATGTGTACCACCAATATATTGGATAAGTAAAATTGCCTGTTTTTGGTTAATAATAAACAAAACGAAAATGATAAAAATATATATTCCACATCCTCTGATAATTTTTATAAGTTAAAATAATGGTGTTTATACTCGGAAAAATAATGAGTCATTAAATTAAACAATTTATTTTCTCAATGACCTAAAACTAAAACGATGTTTGAAGCTGGGCAATGTGCTCAAGCAAGGCGCTTGCCCGAAGTTTCATGCAACCACCCTATAGGAAGTGTCTTCACCTTTCTATATATTGCACCGTGATAATATACGATGATATTAAAAAATAAGCATATAATTGGAATTTATCTATCCTTATCTGTAAATAGAAAAAAAGAAGCTTTTTTTAAATAATATTTCACAATAACAATGATTTTTTACACCAAAAGAAGATTATTGATGACCTGGAGTGCATGATAAGAATGCTATGATAACTCGCATATAAATTTTAAACCTTGCAATACTTTTTTTCATCTTAATCATTTGAAATCATCTTGCGAAACATGATTTCAAAATTCTTTGCGCTTTTTTGTCTTTTAATTTCAACACAGGTATGAAAAAATGTATACAATTTTTTAATTCATTTTCTAATTTTTGTAACAATAAAACTTTAAATAAGAAGTATACTTAATTATTTTGCATTCATAGGAGATTGGAACTCAATAGCTTAAATAACTGATAAAATAAGGGGTATATAAAAAAAATAATAATAAAAAAAAAACTAAAAAAAAAAAAATTTGAATTTGAGTAAAACCTGTTTTTCTCCTCTTTTGTTTATCATTTATTTATTTATTTATTTATTTATTTATTTATTTATTTATTTATTTATTTATTTATTTATTATTTTTTATTTTGAGGCATTGCCAAATGTTGAAAGAAGTCGTCAATATGAAGCAGTTTTGACACAAGCAAGAACTGGAAACAAAGGTAGGAATGTTATATTGAATCATTTTATATATTAAATTAATCCAGAATCAGTTTTACTTATCCTATAAAGTATTTATAAACTTACAGATTCCTCTCGTATTATGGGAGGCACTGAAGCAACCCAGGGACAAATACCATTCCAAGTTGGTGTTATTGCAAAGGATTTTATTTCTTCCGATGGATTCTGTGGAGGTACCCTTGTATCTGACACAGTAGTTATCACTGCGGCGCATTGTGTTGAAAAGTATGAATTTTTAACTCGTATATTTATGGCTATATTGTTCTATGTGCACTATACCTTCTATATAGCTGGTTTTTTTTTAACTTTTACCAAATCTTTCAGCCTGTTTATAGAACCTTTTTTTTTTTCTTCTTCTGCTTTCTTATTGTCTTTAGATATTCTTTCTCTCTCCTCCCCCCCCCCCTCTTTACCAAGTATTCGTGGCATTCAAGGACCATTTTCAGCTGCAGTGACAGATAGGCAGCTTGAAAATACTTTGCTTTATAGTTTATACTTTATACCGATACCAATAAGCTCTTTATATTGTTATTAGTTATTAAGGAATCGGGTGACTACCCGTTGGGAGTCGAACAGTAGAACCATAGTATAAAAATATATATTTATGGTAGAACTGTGGAAAATAGTCAAAATCTGGGAATCGGATCATAAAAAAAAAAAAAAAAAAAAAAAAAAAAAAAAAACTTTTATAGGTTCAGTAAAATTAAATCGAGCTTTAATTGATTTTTTTTTCAACTAATTGCGAATACTGACGTTTCATTTAAGCGAAAAAAAAATACAATGCATGGCTCATATCTTTAACCTTTTTTTTTTTTTTTTTTATTTAAGAAGAAAAAAAAGTATATAGTTTTATGTTTTGTAAAAAATTTTGTGCGGGTTGTATAAATCAAAACTGTCTGATCCCTGCTACGTACGGTGGTAAAAATATTTTACAATTTAAAATTTGCACTAAATATGCAATATTATTCTTATGATAAAAACAAGACGCTGAAATTGAATGTTATATTATAGTAATGCATCATATACATCAATAATTTTTTAATTTTTATGGAAAATTATTTTTGTATGGAATTTTAAATTTCTACGGTAAAAAAAAAAAAAAAAAAAAAACTATACAATGCCAAATGCTAAACAATACAGTATAAATGCAAATTTTGGTTATAAATATAGATTTTTTTTTAATTCTATAATATTGGATGAAACAGTTTAAACCGAGAAAAAAAAAAGAAGAAAAAAAAGAGACAATTTCATGCACACTATAATGAGCTCACTATAATTCATAATTTATTATTTTCATAACAGTGATATAGAGTTCGACGTTGTAATGGGAACTTTACGAGTTTTGGAGGCTAGCAGCTATGGTTATAAAAAGTATACAACAAGAAATAAAGTAATACATGAAGAATATGATTTTAATTTTGGATTGAATAATGATATTGCACTTCTTATATTTGATACACCAATCACTTTTACAGGTAAAATATTTTTTAATGTTATATTCATTCATTCATTCATTCATTTACTTGTCTTGTTTACTTATTTTTACTTTAAAACCGGTTTCCAGACACTATTCAACCAATTATGTTGCCACGTTTACAAGATGTGGATGTTGATTTTGTGGGTCAATTTGCTAGGACGAGTGGTTGGGGAAGACTTGGAGATGGTAATTATTAATTAATGTAATGTTATTTTGTGTTATTATGTACTATTATTAGTTTATTAACTTTAATTTATATGTTTTTTAAATAATTTTAGCCTTTTTTAACGGATAAAAGAAAATAATTATAATCTATAAAATTTCATTTATGTCATATACCTTAAAAATGGTGCTGTTTTGAAATTACATACATAATAATTATTCAAAATATTACTTTTCTTGTTACATACAGTATATTATTATACAGTATTCAAGAAAATTTGTTATATATGAATATGAATAAATATTGTTGAAAGTGTTGCAATTATATATGCACGTATTTTTGACCATGCTTGGTCCATTTATATTAAAATATTGCATTTTTAAAACTATTAAGAGAGAGAGAGAGAGAGAGAGAGAGAGAGAGAGAGAGAGAAGCAGTTTTATTTTTATTATTATTTAGGATAAATTGTAATCTTTTATTATTTTAACAGTGCCTGGGGGTTTTCTTAATGAAGATTTAATGTACACCGATGTTGAAATTTTGTTGAACTACCCATGCCAATACTCCTTTGGAACTGCATATGTACCTCCAACTAAAATGTGCCTTAGTACACACGAAGGAACACAAGGAGCATGCAATGTGAGTTTCTTATTATTTATATTTTACAATAATTAGAATTACTAATAGTAGAAAAATGACATTTTGATTTATTTTTTCATGCATTGTATACAGCATACATGTCATATTAATACATATATATATATATATATATATATATATATATATATATATATATATATATATATATATATATATATATATATATATATATATATATATATATATATATATATATATATATATATATATATATATATATATATATATATATATATATATATATATATATATATATATATATATATATATATATATATATATATTATATATATTATATATGTACGTATATAAGAATATAAACACTGCGACGCACATCATTAAACTGCACATCAGAGCCTATGTGAGTGCTCTGACAGCTTAAATTTTAGATTTTTATTTTTTTATTTATTTCAGGGCGACAGTGGTGGTCCTGCATTCATAAAAAATTCTGCTAATGAAGAAATATTTATTGGCATTGTGTCTTTTGGTGCGATAGGCGGCTGTGAGCAGATGTACCCAGAAGTTTATACTCGTGTCGCCAGCTTCTTAGATTGGATTGCGGCAAACGGTGGGCCTGCCGTTAGACCATAGATAATATTTTGTAGAGACATCAATCTAATGAATAAATATTTTTTAAAAAAAGCTTATGTATTAATTTTTTTTTACTTCAAAATATTTGTGGTTGTTATAAAGTAACTCGATTGTTCCTTTTTTTTTTTTTTTTTTTTTTTTACAGATATTAATTTTATAAAATGCATTATTGAATTAGTATAACTACTCCATTCATTATTTTATTCCTTGTATAAATCTAAAAAGGGATTTAAAACTTACATATTTTTTTGGAAATTTATTTTTTATTGATTTGATTTCAATTTTGTGGTATTACCTATTTACTTAATTTACTTACTTACTTACTTACTTACTTACTTACTTACTTACTTACTTACTTACTTACTTACTTACTTACTTACTTACTTACTTACTTACTTACTTACTTACTTACTTACTTGCTTACTTGCTTTGCTTACTTACTTACTTACTTACTTACTTACTTGCTTACTTGCTTTGCTTACTTACTTACTTACTTACTTACTTACTTACTTACTTACTTACTTACTTACTTACTTACTTACTTACTTACTTACTTACTTACTTACTTACTTACTTACTTACTTACTTACTTACTTACTTACTTACTTACTTACTTACTTACTTACTTACATACATACATACATAACTTACATACTTACTTATACTTATTTAATTAATTACATAACTTACATACTTACTTATACGTTACACTTACACTTACTCAGGGGCGGATCCAGGGGGGGGGCTAAGGGGGCTTTAGCCCCCCCCGAAATTTGTGCCGAGATATAAATTTTATACGCACTAAAAAAAGTTAAAAAATAAAGAAAAAAAAATTAAACTAATTTTTAGAAACATAAATATATATATATATATATATTTTAATTCAGATTGCTTCATTTTTAAGTCTAAATTTAAAAATTTTCTTTTCCATAGTCCGAGATTATCTTCTATATCATTAATCCAGAAATCATAACTTTTGATTAAATTTTCGTACGAGTGCAGTGATCATGCGCATTTATTTTTTAAACTATATACATATACTGTAAGTACATATCATATGAATAATATGATCATTGATCACTGAAAAACAGTCAATATATTTTTTTTGAAGACCTAGCAAAAACGTGGGTAATTTTTGGCCAAGACTCCATAAACTCTTATATGGTTCAATTTATGTACTATTGCGGAACTGCTATTTTATACTATCAAAAATACCACTCAAATTTCGTACCAAAGAGTCTTACCCCTCCCTTATAAGTTCATATTTTGTTAAATAATTCTATTGTACCTACAATGTTTAATTTCATCGTGACTTTTTTATTCATAACAGTTTACTATCGAAAATCGAGAAAGCGGCCGGAAAAAAATTGACTTTTGTTTTTAATAATTTTTACACTACGTATCAAAGCAAATGAAAAAGTTTACTTTGAAACAAAAATAATATATATATATTTTTTTTTTACGTAGGCATTATATTTAAATGTTTTGAATCTCAGGTTAAAAAAATAATGTAAATTGACTTTAAGATTTTGACAAAATAAATTGCACTCAAATTTTTATACTATAAAAAAATACGTACTTTTTGAGAGGAATTAACTCGAGTTAATAACTATGTCTAACATAATAAAATATATTGCAACACTGAAATACATCATATCATATCATAACCATTCTTCAACCAAATTTAAAATTTTCGCTGCCTTCCCGAGAGATTAGCTTAGGTATATAATTTTTTTTAATACATAAATTTTTGACGAATTTATAATATATAGAATATAATTTGTTTCTTTTTTATTATAGTACCCCACATGTAATATTTTTTTAGTTGTTTTTTTTTATTTTAGTGTAAAAAAATTCATTTGTTTCAAGAAAGTAACTAAAATTAATTACTTTAATAAATAAAAAAATATGTAACCCTGTCCTCTACTACAGATATTTTATCGAGCAGTTAAGTCCTAATTTTTATTTAAAAATTCAACATTTTGGTTAAAAAAATTCAAAATTTGCTTTTCAGAATTTCCATAGTAAGTTTTGCCAAGTATACTAATTTTGCGTTTTTTTCAAAAAGGGGCGTGGCCCGAAAAAATTTTCGCCTGCGGCGCTATTTATCCCCCCCCCCCCCCCGGGGTGAAGTAGCCCCCTCCGAAAATAATTCCTGGATCCGCCCCTGCACTTACTTAATTAATTAATTAGCGATGCGCGTCACTCACTCATGCCGCTCATGCGTCCAAAAACTTTCAAACTTTTTTGCGCGCTTTTTAAATGTGTAATATCGATGTGCATTTGATTATTGTTTATTTTTACCAGCTGAGAATTTTCGTGACCAAATCACGAATTATGATTCATAATCCGTGATTAATTTGTTAATTAACTAGTTATCGTATAGCTTGTGACATTAGTAATGTATTTAAATCCATATTTGTTACTCATAGAAGAAATTTGAAACATTTTTATACACGTGAGCACGAAAATAGAGCCCAAAACAACAGGTGAAAGGAACACCATTAGCCGCACAAAACGTCAAGTACATACATAAGTGTAAAAACTTTTAATAAATATTTTAGAAATTTAGATCATAGATTCATTCATAAACTACATAATTAGAGTGTAAATTATCTCTTTATTGAAAGTTCTATATGTATGTATCATTGTCTTATGCACGGATGGTTTTATGACATCACGAATACATACATATGCATATATAATAATATGTATGTATGTACATTTTAAAAATAAATAAGCATATATGTACTGAAATGAAATGAATAACCTGCAATTTTAGTGATGCTTTTCAGTCTATAGTTGTGCAGGTTTTTCATTTCCTTGCGGTACATACATATACGGACTTTGATGCACACAGCACACAGTAAATAAACAGTTTGTATGTATATGTATGTATGTGCATACGGACTAAAAAATTAAAATGAAGAAGTTGAAGTTATTTTACGTCTTGAACTCACTTATCAATAATAGTTTTTTTTTTTTTAATTAATAATGAAAATTGTAGACATAAATATGTGTGTAATGTTATTGATGCACCTATTTTTTTGTATGTATAAATTGAGGGTGTAACCCAAGTTTTAAAATATATAATGTTTATAATCTCTTTTATGTTTACAATGTTAAGACATTATAACAAATATAGTTAATGAACAATGAAGCATTAACTATGATAATAAATGTATCATATGTAATTCTATGTGCTTACAGAGTAGTTAGAAGAGTGGAATGTTCTGATGCCAGGTTTACATACCAACAATAATAAAATGCCGTTCAGAAGAGCTGGCAAAAAGTTTCCTGTTAAGGTTACAACACTTAATGCAGATGAATTAGATTTTCAACTTGAGGTAAGTCTGTACCGGTAAATTAAAACTCAATAACAGTGCTTTTGATTGTTTATTATGATCAAAGTTATTCTAGTGTGTTCTATACCTACTAGTAATAATTTCAGAGTATTGTCGAGTTCAGCACTTCTGTTCTGGCTCCTCCTAAAATTTTTTTTAACCCCTATCCCCAACACGACCACCACAACTCTTAGTATGGAACAGTTACTCTTACTTAAAGACAGGAAATAAGGGTACATCTAGCAAACTGACGTGACCAGGCAGGTTGCAAGATGCGCTTTTCGAAGCAGGATGAGCTTGTGTGACAAAAGTTGCTGAACTTATAGTTCACCATTCACTATTGAAATAAGTGGGGGGTGGGGGAGTTGAAACGAGCAGTAAATCAAAGTACACCTAAAGTGGTCCCTATGTTAAATTTTCATGGTCACACTGTGATATAATATTGGCTTTACTTAACAAAACAGAATTCACATTAATGTAAATTTGCTGATATGTTTTGTTTTTTACTAATATTTGCTCACCCTCTCGGACATTATTTCTTTGGGAGGTTTCTTTACGAACACCATCTGATTGTCGGTTCATAACTTTGTGACGGACGTCAGCACGTCCATATATGCTCGTAGAAGTTTGTGTACACTAGGAAAGATCTACCAGAGACTGAGTAGTGAGCCCCATATGAGAGTGTGAGACTCGCATTTAAAATACATTGAACCTAATTGCACTCTCAATATTAAAAAATTCTTTGATTGAGAAAGTGAGCCAAAACTATACAGCAAATCAATCTTGTTGCGAACAAAATGTCTATCTAGTATTTTATCACGCGAAGCAAAATGACTATCTTGTTTTTTGTCAGCGTAAGCAAAATGTCTATCTCGAGCGCCATCTCCATAACATTCGGGAACGAAATAAACATTTTGCTTACGCTGATAAAACACGAGATAGACATTTTACTTTGCATTATAAAATACAAGATAGACATTTTGTTAGCAACAAGATCAAAATAAATGAATAAGTGAATGCACCTTTGTATGGTGGAAGGTGTTATGCCATGCATTGTACAGCTATTAAAAATATAGCATTTAATGTTTTTTTTTATTTATTTATTTTTTATTTTTTTTTTTTTTTTATATATAATACGCCTAATGATAAAGCAATTTTATGTATATTTTTGGAAAAAAATATATATTGCCATTGGAACATAATTTTAAAATATTAATGAAAAACAAATACATAATGCAAGAAAATAGAGCATATTAAATTGAAAAATAATCGAGAAGATTCTCTACTTTATAGATAGTTGGGAGATGGAATCAAATTTCTATAGTAAATTGCTATTGTTTTAATATTAAGTATGTAGACAGAGATTGGGTTATACTGTGTCAATAAATATAATGTGTATATGTATATACCATGTATATACCTAGAATCTTCACGTCTTTCATAATATAAATTAAAGCAGTTTTAAATTGTATGCTACAGTCAACCGGAGTGAAATTGAAAGCCAATCACAGAGCTGCTTTCGAAGTGCATATCGATGTTGTTGCGAACAAAATATCTATCTCGTTTATTGTCACATGAAGCAAAATGCCTATCTTGTTTTTTGTCACTTGTAGCAAAAATGTTTATCTCGTTCCTGAACGATATATAGATGGCGCTCGAGATAGACATTTTGCTTTGAATGACAAAATACAAGATAGACATTTTGCTTAGCGTGACAAAATACGAGATAGACATTTTGCTTCGAGGGACTAAAAAACAGATAGACATTTTGTTCGCAATGATGTGGCAACCCTCTCAATAAATATCATATCAATAATATGCGATATGTGTAGTAAGGTATAGGGAAAAGTGAAATCTTGCACACTTTCAACTTGCACACAAGTTCAATTTCACCCCTCATTTTCAATTTAACCCTGTAGTGTCTAATTTACCAACTGCACTAGTTTAACCAAGTTTTTTTTTTTTTTTTTTTTTTTTTTGTTTTGTATCAAGCAGATTAAATCTTGTCATAAAAATACTGATAATTTTTATCTTGTTTCAGTGGAAATCAACAGGCAGAAATTTATTTGAACTTGTTTGTCAGCTTATTGGATTAAGAGAAACTTGGTATTTTGGTCTACAATATGAACATTCAAAAGGATTTATAGCATGGTTACAACTTGACAAGAAAGGTAATATAAAGTATAACTTATTTGAAATAATTTATTTATTGTATAATTTAAAATTATGCTGTTTTTAACCCCTGTTTTCTTCTACTAAAATGATGATCATTGATCAGCTATGGTTAATCAAATGTAATACATATTTTTTGGTGCAAGAAATCAGGGTTTACAAACGTTACGAATAAGATTGCTTGCTTTCTTGTAAAATGATTGTTGAATGGAGGTTATCAGTTTAAAAAAATGCTTAAAAATGACTATGGTTTAAAACACATAAAAGTATGTCTAGTATTTTTTGTCATTTAAATTTCTCCGAAATCGGTGGAGTAGTTTTCTCAAAAATTGTAAAAAACGTGTTTTTCCCCATAAGCGTAGTGTTAAATTAGGGGACCCTTAGCTTTCCCCGCGCAATAAACTGGTAACCTCCATTAGTATTAAATAATTTGAATTTAAAAACATAATTTATATTACAGTACAAGAACAAGCTGGTCGTAATGCCAAAGATTCGTTGGTTCGTGTGATGTTGCTAGCAAAATTATATCCTGAAAATGTTGCTGAGGAGTTGTTACAAGAAATCACCCAACATCTATTCTTTCTGCAGGTAATTTAAGTTATCTGTAATATTTTCTTTTTAGTACAATAAACAAATCTTTTCATAGCAGATTAAAATTAAATCTATTTTTAATAAATAAATTACATTCAATACTGTGATACATACAGTATAAATGTTTTACTCAAATTGCGTTGTGCAAATACAATATATCGATGTTTACGTGTCAAAGTGAACGAACTGCGCTTTACAAATTTTGCTTAAAATGAACTATCTACATTTGGCGCTTCTATGCAATTTAACAGCAGAACCACAGTAATTAAACAGTATGTTATCTCCTATAGTGAGAATGTCAGATCGGTTCCGCGCGCCAATTGCGACTTCGGAAGCGGTACTAACTAGACGCGCAAGGTTACTTCAAATCACGGCGTCTAGTTAATACCGCTTCCACAAGTCGCAATTGGCGCGCGGAACCGATCTGACATTCTCAGTATAGGAGATAACATACTGTTTAATTACTGTGCAGCAGAACTATACGGGTGGTGAACATGGAATTTGTAAAGTGTAGATCTTTCATTTTTTCACAAAATTTGTAAAGTGTAGTACGTTCACTTTGACGGGTAAGCACTATTTGTACTGGCTTCACAGTAGCCAACAAAGGAAAAATTCCCAATTGTTTATAACAAATTCTTTGTTGTTTGATGTATTTGTAAAGTTATAGTGTGACCGTCATAGTAATATAACATATTTTGCATCACTGGTCTTTATTTACTGCCATAAGGCAATAAAGTCAATAAAGTAATATGTTACAACACAATATTTATACTTTTATTATTATTAAGAGCAATGTAAATATAATTTGTGTATTATGTGGTCTTTTCCCAGCTAAGTTAATACATTTTCACTTTTTTTACCTATTTATTTAAATGTGCCTATTTTAAGTTTGCTTTGGAAGTATTTGATCTTTTCTCTGCATAGTTTTAAGTTTATTTGAAGTTGTACTTTGTAATTTGAAGTTGAAGATTTACCTCAGACGTGGTGGAACTTTTTTTGACTTGATAACGTTTTTAAAAACTTTCAACATAAGTTATTTTGTATTGTCTTCAATAGCATGTGGAAAAAATAACATGGTGTGCATCGGACATGCTATGTTCATGTTATTTTTCTCACATAATCAATGGACAAATTGATTTAAAATCTGGTGCACATGCCACTATAGAAGACGATACAAACTTATGCTGAAAATTTCAAACAAAGTTATCAAGTACATACTGTAACTTTATGTAGTATTAAGTAAAAAAAAAAGTTCTGGCACATCTGCGGGTAATGATTAAGTCTGGCATATTAGTTATTAAAACAAAATAATAATTACTACAAAAATTAGCAACAAAATATACATGACTACATTGAATTTTTTTTATTATTATTATTATTTATTGTTTTTAGGTGAAGCAAGCAATATTAAGTATGGATATATATTGCCCACCAGAAACCTCAGTTCTTTTAGCATCTTATGCTGTACAAGCACAGGTAAACTATAAGTTTTTAATATGTATCAAACAGTTGAAATGTAAATATTTACGCAAAATCTTGAAACCTTTGGGAAAGCTACTTTAGAACTACTTTTAAAACTTTACATTCTAAAACACAGGTTAAAAAAAAATATAAAAATAAAAAATAAAAATGTTTGTATTAACTACTTTATGCGTATTAGGAAAAAACCATCGCGGTTAGTATTAATAAGTTTAAAAAAAAAAAAAAAATTTAGAAAATAGTTGGTAGAGATTAGAGCACGTTGAATTGAAAATTCTAGAATATTTGATCCCTAGTCCCAATTTACTATTAAAATTAGAGAATTTTCGCGTTTTATTAATTTTCAATTCAATCTCTAATCTCTACCAACTATTTTCTAAATATTTTTTATTTTTAAACTTATTAACTACTTTATGACCATTTTAATTATTTTAAAATAGCATGTAATATAAAATATGATAGGCTATTGTTATTGTAGTAAAAAAAAAACTTTAATACTTATTTTCTTTTGCCCTTTTTCATGTAATGCAGGATATTATAATGAATTTTTAGAAATTAATTGAACCAACTGATGATAAGGCTATGCCTTGGTTGGGTTATGTATGGTACCTTGTGGAAATTAATAAAATAATAATAATAATATTGACATTGATATTTCAGTATGGTGACTATGATGAGGTAACATATCAGCCAAGAATGCTTACTAGTGAAGAGCTTCTGCCTCAGAGAGTAATTAATCAGTATCAGATGACACCAGAAATGTGGGAAGAGAGAATTAAAATATGGTATGTTCTTGTAAAATCAATTTCAGAACTTAAGACTTTATTTACCATAGGACAAATAACCTAAAAAATTATATTGAGTCTTTCAAACTGATAGTTCAATTCATAAACCCTATAGTAAAGTAAAAGTGTCAGTGGAAATCTTAATTGTTACTAATTACTAGAATTGTGTTAGTAAGTAATGAGAAAAAAACACATTTATTTTTATTTGCAGATTCTGAAAGAGGAAATCACCTTGAATCACTTGATTTGTGATTTTCTAAAATATTTTAGTTCTAACAATGATGTCATACTACAATTTTTAAAAATTAGTTATAAATATTAAATGAACTAAAAGTAACAATATCACACATCTATCACTCTAGGATGACTTTCAGAATATCGATCTTGTTGCGAACAAAATGTTTGTCTCGTATTTTATCACGCGAAGGAAAATGTCTATCTCGTTTATTGTCAGCGTAAGCAAAATGTCTATCTCGTTCCTGAACGTTATGGAGATGGCGCTCGAGATAGACATTTTGCTTTGTGTGACAAAATACAAGATAGACATTTTGCTTTGCGTGACAAAATACAAGATAGACATTTTGTTCGCAACAAGATCGAGATGCATTATCCTGATGTTCCTTATCATTGAAACATTGAAAAATGAGGTTTTAAAAACACATCAATTTTACATATAAATACTCTTTCTATTTTTCTACTCCCTGGCTTACATAAAGTTTATTTTTTGGTATATTCGTTGCATTTCAAATATTTGGCGCGCCTCGGAGTAGCAGCCAATCCGCGGTGGAAGCTAAGCGTCCACCGAGGCTGCGGGTAAATAAGGCCGCGCAGTCTATGCTACTCCAGCAGTCGATCTCTGACCAGGGCTACTCTCTGGTAGATCACTGCTTCTCTCTCCTCACCATGCTGATGAGGCCCAGCAGGCCGAAACAGCGTTGTCCGTGGTTAGAGAGAGTCGCGCCGAGTATTTTGGTGTGACGTTTTTGCTAATTAATTTACTTTTGTAAGCCAAAAAACTAATTAACTAATCTCTATTTGCTTACGAGCTTCTAGTTCATACCACCGTGCATATGATGCACTATGTGTCATATTTCGGCCTGGGTTTGAATATTTTTCTCTCTCTTTTGCGGGGTCCCTGAACTAACAAAGCTCATTATCTCCCATTCCCCAAAAATCTATCACCTCTCTTTTTTATGTGTTTCTATCTATCTTTTAATTATCACACATCAATTTTACATGTTTTTAAGTTTTTTTTTTTTTTTTTCTATTAAATTATTTAATCAATATTTTTCCTGTAAGAAAATTAAGGGTCACTAAAATAAATGCCCTCTTTAACAACGTAGAAAATTTTGTTTCATTTTAAGAATGGTGACATATTGTGCAATCTTTTTGTAAGTTATAATATTTATTTATTATGATGATTGACAGGTATGCTGATCATAGAGGCATGGCACGAGATGAAGCAGAAATGGAGTACCTGAAAATTGCACAAGATCTGGATATGTATGGTGTCAACTACTTCTCTATCACAGTAAGTATCGGAGTCATAGGGTATAAAATTGAATAGGGGTGCAACATTAAACAACCAATCACAAACACTGTTACATTTTCTAATATACCTTTATACACATGTATTTTGAAAGCTTGTCGCTCAGCTATGTTCAAAGTTGTACCCTGTGTTCAATGTTACAACCCTTGACTGTATTATTAGTATTATTTTATGCCAGGGTAAATATAATAACAATAAAATCCTTCTACGTATACCTTCACAGAATTACTGTGTTCACTAGAACTGTTATGTGTTTCTGACTTCATCAAACTTCCTTTTCTTCCATAAAATAATAATAATTTGTAAATTGTTACTTTTTTTTTTTTTTTTTTGAGAATACTTATCTTTTATAATACTCATTAGTATGTAACCTTGCTTTGTTTCTATTTTTAGAACAAGAAAAACACAGAACTGTGGCTTGGAGTGACAGCCTTAGGACTCAATATTTACGATAGAGACAATAAACTAGCACCCAAGACTTCATTTGCATGGTCAGAAATACGTAATGTAAGCTACGATGACAAACGTTTCACCATCAAACCTGTGGATAAATCATCACCGAACTTTGTTTTCTTCTCAAAGAAAGTTAGGATGAACAAACTGGTATGTTATAAAATAATGAATTATTTTTTTTACTCTATTTCTTAATGTTAATTTGGTTTATTATAGATCTTGGATCTATGTATTGGAAATCATGACATGTTTATGAGACGTAGAAAGCCAGATACAGTGGATGTGCAACAGATGAAAACTCAGGCTAAAGAAGAGAAGTCAAGGTAAAAATCAGGCTGAAAATATATACTAACAATGCATATGAATTTAAAAAATAGGAATAGGAAACAACTAGCAAGTGCTTTATAATGTGAAGAGTCAGTGACAGTGAAAATTGTGCTAGTACAGTGAAGTCACATATTGGATATTTTTTAGACATTAAACTGTTTTGACATCAAGTGTTTTTTGCCTTGGTCAGTCCTTACAGATGCAAAAATGCTGTTCGTAAACCCTGTTTTCTGCTCCTAAAATGATGATCAACTATAATTATTCCAATGGAATGCGCATTTTTTGGTGCAAGAAAACAGGGTTTACGTACCACACTAAAGAGAAACTATGAATCATAGTCAAACTGTAACATATGAACTGAATCATATGTAAATTTTGATACGCATGCCTTTCAATGTATTACGCATGAGTGGTACATAGAAATAGAAGCATAAGAGTCTAATTGTAAGGACTGAGAAAGTCAAAACACTCGTCATTTCTCTTGGAGTTTAGTGCCAAAAGGTATCCAATGTGTGTAAGTTTTTATCTCTGTGCTAGCAAGATTTTCACTGAACTAAGGGACTCTTCATTATATGGTAAGGCTCTCTCTGGATTCTCCTCACATTTTCTTTTAAATTTATAAAAGAAACCCCATTTAAAGAAAGTCACAAAAACTAGAAATTTAATAGGTATTAAAAAGCCTTTGTTGATGGCTATTGCAGGCTTAATATTTTGGGAGAAAAAGCTATAAAATCAGGGTACTGTATATTGTTACCAATGGTGCTAATGATACTGGTAATAATTAAGGAAAATTTGACTTTCTGTTCTTGATTGGAAAAACATTTGATACAGTATATAATAAACATATAGATACATTTGATAAACTGGGTAGTAAGTCTGACTTCGAGGGATACCTTATCCCCAATATTCCACTAACTATCCCCAACTTTTCAAATCTGTGTTATCACATCTGTTCGTGGGGCTAATGATATATATTTTTTTCTTCTAGGCGACAGATAGAGCGCAATAAACTGACAAGAGAGAAGCAGCTAAGAGAGGCAGCTGAGAGGGAGAGATCAGCTTTAGAACAGAAGTTGATGCAATATCAAGAGGAAATCAGGCTAGCTAATGAAGCTCTCGTAAGTTACTATCAGTTAAAAACAATCTATCTGGATTTTATTAACATTATATTTCGATGCCTCCGCGTCAAAAGCGAGCATCTACACTTTCCAGATTTCCGACAAAACGACTATGTACACTTTCCGAGCAGCACTGTAACTCGACTAGCTGCCATAAGCTTAACATTGCAGATGCTCGGCGGCGGAAAGTGTAGATAGTCGTTTTCTTGGAAATCTGGAAAGTGTAGATGCTCGCCTTTGATATGGAGGCATCGATTTGTCATTCTAAAATAAATAAAGCATTGTATGTTTCATTCTGTTTCAAATACCATTAAAAATAAGCTTATAACAAGCTTCATAAGCTTTTAAATATTCTGTCATTAGTTGAATATTTGTAGTGCATAAAGCATAGTGTATAGGGATTGTAACATGCACATTGTTGATGTAATTTTGTGTATTACCAGAGTCGCTCTGAAGAGACTGCTGAGTTGCTAGCTGAGAAATCTCGTGTAGCTGAAGAGGAAGCCATGTTGTTGCATCAAAAAGCTGCTGAGGCAGAGCAAGAAGTTAATAGAATGAGACTCAATGCAATGAAGGTTAGTATGAGTGTTCAAATGTGACAAAGTCCATATGTAACTATAAACATTTATGTATGTATGATAAAGTTAATAGAAAATAATAAAAGAAACCAGCAAGGCCTTTTGAAGAGAGTCTCATGGTTTGCTATAGCTGTATTTATTTATGAAGTTCACTAATTTAAAATTGTAAAAAAAATAGGGCCTTAAATGAGTTTAATAGATAGCTGGAAATTATCCAGTGATTCTGTTAGTGTTATAGGGCTATAGTACAGAGATTATAAACACAGTTTGGATATATTCTGGCTCTAAACTCCAAGAGCATATGCAGTGTGTCTGCGCCTTCATCAATGATAGTTTTTCTCTGAGTCTGTAAGGACTGACAAAGGCACAGATATTTTCTCTTAAAATTTAGTACCATTGTACCAAACACTATACCAAATGTATTAAGCAATCTCTGTACTAGTATAGCAAGATTTTTACTGAGCTATGGGATTCTCTTCACTATATGGTAAGGCCCGTAAGGCCCTTACTGGATTCCTTTTCCTTTTCCTTTCCTTTTTTTTTTTTTTTTTTTTTTTTCCTTTCCTTTCCTTTCCTTTCCTTTCCTTTCCTTTCCTTTCCTTTCCTTTCCTTTCCTTTCCTTTCCTTTTTTTTTTTTTTTTTTTTTAATTCTTTTTAATATTTTTGAATAAAGACAAATATTCATTTATTTAGTAATAGAAAGAAAGGTGGAAACCAGCAAGGTGTTATTTTACCATTAAACCTTGCTTGTTTCCTCTGTTCTTTCTTTTTCATTTACTGATGTTAAATACATTGTGGAAGTGAACAAAGAATGTGAACTCAGAAGTATTGTTAGGTTCCTTGTTCATAAATGCACATTATCTTTTAATCTTTTATTTTCAAACTAACACTTTAATACTTTAACGTTTTCTTATGTTTTAGACTGAAGAAGAAAAGGTAGCGCTGGAGCGTAAGACTCGTGAAGCAGAGATGCTCACTGCACGACTTGTGGAGGAATCTGAGAGACGTGCAGTGGAGGCAGAGAGACTGAAAGATGAGCTAGGGAGAGCTAGGCATGCTGAAAAACAAGCTAAAGAACGGCTGCATGCTTTTCTGGCAAGAAATACAGTCACTGTAAGTTATTTTTATCTTGAGTTAATAAATTTAATTAGCATACTGTACTTCAAATATATAACCTACAGAACATTATGGTATTGTGGTTTACAGTATTTTTTTTAGTTTTATATGCATATTAAGAAAAAATGATTGTAATTAAATACAGGTTAAATTTATGATTTTCAAAAATAATTGACAAATAGTATGTATGTTAAAAAATTAAAGCATGTAAATTTGAAAATATGTAATGTAACATAAAAATTCTCTTTAATGTCACTTCACTCTTTCACTTGTTTAATTAATTTTCAATTTAACATGCTCTTATCTTCTTGCAAGCAGCCTTCTTTTAACCCTATATGCTAATATGACTATTTTTCTGAGTTAACAAGATAATTTTATTTTGACACCTGTATGACAGTATCAAACTATATAATATATCGATGGTGTTGCAGCTAAACCACACTTCTACTTTAAGCTTAGGTTTGCTTACTTTCACGCATCTACGTGTATTGGAATCAGGGTTGGCAAGTGGTTTCAATGAGCCGGTAATTACCATGGTAATTACCGGTAATTGCCGGCACGGACTTTACCTCATAAATGCCGGTAATTACCACCAAATGAAAAAAAAATAAAATAATGGTTTTTACAGTGCAACAAATGAAATTTATGCAATAACAATGCTTATTTTAAGAGTTTAAGTTTAATAGAAGTTGCAATATTAAGATAAATAATGAATTAAACACATTTTAACTACTGTTATCGTTATCAATCAAATAAATCCATAAAAAAAGTTTTATTCAGGACATGTCAGGAATCTCCCATGGTCATTAGGTCTCCCACTGGCAAGGGTCAATTATGTTATTTCTGGCTTGGTATAGGGCTTAACATGCTAAATTGAGGTTTTTAAATATTTCAGCTTCAGAATCTTGAAAACTTTAAACCGTACATCAACGTATATTAAAAAGCACAGCTCAAAAGTCTTAAGGATGTGAATGAGAACGAGGTAAATAATGTGCACAAAGTTGACACCAAATTAAGATCTGGGTTTCACCAAAAATTTCAGTTCTTCATTCTTGACCTTTCAAATATAGTAATGTCTTTTTGATGATTTAAAAAAAAAATAATAATAATAAAAAAATCAGCTTTGAGAATTTTAAAGTCAGCTCTTTCAGTGATTTTCTGGTGAAACTCAACTGAAGTCATTTTTGAACACATTTTTCACCTTGCTCCTTTGACTGGGATTTTTTCCAGGTCTAAATATTTTTTGAGTAGTGCTTTTTACTTCATGGTGATGTGTAACTTAATGTGTGTTAAAGTTTCTGAAGCAAGCAATTGAAATTTTAAAAGCTTCAATTTCACATGGTAAGCCAGACCAAACTTAACATAAAACTATAACAATGAATGGCCCTTGCCAGTGACTTGTCCTGATTATGGTGAAGCTGCCTACTGAAAGAAATAAAATCGTTATTGCACTGACATTTTTAATTATTTTAAGTCATACTAAATATTAAATTGTAAATAATAAATGGGGTATTTTTTTTCTGTACTTCTTTCATTTTAGGGAAAAGAGGGTGCGAGGCATAATATTCTAAATTATCTTGAAGACTTTTTTTATTTTTATTTTATTATTATTATTTTGTTATATAACAAAATCAAATTCATATGAATTAATGAAATTACTTATTTGATATATTATGGGGCAATGATTTAATTGTTACAAACCTATAAAAATTCATCACTTAAAATTAGTCCCCTCCCCTTGCCTTTACACAGTAAGCATAAGAAGAACATATCATGTTTATATCATTCATCTTTTTTACTTATTATTTACCCTGTGATGGAAGCCTCCTCCTCTCTTTTCCACAAAAATTCCCAAACACCACCCATATAACTTGCCCCCCAAACTCCCCTTGCACCAAAGAAATAATTGTCTTAAAGTTATTTTGACTTAATATTGGTATATGCCACTAAAAGCCAGTAAATGCCAGTAAGTGCCGGTAATTACCAGTAAATGCCACCGGCATGGACTTTATCATAAAAGCCGGCTTTTATGCCAACCCTGATTGGAATAGTCATAAAAAAAAAAACCTATCTTCATTTATTGCGCCAACAGATAAAAAATATTTCAACATAGGAAAACAGGTGTAGAAGTTTTTTTTTTTTTTTTTTTTTTTTTTTTTACCTGTTGTCTCAATAAATGTAGATGCATGTTTTTATGGCATAGCAATAAACGTAGAAGTGTGAAAGTAAGCAAACCCACTAAAAGTAGAAGTGTGGTTTAGCCACAACAGCATCAATACAGTATATTGATAAAAAAATAAACTGATAACTATTTTTTTTATATAAAAATGCACCTAAATAGATTTAGAAAATTTGGGGAATGGTAGATAATGTGAGCCCTAGACCGACAGAGACACAGTGATCTCACTATCTCCCATCACCCCCCCTTTTTTTTCTAATTTATATATCGATCTTGTTGCGAAAAAAAGACCTATCTCGTATTTTGTCAGGGGAAGCAAAATGCCTATCTCGTTTTTTGTCAGTGGAAGCAAAAGGCCTATCTCGTTCCCGAACGTTATGGAGATGGCGCTCGAGATAGGCTTTTTGCTTCCCCTGACAAAATACGAGATACGCCTTTTTTTCGCAACAAGATCGATATGCGTTTTTTTTTTCTAATAGTATCAAACTGTATATAAAATAAACCGTTCTGATTTTCTCTATTTCATTTAATTACAGTTATAAAAACATGTATTTAAAATTTATTTTCAGCTTTTATAGTCATCCAGTACTGATAAATTTTGTTTGTTTATTTTTGACAGCCCGTGGTTCCTACGTTATATCCAGTTAATTCTCAGCCCAGCTCTGCTGCTCAGCTAGCTTCAGATCTTGCCTCACTGTCGCTATCACACAATGCTGTCGCATCAGCTGTGTCTCCAGTCTCTGTCGCTACGACTGTCACATCTAACTCTTCAAGCTTTGAACTAATGTGTCCTGATTCTGATGTCGAGCAACTTTCATTAGAAATTGAGAAAGAACGGTAAGTACATTAAGAAGTTCAGCTGTTATGTGTATAATAAAATAATTACTATTTGTAAATACACAGTACGTGATAAAGTAAACTCTATTTTATATGAAAAAAAAAAATGTAATAAATAGGCCAATATTATCAAAATTCACATAAAATTGAATGTTGTTGTTCACACTTATTATCTTAATTACTGTACTATAAAAAATAATATTAATAAAAACTTGTATCATTGTTATGTTTTAATAGCATTCAATTTGCAACTAAATTAAGTTAAAAAGTTAGGATTTAAAGTTCAGATTTTTTTTTTCTCTTAGTAAGTAAAGTAAAGAAAACTAGTGATCTTTATTGGTATTAATAAATTTGTATCAAAGGAAATAATACCAAGTGTTGAAGGAAGCGCCTTACAATGATGAAGTCCGTAGGTATGTGAAGATCTTGATGACACAGCTAACACAAGTACATATTTACATTGGTTAAGACGTTTTGAGGGTGACATCCGACGCTCTCAAAGCGTCTTTCTTAATCAATATAAATATTTGTATTAATTGTGTCATCAAACTTTTCACCTTCCTACATACTTTTTTGTGATAAGGCTGCTTTTACTATTCTTTCCTTTGATAATATATCCAAACCAATGAATGTAGTTTCCTTTGTTCAATTACTTACTATTACAACTTGTTTTGACAGTGTGGAGTATCTAGAGAAAAGTAAACATTTACAAGAAGCTCTACGTTCACTACGTTCTGAGATTGAAGTTCTAAAAGTTGGTGAGAAACAGAGCACATTAGATGCTTTACATGCAGAACAACTGAGGCTGGGAGAAGATAAATATTCTACCCTGAAAAAGGTAACTAGTGTATGATATCATTTGCAATACTAATTAAATAAAAACTTACTTCTAAAATTAGAAATAAAGCTTGATTTTGTGAAATGAGTAGGTATCAAAAAGTATCATGTATTTCATATATACATACATATGTCATGACGTCATGACACTATAGTCCCTTTCAGGGTAAGCCAACAAACTGGAATGAGCATTTCACAAGATCAAAAGATTACTCTACCTTATTTATTATTACAGTACTGTATTTTTTTTTTTTTTTTTTTTTTTTTTTTACTTTTTTTTTTTAGCTTAAAGCCACTATGCATTCCCATACAAAAAAATAAAAATATATATTTTTTAAAAAGCTCGACGATAGGTCGGCTCGAGCTTTCAGCGCACTTTGTGTCAAATGCCCGTCAATAGGTCGTCATATCCTCGGCAAAAGCTCGAGGATCGGCAATAAATTAAAAATAAAAAATATCCCTGTAGGCCCACCCCCGCCTGCCCCTCCCCTCCGCTCCTCCCCTATATATTTCCCCGCTTTTTCTCCACTCCTCCGCAGGTCAGCTGTGCTGTGAAAAATAAAAGTACAGGAGGGTTCAAAAATAAAACATACAGCTCTTTTTATAACAGCACTTGTAAACAAAACAAACAAACAATTGTTTCATATCTGATAGTCAAAAGGATACAAGTACACCGCGTTGACCAAAATTACAAACCTACATACAGTGTACTTTAATGCGATGAGCGATCATGTATCGGCGGGTCTCTTATAGCGAAGTCGTGCGTATACTCGTACAGCAAGGCAACCAAAATGTCGCGTATTCATACAGCTCATGAAACATAAATATACTCTCATCAGACCACCTAATATGCATTATTTTTATAGAAATATACAGTGGTATATCTTACCTTCAATATCCGCGCGTTTTTCTTCAGTTTTGCTGCAAATTTCCCTTAGAAAACTATATAAAACTCGCGGACATATTGAGCAAGCACGAGGCATAAGCGCCATGTTTTTTCTATCTAATTATTATTCAAAAACCGTTGGAAATACTTGAGGAGGGTGGTAGCAGGGGGTGGAAGAAAAAACCTTGAAAATATAGTTGAGAAGGGGGGAGGGGTTGGGTGGGTGGTGAGGGAGGGAGGAGGGGTCAGGTCGACATAAGTGCGCGGCTCGAGGAAAGCTCGGCACCATAAAAAGCATATAAAAAGGCAGGTCGACAGCGTGGGGGGAATCCTCGGCGAAAGCTCGAGAGGTCGGCAAAAGCTCGACTGTTTGTCATACAACAGCTCGGCGAACTTTTTGAATCTTTTTTGTATGGGTTATGACCTATCCAGATTTCTCCTTCTTTTCTTTATTTTGTGGTGGGATTTAGAAAAATTGGGGAATGGTAGATAGTGTGAGCTTACTTGTTCGACTTCCTGATTTATATGGCTTTCAAGCATTGCAAATTTTAAATTCAATACTAGTATCTACAGGGGAAAAAAATATATAACGGTGCTGTTATTCAATATAATACTGCGTGAGTCCCATAACTCCCTATTTGAAGCTCATAGATACATGGAACAAAATCTTAATGATAGTTCAAAAATCTACCTTTAATTTAGTTTTTTTTATTTATTTTTATATATATATATATGAGGAAGTAAATAATTTTTGAAAATTTGCACAATGTCATCCACTAGTGAGCCAAAGTCACCCCACTAATTTTAATTGTATTAATTAATTTTAGCCTAAAATATTTTTGTTTCTTTGTTTCACAGGTAAAGTCAGGGTCCACCAAAGCACGTGTTGCCTATTTTGAGGAGCTGTGAATAAAGATAAAGTATACCCTGAAGAAATTACATTTATTTACAATGAAGAATCCTGCCATGACAAATTTTATGTGCCTTACATCAAATAATCAAAGTAAACTAATAACACTAAACTATGAACTTAATTCATGCCTTTATATAAAAAAATGTTTTGGAATGCAAAATTTTATTTACAAAAGTGCACTTATTTTTTATCTAAAATAATAACTATTTACACAAATTGTCACTTGATATATAATTGTAATGTAGCTCGAAAATATTTGAAAACAAATATCATGCCTTCATATTATAGAATAAAATTTTTTTTTATCGTAACTCCTAAGGCGTTTAAACATTTTCTGATTTTTTACATAGCAAAATTTGACCTAAAACAAGTATGTATTGTATAGTTAAAATTACACAATAGCTACATAAAAGTGTCTTAAAGAAGCTTGTAGAAAATATATTTTTATTTACATGTATACTGTACACACAGGCCTGCAACAATATCTCTCACATGTCTTCCAACTGCAGGCACTTTTTGTAGTCCAGCGACACTAGCGACACCGCACGCGACACCTGAACTACAATGTTAAGCTTACAGAGCTTTTAGTTCCAGATGTCACTACTATTGGCGCAGCGTCGTTTCATATTGGACTACGCGCTAGCATAGGGAGTAGAAAGACATGTGAGAGACATTGGGACTGCAATAAGGTATTTTACCATTTAAATCCAGCGCTTGTTTTTCTCATAAGAATAACATTGTAAATTTAGCGCAAGTTTTTGAATGGTCAAAGTTCCTATCGTGGACTTGTGTACTCGCAAGTAGTGCTGAAAATTACAAACTGTGGTAATGTGACTAAAAATTGTAAAGACATTTTGTTTCTCCTTGCACGGTAATACGTACATTATAAAAATGTATGGAGAGTCACCATGCTAAGTACAAAATTTTAAAAACTTTAAAACTTAATAATATTATAATTAGACATTGGGTGCGTACCGTATTCACTTGCGAGCGCTGAGAGTGCTGACAAAACGTACCGTATCACCTCTGTCAGCGCTTCACAGCGTTTACCGAAAAGTCCCGAACGGACAACAGCTGATGCTGATAACCTCTGCGCGCTTCTGAAAGTAAATAGGTGAGGCGCCTCACAGAGGTCTGGCGTACCGTATTTGCTAGCGCAAAGTATCCAAATTGCTCAGAATTCGTACCGTATTGCACTGCACAGCGCTCTCATCAAAGTTGGCCATCATTATTGGCTTAAGTTTTTAAAATTTTACAAAAATATTACATTTTGTTTTAATACAAATTGCTATAGGAAAAAAACGAGAAATATAATATGAAACCTTCAGGGGGGGGGGGGGGGGGGAATAATTTTTAACATAAATTCACACTGCATTTTTTTTTTTTTATTATTATTCTGTTTTGCTTTACTTTACATTATCACTACGATGCTGCATTTTGCCACTTACTACAACAATGTAGTGCATTAAAAAAAAAGGAGTTATATAGGCAATGGCAAATCTGATAATGCCATAGCTTTTTAGCTGAGAAAAGGAAGAAACTTTTTTTGTTCACTTTCTACCAGATATTCATTTGTACCATTTAGTAAATTTTTTATATTTTATCGTAGCTATTAAATATGTCAAAATTTAATCAGCTTCAATATTGATAACTATAAAACTGTTCTCTGTTTTTTTTTTATACACAGTATATTATACAGAATTAAAAATATAATCATGGTTTTTATTAGAAACTTTCAAGTTTAGAGTAAAGTATTATTCACAAGACGCGTAAATTTAACAAGCGTCAACGTGCGTCAACGCGCGTAACAAAGTTGGAACAATGTAAACAAATGGAGCCGTTCACATGGTTTTTGAAAATTACATGTGAACGGCTCCATTTGTTTACATTGTTCCAGCTTTGTTACGCGCGTCAAATTTACGCGTCATGTGAATAATGCTTAAAAGCCAATAGCCACACTCCCATGCTCCATAACTATGATTTTAAACTAAATGTTCCAAGTTCATGTATACATTATAGAAGCTTAACATTTTAGACATTATATATATCTGTGTTAGTGTTATGGTGCTTTCACGTATTCATTGTTTTGTAGTAACTTGTGCAGCATTTCTGCAGATAATTGAAAATCCTTGTATCTTTGTGTACCAAATTTCTGTAGTCAATTTTATGTGGAAGAGTCTACCTGTGTAAAAAAAAAAAAAAAAAAAAAAAAAATCTTTAACTTTACGCAGCAACAAAGATTTTGCTGCAAAAATTGTCACAGCCTTTTTTTTTTTTTTTTTTTTTTTACTGACAAGTTAACAAATTTTGACAACATTTGCATTTGCTGCCAAAGTTTGAAAAAAAAAAATGAAACACATAATATTGAAGGTGCTCTGCTATAATGTCCTAAGTCCATGCACTTGACCTTGAAAAATAAAAAATCATCGGATCGACCCCAAATTTTGGATTTTATTGTTTCAAATCATTTGCAGCAAAAAAATATTTTTCAAGGTCAAATGGATTAGCGGAGCATCCTCGATATATGTGTATGCACCTTTACATACTCTTAATATCTTGCCTATGCATCTATATAAATTAACGTTTCTTAACATAGCTGTACAAATACTTGTGGGGCTTATAAAGTTCTTTTCTGCTACATATCTGCATTTAATAATTAATTAGTAATTTCTGAACTACTTGAATTATGGCAACATTATTATTATTATTTTCTTTGTTGTTTGGATTTAAATTATTTTTATTGGAATGAAAATATATAATGTATTGAATTTACACAAGTTCTGTATCTATTTATTTATTACTACTATGGTACTTTAAAAGTTGTTGAAGAAAATTATGAAAAATATTTTGAAATTTTATTTCAAATTTGTCTCGCACACCTAAAACGTTCCTAGAAATGTACCATTATTTCCAGTTCATTTTAAAAAAAATTAACCAATACATATATGTTATAAACTTACCCCAAAAGGGACTATAGTGTCATGATATGTACATATTAAATTGTAATATTTCTTTACTTATTATAAAAACTATTTTATAAAATTGATTTTTAAAGAAATAAAACTAATTAAATTTGAGTAATAATAAAATACAGAACTTGTATTTGTAAGCAGCTATAATATTTAGGAACGTAGCTAATTTTTAAGAATGTCTCTGTTAAAGATTTTGTGTTTTGTGCTATTAAATTTAACAAAATTGTGTTTTTTTCTCTGATTGGAATATTTTTTACTAAAAATTAATTTTAAACTTTACAGCTAAAATTACAGTAATTTTATGGTTTTAAATATATTAAACTGTATTATGTTTATAATGTACTGTATAATAAGAAGTGTTTTAAAATATTTATGTTTTAACAAAGTCCCTATATTTTTATGTCTAGTTATAAGGTAAGCTTTCTAGTTATTGTTGTAAATTATTTTAACTCTAGAGTTTATTATCGTAGATATTTTTGAAATAATGAGAAGTTAGCATTTAAAAAATAATGTTGAAGACTTGACACTATTATCAAAACTAATTATTCATTGTAAGTGGTACCAATATTTTAAAATAAATAAAATTAAATGGCTTCTGTGTGTAAAACAAACTGAAAACAACAACAACAGCGGTTATCAATATTAAAGAAAAGGATAGAAATACCAGCAAGGGCCTTACTATTACCACAATAAAAGTTATATGGTGAGGTGGAAATCTCACGTTGCACCGAGTTTTAGTTATAATGTTTATATAACAGAGCTGTCGTTATTGATGATTGATTGATTGCTAATTCCATTCAATGACAAAAGCTATCAGTTATATAAAGATTGAGCTATAGCTCTGTGCCACGTGAGACCTCTCCATAGAACTTCTACTATGGTATGACCCTTGCTGGTATTTCTATCCTTTTCTTAAATATTGAAACTAAATTAAACAAGGGAATTTTGATTGATAGTAGTTCTCAATAGCAACTCAATCTTAAAACAAAAATTGCACTAAATCTTTTTTTATTTTATTATTAGGCCTATAATTTTCCAACTTTGAAAAATGCTAATTTCTCATGTTTCTTTACTTTAAAAAAATGATAAAAAGATAGATATTATGATGTGTAAAACTATGTTGTAAATATATCATTGTGTAGGTTCTGTTCTGCTGCTCCTCATACTTCCATCGAAATATTTTTAGTGACATTAAATATCATAAGTTTTTAATATTTTAATTATTGTTAATGGCTGCTAATTAACATTAAATATTATAATGCTACATAAAATCAGTGTTCTTTATAAAAATAATAGACTAGAAGCCGTTATATAATGGACACAAATAGTACTATTGAGAAAGCAAAATATGGAGCTATTTTATCATTATTATTTAGTCAAGCATCTATTTAAACATAAAAGGATAAGAGTAAAAAATATTCTTATTTAAAAAGCTCTTAACAATTTTGGTGTAACAATGAGATTATAAATTATTTATTATGCGTATTTCAGGATCTTTTCTTTTAAAGGTAATGTTTATAGGGCTCCAAAATTGTAAAATTATATAGTAATAATTAATAATAATAAAGTTCTAAGATTAAAAAGTTAGTAAAATTGTTTTTTAAAACCTGCAAATAAAATAAAAGTTAAAAATATAGGCTATAGTGGATTAAATTTTTTATTTAAAATTTATTTTTATTATTTTAGAATTTGATATTACTATAATAGAAAATAAAAAAAAATAGCTAAAATTTTACATAACTTTCATAGATCATAAACTGGCAGTTACAAAAATGCGGCTTATGATTATTGTTATTATTTTCTCAATCTGTTATAATCTATAAAATACTAAAATCTTGATTTTTTTTTGTTTGTTTTTTTCATACTAATTTTATTAGTGAAGTAAACTCAACATACAAGTTGGGTTTCATGTGAGAGATGCTTTAAAGAATAATGATAAAGTTAGCTTTTGTAAACAATATAGTAAAAAAGCTTTCATATAATTTCTGTTCCATTATTATTTATTACCTATAAGTCGTCACAAATCGCTTTCAATTTTATATGTATTACTACTGGGCAATGCACACTATTTTTAATTATGCACTACAGTATTATTCTTGTTGAACCTTATAAGATTTTCTAGTTACAAAATAAGTGCTGCGTAGAAACTTTAAAGGCATAGAACACCTTGAACAAAAAAGTTGTGTAATATCCTAAAAAAACTGAAAATCAACGTTGATTTGGCCGGAGTCATTGATTTCTAATTTATTTTCCACTCACAAAATGCTACTGACGTCACAGCTCGCCCGGTTTACGCGCGCGTTAAACAAGCAAGCCGTGACGTCAGTGACCGCCAGTGGAATTTTGTGAATGGAAAATAAATTAGAAATAAATGACTTTCGCCAAATCAACGTTGATTTTCAGGTTTGTTAGGATATTACAAAACTTTTTTGTTCAAGGTGTTCTACGCCTTTAATAAAAGCATTGGAGCAAGGTAAATAATATACAATTAAATATCCAATTTACGCACCGACAAAAATAAATAAAAGTAATAATTATGCTATAGCTCAATGCAGCAACATGTATACTGTGTATAGCATTATCATACTATATATATTGTATAACATAGCAAAATAGTTGAGATGTTCAGTATAATTACTTATGGTATTACATAATTGCAACATTTGTGCTCTATGATATAGTAAACTTCAAAATGTAGCATAAGTTATGTAATTTATTTTTTTTAGTTCGCGTAAAAATATTTTTGCAATAGTAGAGATAAAATATTATGAAGTTATTTTTTTTTTTAACATGTGTATTATTTTCAATGTCAAGAACTTTTTATGAAAAAGTTAGTTTTTATAAAGTAATAAAGAAAAAAAAATAGCCGGACATAATATCACACGCCAACTTTATTTTTATTTTTCTATTGTTGTCGCAATCATTTTTCTCACATACCATGTTAAACGCTCATAAAAATACATTTTTTTTTAAGAAAATTTATATGATATAATAATACTACTTCTTTTAGAAGTCACTCTACAGTAAAATTATAAAATAAAAAGATAAAAATACATGAGAATATATTTACAACTTCGTTGTGTTTAAAATATTTTGTCAAATTGTTAATTATTTATTATTAAATATTTCTCCAGTTGAAAATTATTTAATTAAATAAAAAAATTATAAACCTTGGATTTAAATTAAGTCTAGCAAGAAAATAATGTTAATTATAATAATAAAAATAAAAAAAAATTACGTGGAAGACTATGTAAACAGAGCCAAACTATTTCTGACTGGTCTAAAATGTACAATTTATGACATAAAAAACTTTATTCTATAATGCATCGTACATTATATACCATGTATTTCTTCTCTCTTTCTTGCCTTTTTAAGAGAATAATAAGTGTCATAAATAAAGAATTATGGAAATATTTTATTCAAGTTTCAAATTAAATAATATTGTAGTTTTTTTTAAAGCAATATAATAAAGATTTTTATGAAAATAATTAATAATCTTTCACGTAATGATATTAATATACAATTAAAAAATTGTGTAGTGTTTTAAACAATAGTGTATTTTAAATTATAAAAATAATAGCTTCAATACAGTATGTATAACTAATATAAAATAATGCAATTTTAATGTAATTGTAAATTCATTGTAAGTAAAAGACACCAAAATAAAACATTCTATGTACATGTACAAAAGTTAATAATGATTTTTATTTCCTTTTTTGATTCATTTGTCAGAAATTTTGCATAATTATATTTACAACAATAGACTCGTTTAATTGTGTTGCTAAATATGTATTCTATACCATTATCATATATATCAGGGGTGTCAAACTCATTTCGCATACCGGGCCAAATTCGGTCCTAGAAACCATTTGCGGGCTGACTTTCACTGTTTCACTGCGGGGGGACGGCCCCGCCGGAGTAGAATTTTTTTTCAAAAAGAGGGCGTATGGCTATTGAATTTTTACGCAAATAATGTACGTTTTACCATATATAATAAGGAATGTTTTACTCAAAATATTAACACCGTGAATATAAAACTAAAAAAAGGAGGGACTAAAACTGTAATTATACAACAATATTTAAATTATATTGTATTATTTTTTATTAATTTTATTTTTTTTTTTAAATCGGAGGTTCCGCGGGCCGCGTGTTTGACACCCCTATAGAATACAAAAATAAAATTATCTATCTTAACTTTTAAATTAAACACTGAAATTAAAATTTGCATAGTTTTAAAACACAATAAACTTCCTTCCAACAACAATTCTAAAAAATTCAAAAAAAAAAAAAAAACTTTATAGGACTTATATAAATAACATTAGTTTGTCTCAAAATTCAACTATATATAGCTGCGATCAGAAAATTTCGATTTTTTTCAACGCGCAACATTTTCATACTTATTTTTCCTATATCTGACACCAGAAATAAAAACGGAATAGTTACGCAAATAGCATACTTTACAGTATTTTCACGCTCTCTTGTGGGGCCACATTTACATTGTGGTAATAATTGTTATCTGTTTTGGAGATCCCACAATGTCATGTTTAATCATTTTAATTAAAGTATACTCCTCCCGAATAAATCTGACCGCAGCGTTGATCTCTCCAAATGTTAAATATATGGGGAAACTTTTAACGCAACCGCGGTCAGATTTATTCGGGAAGAGTGTACATGCCATGCTGTTTCATGTGGTTTATGGGTTTAAATATAAAAGGTATAAATAGTATAATTATACTTGTACGTGTACATGTATCCCCATCAATTTGTTCCTTAAAAAGTTCAACTTCCGTAAAAGAAATTCAATATATTATAACTATCATATCACAATAAAATTAATATTTTTAAAATAATATTACTCTTTCTTTTCTCGTAATAAAAAAAATACACACACACACACACACACATATATATATATATATATATATATATATATATATATATATATATATATATATATATATATATATATATATATATATATATATATATATATATATATACTAAAAAGTAAACTAATAAAATCATAAATTTAAGTATATACGAATAAATAAAATATAGACTTAAAATTTCAAAAACAAAACATTTTGAAGAAATGTTAAGTTTGTGCGATATATTACAGTACAATATTTTAAACTTTCAATTTACTACTGCACAGCACAAACATCATTTGTATAACTCTGATATGAAAAACAAAAAGCAAAAATGTACAGCTATGAATAAAGAAAGAATATTTAAAAATTTGTTTACTTAATTAAACTTAAATTCAATTTAATTTACATCTACTCTTCTTCCATGACTTTCTTCATTTCAAATTTGATGTCATCTGTTGTGGCATCTGCGTTCCTTATAAACTTTTGACTGATTCGTGAAGCTACATTTTGAGTACCTTCTTGCATTGCGTTCACGCATCTTAGGTACTTTGTTTTTAATAATTGTAGAACCTGCAGAAAGTTAATAATCATTATCATAATATTGAGTATATATTGATTGGTTGATTGATTGATTGATTGATTGATTGATTGATTGATTGATTGATTGATTGATTGATTGATTGATTGATTGATTGATTGATTGATTGTTTATCTACTTACCTCGGGTGTACAGCAGAACATATAAAAGATGTATACAGATCGTAACAGGTTGATGGCATCAGTAACGTACCAATATGAGGCTTTACCTCCAACCTTCCAAGAAACTAATTCCATTATCCAAGGAATGCCCATAAGGCCAAATAGTTTCAGGAAGAATATCAAACTATAAAATAAAATATAGCACTATATTACTATATAGTCTATATATATAAATAAATATATATTAATAAATTTAATCTATAATATACCAAAAATGTTTTTTTAATTATATATTTATAATATATAGGGTCTATGCATTCATGTTAAAGTCGATGCCATGTTGGATAACTCAATAACGGGTGGCATAGGAAACAAAAATCATTTTGCCAGTATAACAACACTATATATACAATATTTTTGAGAGCACTGATGCTGTAAATATGTTGAATTAGTATCTCAAGTATATGTGAGAAAAATAATAATAACCACAAATTAACCAATTTCCCAAAGAAAATTGACTACAAAATAAAGTTTTTTCTATGCTGAGCAATGTTATGCACTACTCCAGTATGGCCTCCAAGCGCAATAAATATGACGTCATCCGCATACACCCTATATATTATATATATTATAATATGCATGCATTAAACATTAAACTTACCGTTTACGGTAAATATTGTTGTTTGTATGTCGTGTACTGTTCTGACGATTTAAAAACATCGTTTGATGTGTGTAACAAGAGATCTTGATGACAGTAAAAATAAAAAGTACCAAATTTATTAAAATTATAATACCCATAGGACCATAAAAATATAATAGTGCTCCATAATTTGGTACCTCTGAAATTTTACATAATAAATTATAATCATATAAATGATTTTTTTTTTTTAACATTTTTATTCAACTAAAAAAGTAGAAAACGCATGATTGATATTTCAATAAAATAATAATATTCTATTGTTACCGTCATTTGCAAACCAGCAGTGTGTGTTACCAAGATTTGGTTGTATAATTTTAGGTACAGTGTTGTTATTATTTGCCCAAATGGTTATTGCAGAAATAAGTGCAGGTACACCCATAGCGTAGATACCGTAGTATAGAAATTTTTTAAATTCTTCATCATATCGTTTGTTTGTATTAGCATCAGCCACAAGTTTTTGTAGTGATCTGGGTATAAAAAACACACCATTGTATATTTTATAAAAATATAAATTTAGCAATCCACAAAATAAAAACTACTTAAACAGTTTAAGCTGAAATTTTAAAATTGCACGGTAGAGGATAGAACTCTAACAAGTAAAAGTGTAAAAATTTATTTATACGTGTGTGTTTGTGTGTTTATTTATATTATTATACTTATTTACTTGCATTTGTAAACTTTTATTCCAAAACATTCGGTTATATATTATGATTTAAAATGGAAGTAGAATAATTTGCTAACCTATTGTGCATGACTTTAAACTGAAGGTAAATATATTATGTGACTATGTGAAGAAAATACAACTCCAAATGAAAGTATTCAAAAATTACTTGCATAACACTATATATTTCCAATGATACTTTAAAAATTATTTAAATATTAATAATAATAATAATAATAATAATGACCCCTAAACGGTGTTTGTTTTTTTAAATACATGAAATTTCTTTTTTTAAGATATGTACGCACCTAAAAGTCATTGAAATGTTAATGCACATAATGTTCATCCAAAAGAATCCAGCCAATAAACTATACTGGATAGTGTAAGCTGAAAGTCACAAAAAAAATTAATAAAGACATAGTAAGAAAAAAAATATATATATTCCCCAACCCCCCTTATTTTTTATACGTGCATGAAAAATGTATTTTTTAATATTTTTTAAAAATCATTTTGAATTAATAATACTTCAGAGCAAAATTAGCAATTTAAAGATGCTCATATAAATGTATAATGATGAATATAAAATATTATATATTATATAATAATAATATATAGTGTATATATATATATATATATATATATATATATATATATATATATATATATATATATATATATATATATTCCAGGGTTAGTTAATATTGCTACTGTGAGTATTATTATTTAATTAATACTTAATTGATTGCATATATTATACAGGTATGCAATCACAAAATCAAACAAATAATGTTCCGTGTGAAAAGACCAAAATATTAATATTATAATATTTAAACTCACCTACTACGACACACGGAATATCTTCTAAGGTATCACCAACTACATGAGCAATTGCCAATGCAATACATGCAACAAACATACAGCCACAATGTAGCATCAAACTCAATCCTTGAGCCGTGGATCGTAATTCGTATAACAAAATGTGCACCACTAACGTAGCCAGCAAAAATAGAGCTCCGAGAATAAATAACGTAGTGTAGATTGCTATATTGATATTCTGTTCATGTTTTGCTTCTTTCGGTTCAGCAACAGGACAGGAAGCTACAATTAGATCAACGGTTTCTATACTCGTTTCTAATAATCCGATGCAGTAGGTTGATGGCGCAAATCCATTATGCTCAGGACCCTCACTAAAAAATAATAATAGTAGTAATAATAGTAATAATATAATAAAGATTGGTTAAAAGCAAGAGAAAAGTTAAACCTCGAGCACAGGCATTTACGTGTCATGCAGAAAGCTGCAGTTCTTGGCACAGCTAACATCGTGCGCAAAGTGCTTAGTTTGTGACCCCTCTGTATACCACCTGCAGTTTCTGACATAATTGGTTCTGGATTATTCTCACCTTCACCTTGAATCAAGTAGGATTCCGGTGTTGGTGTTTCAGAAGAAGAAAGAAAAGAACTCATAATAATAATATTATATATATATATATATATATATATATATATATATATATATATATATATATATATATATATATATATATATATATATATATATATATATATATATATATATATTGTATATCCTTTCCACTTTCTACATATGTATATAAATTCAATATTTTTAATCATATATGTAAAGTAGATTATTATAACATGTAAGCGTATAGAATCAATCACAAAATCAACATCACATTTAACATCTAGATCAACTAAAAATAAGAAATAATTTTAATCGTACACGCTTTGAGATGAAGATATTATGATGATAGTAAACTTTCAGAAATTAACCACAATAGCTTTATTTTACAGTATACAGAACTCTATATATTCTGTAAAGCTATAATATAATCTCTACAGTACACTGTATGTATATTATTTTACTCACTATAATAATAACAACCGACCGTCACCAATTATTGTTACATTGGTTGATGGATCAGATAAATGACCTGTTTCATTCATGGAATAATAAATAGCATCTGGATTAGCACAAGAAGGGACTGTATTGTAGACAGTAGAGTAGTTACGTTCATTAAGAGAGGCGTATTGTTCATGGCTCCAATTAATCCAGTTTCCTTGCGCTGTTTCACATTGCAATCTAGAAAATTTATGAAAAAATATAACTATATATTGTGTATATATATATATATATATATATATATATATATAATATGTACAAAACATACATAAAGTCATTAATTTCAACAACATCAATGCATAAGCATAACAACATAATTTCTGCAATAATAATAAAATTTGTCCCCAAAGCATAACAAATATGTTCTACAGCAGAATTCTTTATGAAATACCATAGTTGCAAGTTTTATGATATGATATGAATGCATAACAAAATGACACAATTACAAGGAAAAAATAAATTATACGAAATTTATGCTGCTTTGAATAATTTCGATATTGTACTGTACATCACAATTTTTGCTATTTTGTAATAACATAAGTAATTATACTGAAAATTTTAACTATATATTATACGCTATAATATGCATAATATAATTTATGCACAGTACAGTATAGGGGAACAGTGTACAGTCATTTTACTTACAAATACATTTCCATATAATTGGCTTATGGCCATTCAATGCAATGAGATGGAGATTTTAGTTGACGCAAAACTCTATATAAAAATACATGTTATTCCTATATGCCATTCATATAGTATTATGGCAATAGAAATTTATTTTTTTAGTAAAATTACCGTACAAGTGAAGCGGGACATAGTGAATAATCATTAATTACTATAATATGATGGTAGAAATTTATGTTCTTATGCATAAATGTTGCTACATTGAGCTATAGCGTTATTATGACATGTAAGTATGCATACTTATTTTTAAACTTGCGTGTATAGGATAGGGTAGTCCGGTGCATGCGGTTGCATTCATAAATCCAACTCTATATGTGAGCACTTAATTACATGCAATAGTAAAATGATACATTTTGCCAGTTTAAATATACTTAGCAATACATATTTTTCAGTGCATTTATGTTGTTAACAGGTTAAGTGAAAAAAAAAAACTTTTTTATTGTTTTATGCTGAGCAATGCTATATATAATAACTGCTCCAGTATAGCTTCAAAGCGCATTCATTATGACATTATTTTCGCATATGCCCTATATAACGTGTTCACGGTACAAGAACAAAACTAACCTTTCTGTTTCATTATTTTTAACTAGCACCTGTCCTGGACCACAACACACTTGTACGCATGTCCCTCGAAGACATGGACATGTCAAAGCCACCTTGCCATCAACGTCAGTGCCTTCATCTAAACAATATTCATTTGAGTTGAAGTTCTTCACACCAACTGCTAACTTTGGTGTTAATATAAAATTGTCAGAAATCACAAAATCATCACTCATTAAAACTTTAATTTTTGATGAACTACATGGCAAAATATTAACATTAGAACTTATATTATAAAAACTGGCATCGGAAGTCACATTAGAATATATGTCACTTATGTTATATACACTAACACAACCATTTAAAGTTGAGTTTAATTTTTGATTTTCTGGACAACATTTGTTAGAACTACCTAATATTAAATTGTTATGAAACATTAATATAATTGAGATTGTATATAATATTATCAAAATCATGATGTTTTCATTAATTGTTTAACACTTAATTTTCTATTTGATAAACAAAAAGAAAGAAAAAACTATAATGTTGTTAGTCGGTCGGTGTCAACAAGCATACTACAAAAAAAAATTCCCACCCGAGTGATTCGTTTTCGCCGACAATTTGCGGATGGTATCGCGGCAACCCAACTCGGATAACACCCCAACTTTTCCATGCGATGGGACAGGTTATCCGATGTTTGTCGTGTTTAAAACTTTGATGTTTGTAGATGCCGCTTTTAGCATAATTAATGCAATTCTACTTCTGCCGGATGGTGACCCGACTTTCATCGGACGCGCGCTCGATAACTATAAGATTCTGACACGATATTTTGCAGATAATACTTCGATTGTAATCGGCTGATTTTTACCACCTACATCCACCCTACCCACCCCCCTAGGATTGGAATGCAGGAATACACTGTTGCCACATGTTTAATTTATTCATAATTAGTCCTATATGAAATACGTTGTGTTATTTCTTTATTATAAATATTTCGTATATACATTGATGATTCAGCAGACTCGCGCAGATTTGATTTGCGATGAAGTCCCATATCAAGTCATAATATCCTCGTCTCTCACCGTGGCTGCAGACGTGGTTGTACCTATAACAATTAAAATAAGAAATTAAACAAAGTACAGCGTTCAATAAATTTGATTATGCAACATTTTTATACTTCCCGTGTTCAAGTAGCACTGCCTAGATGAAAATATAATAGCTCCGCGGCTGGAGTTGATCAATTTGCGCAAATATTTATAAGTTTTATTAGAGCATATGTATATTACATCCACACTAGAAGCTCCAACTTCTCCAACTGAAGCTGAAAAATGTTGAAGTCTTGAAGTTTGTAACGAACTTTTCTTTTTTTCCCCTAAAAATATTTAGTCTCCTCCTATTTTTTCACTCTAACCTGGCAAAAATACTAAAAATTATAGAAAATAATCGAAGGATTATCTGCGATAGTGTTGTCGAGAGGATATCCGAGCTACATCGGCGATGTATCGAGTTGATTTTAGCGTCTCAGGTGTGTCCGATAAAAGTCTGAGCCGACAATTTCACGCGAGGGGAGAAAAAATCAAGTGATTATCCGAGTGCACTTGCATCTGCGGTGTATCCGATGATTGTCGGCTTACCACCCGGCTAGGGAACCGAGTCGACGGCGTATCTGCTAAATGTCGCGGTAAAATAATTTCTTGACTTCTATCAATTTTTTACTATCCGAGAAGGTCGCGTGATTATCCGACTAAAGTCGTTTTTAAGCAGCAAAAAAGTGCACTATTGGACACATATCGCGGTGTTATCCGCTAATTGTCGAGAAATCGAGTCACTCGGGCAACTTCTCATTTATTTTTTCTCGCAAGGTCAAGCGGAGCGTATTTCAGCGAACTTTTGACCGTTTACTATACAAATACAGGAATAATTAATTATACTTCCTATTTTTAAAACTATCATTTTAAGTTTTAAAATACAGAGGATGCTAAATTTCTTGGCAATTATAGTACACTGCGGAATTTTGTTTTATTATTTATAATATTTAAATAACAATAAAGTATTTGTTGATACATTACAGTAACTTTTCCTCACTTTATGGTCTTAAATTAAAATATATTATTTTGGTAGGTACATTTTTGTCTTTGTCATTAGCGTGTCCTAAATGTGAGAGACAAATGAAGTAGAGAGAATCATATAAATATTTTTAAATGCTGCTTGTTACATTATACAATTAAAAATATATCACCATAATATACTGTTTATACTTATTTGAATATTCAGAATAAGATAGAAATAATAAAATAAATTGTACAAAAATAAACAAGAAATCATATCATTTTATTTCTATACATTGCACCTTTTTTTTTTTTTTTTTTTTTTTTTTAATTTGCGAGAATCTGTTGTATTGCTCTTAAAAATTTGGACGAGAGAGGCACAGGAAACGGCGCCAAAAACTTCCAGCTAAGATACGTGATATAGGGTCTATTCATTCATGCATGTTAAAATCGACGCCGTGTTGGTTAACTCAATAACATGGATGGCATCATTTTGCCAGTTTAAAAACGCTATCCAATATTTTTAAGAGCATTGATGCTGTAAATATGTTGAATTAGTATCTCAAGTATGTAAGACAAATAACAATAACAAAAAATAACTGATTTCCCAAAGAAAATTGGCCTCAACGCAAGGTTGTCATATGCTCAGCAATGTTATTCACTATACTCCAGTATGGCCTCCAAGCGTATTAAATAAGAAGTCATGCGCATACACCCTATAACAAAACCAACACAATGAAAATGAATATAAAATCAACGAGTTTAAGTCTAATTTATGGATAATAAGATATGTTAATTATTATTATAATACTATATATAAATCAAGTAAAAGTTTACCATGACTTTAAATATACGATGTGCAATTAACGCGTAAAAATTTTGCAATATAGTAGAGATAACATATAATAAAGCTAAAAAATTTAATTTGCTTTACATGTATTATTTTCAATGTCAAGCACTCGGTCTTTATGAAAAAGTAAGTATGTGAAAGCAATAAGGGGGGAAAAAATGCCGGAAATAATATCACACGTCAACTTTATTTAATTTTTCTATTGTTTTCTGTTATTTTCTCATGTACATGCCTTATTAAAAAAAAAAAAAAAAAAAATGAAGAAAATTGAAGTGTTTTAAAACCACTCAACATGGAAAGAGGAAATTACGTAATTTATGCTGCTTTTATGTTATAATACTCTACAGCATATTATAGATTGTTTAATTATATTAATATAAATAATTATGCTGTAAAATTAAAAGTATTTATGCTCTTTTACATATTATATAGAAAAATGCACCATAGCATATATAATTTTGCTGTAGAGCACAATTGTTGCTATAAATGTACTAGCTAGTATGATTATTTCGTATTTTATTTTTCTGGTTAGAGAAAAAATAATTACACAAAAAGATAAAATTACAGGAAAATATTTTAAAATATATCAATAACTTTTTATGTTTAAAGTTTGTGGATTTTTTTAATGATTTATTATTGATATTTTCCCAGTGCAAAATTGTTTAATTGGCTTAAAAATTATTAACCTTGGATTTAAATTGTACGTGCGTTTAGTAAAAAAATAAAATCATAAACTGAAATCTTTATCAAGTTTATATATATATAATATATATATATATATATACACACAGAATATATATATTTTTTTGATGTTGCGTGAAAGTCTTTTTTAAACAGAGCCAAACTATATGACTGATTTAAATTTGTACAATTTATGTCATAAATAAACGATCAAGGAGATACTTAATTCAAGTTTCAGAATAAATAATACTTTTTATTATTATTATTATTTTTTTTTTTTTTTAATACAATAACAATTTTTGTGAAAATAACTAATAATCTTTCACGTACTGTAACCATTAAATAATAATATGCATTTTGAATTATATATAAAAAGTAGCTTTGATGTATTTATAACTAATATAAAATAATACAATTTTAATTTAATTGTAAATTCATCGTAAGAAGAAGACAGACACCAAAATAAAACATTCTCTATGTACAAAAGTTTATAATGATTTTTATTTTTGATTCAATGATCAGGAAGTTTGCAAAATTATATTTACAAGAGGCTTGTTTGTTTACAAAATACATAATTATATTCTATACCATTACCATATAAATTATAGATCGTTAACCATAAGTATATTAAAATTAATTTAATAGTATAATTTTATATAATACTGCATTAATGCGTAAAGTAAAATATATCATATTCATTTAAAAATAAAATTAAAATTATAATGAACTTTTTTGCTACTACAGTGCAATATTTTAAACTATCAATTTACTACTGTGCAATAAATCGTTTGTAAAATTGATATGATAGATAAAAGGCAAAATGCACAGCCATGAATAAAGAAAGTATTTTTTTTTTTTTAATATTTTACTTAAACTTTTTTTTTTTTTATTATTATTATTATTTTTTTTTTTACATCTACTCTTCCACCATGATTTTCTTCATGTGTACTTCTTTTTTAATAATTGAAGCACCTGCAAAACGATAATAATCATTATAATATAGGATCAACGATCAATGATTAGATGATTTATTGAAATATTGTTTATACAGTATAATATTATTTATTAACTAACCTCGGGTGTACAGCAGAACATATAAAAGATGTATACAGATCGTAACAGGTTGATGGCATCTGTAACGTACCAATATGAGGCTTTACCTCCAACCTTCCAAGAAACTAATTCCATTATCCAAGAAATGCCCATAACACCAAAGAGTTTCAGAAACAATATCAAACTATAAAATAAAACAGCATTAATAATAATATATAAATATATATATATATATATATATATATATATATATATATATATATATATATATATATATATATATATATATATATATATATATATATATATATATATATATATATATATATATATATATATATATATATATATATATATATATATATATATATATATATATATATATATATACTGTAAATATTAATAAATTTAATACTGACTACCAAAAATATATTAATTATATTATAATATATTCGATTTCGCATTAAACTTACTGTTTATGGTAAGTATTGTTGCCTCCATGTCGTGTACTGTCCTGATGACTAAAAATCATCGTTTGTCGTTTATTGTAACGAAAGATCTTGATGGCAGTAAGAATAAAAAGTACTAAATTTATTAAAATTATAATACTAATAGGACCATAGAAATAAATGAGTTCTCCATGATTTGGTAGCTCTGAAAATTAACATAATTAGTTACAATTATATTATGTAATATTTTTTGCATGCAATGGATATTATCGGTTTAGCGCGCGGGGAAAGCTAAGGGTCCCCTATTTTAATATTACGCTTATAGGGTAAAACGCTTCTTTTTTTTTTCTTTTTTTTTGTTGTTTGTTTTTTTTTTTTTTGTAATTTTTGAGAAAACTACTCTACTGATTCCGGAGAATTATAAATGAGAAACACTAGACATACTTTTACAAGTTTTAAGCCATAGATTTTTTTTTTAAATAAATTTTTATTTTTTAAACCGATAATTTCCATTGAAATAGAAATGACAATTATTATTGGTATTTTATTATTTATATTTATTGTCAAGCTTAACGTGACTTTATTTATGACACATAATTTTACCGTCATTTCTAAACCAGCAGTGTGTGGCACCAATATGTGGTTGAAAATCTTGAGGTACAGTGTTGTTATTATTTGCCCAAATGGTTACTGCAGAAATAAGTGCAGGTACACCCTTAGCAAAGATACCGTAGTATAGGAATTTTTTGAATTCTTCATCATCATATCTTTGGTTGGTATTAGCACCAGCCGCAAGTGTTTGTGATGATCTGGGTATACAATATACATTAAAATACATAAACATAAAAATATTATTAATAATTAGCAACCCCGAGTTTAAGAACTCTCAATAAAACAACTATAACAATAATTTTAAAATTGCATCGTAGAGAATAGAAACTCTTTACGTAAAAACCTATATTATACATATATATATATATATATACTATATGTATATATTATACATGAATATATACAAATATATGTACAGTATATATATTTATATACACACACACACATACTCATTTTTCATTGTAAAATATTTGGTTATTGTGATTGAAGTTTAATTATTTGACCTTTAAACTGCGGTGAATGTGATTGTTAAAAGAATATAGAATTATCTAAATGCAAATATTCAAAAATTAGTTGACGCAATATTTTTAATATTATTTAACACATTGTATTCAACAAATGATAATAATAATTAGTGACCGCGCACTACACGATGTTTTATTTAATTCCAAATTTCTTTTGTTTAAGATACATACCTAAAAGTCATTGAAATGTTGATACACATAACGTTTATCCAGAAAAATCCAGCTAATAAACTATATTGTATAGTGTAAGCTGAAAGTTAAAAAAAAAATCAACAAAAACATATAGTAAAATAATAAATAATAAAAATATATTAATAATTGTCCTCCATTTAAATGAGCGCTCATTTAATTTTTATTAAATGTTTAGAAAATGTCTCCATATCATTAAAAACTAAAAGCATTTTTGAAATAAACTTTTAATTATTTTAGATGTAATAATACTATAACATGTATTTTATGTTATAACAAAATAATGCAAATATACTCCCAAACTTTCTTAAATATTCTTTTAATTTTTTTTTCATATTTTTGTAGATTGATATTATTTAATTTTTTATTTTCCTTTTTATTGAAAATTTTAAATTTTAAAATTTAATTGGTATTATTTTAAATATTCAGTAATATTACTTCTGAATTTTTTTTCTATTTAGAAGAAATTTTATTTGAACATTTGAAACAGACATCAAAAGTGGCAAGTGATAGTTATACATAAACGTATCCCCCCACTTTTTTTTATTATTATTTGCAAATTATTGATAATAACAATAATCAACTATTCTATTCTTAAAATCTCTAATTACAATTAAGTTGATATATATATATATATATATATATATATATATATATATATATATATATATATATATATATATATATATATATATATATATATATATATATATGGTGCTTCTACGTTTAGTAAACTTGCTATATTGAGTTGAAAATAACCTATATTTTTAAGTCTCACTTATAGTGATCAAAACATTTTTTATAATTTGGATTTCCTATTTAATTAGTTGCATTATATGCAATCACAAAATCTTTAAATTTTCACGACAACAAATTTCATACAACAAGCAAATAATGGTCCATGTGAAGAGACCATGATCCTTATTAAATTTATAAACTCACCTACAACGAAACACGGTGTCTTATCTAAGGTATCACCAACTACATGAGCAATTGCCAATGCAATACATGCAACAAACATACAAGCACAATGTAGCATCAAACTCAATCCTTGAGCCGTGGATCGTAATTCGTATAACAAAATGTGCACCACTAACGTAGCCAGCAAAAATAGAGCTCCGAGAATAAACAACGTAGTGTAGATTGCTATATTGATATTCTGTTCATATTTTGCGTCTTCCAGTTCAACAATAACATCAAAAAACGTTACAATTAATTCAACGGTTTCATTATTGGTTTCATATATTCCGATGCAGTAGTTTGATGGTGGGAATCCAAAATACTCACCATCCTCCTCACTGAAAACATAAAAAAAGGTGTATACTATACAATCGTTTAATATCCCAGTAAACCACAGCTTTTTCGCATAGATTGCAAGTACTTTTCCGACTTAAGAACGTCAGAATACCAGTGACGTCACGTAAGCTGGGAGTGACATTCTTGAATCGGACAAGTACTTGCATTCTACATGTGAAAAGCTGTGGTTTACTGGGATATATATAATATACTATATATTATATTATATATTATATAATATATATACATAATATATACATGGGCAAATATTACTAATATTATTAATATTCCTTTCCATATAAAGTCAATATTTTTAATCATAGCTCTATAAGTACAGTTTCAGACAAATGAAAGTTAGCATGACCTTTGAAACATGTTGCTATTAGGCGCACCTCAAATTTTATGTGGAAACGATATTTTTTTATGTCATATTTACGAATTTTGATGCGCACTCAGGTCTAGCGCTATGTATAGTAACTAAAAGAGGTAGTATGGTCACCGCATTCTTCTTATGTAGGGGGTGCAGGGGAGGTGAAAACCACATTTTGTAGGCCTATGATTGGCGTAGAGAGAAACCCACTTTTGCGGAGATACCCGAAGTCACTTCGACAGCCAATCTTAGCGGCGGATTACAATGTCTCAGAAAATCATTAATTAATAATACTAATCAACTCAGGAGGATATTCATAAAATTAAAAACAATAGCTGACTTCTAGCAAAAATTATCATTTGAATTTTCAAAAAAATTATCAATTGATCTACACTCTGAATATCAATTGAAAATTGGGACTAATCTCCATTCATTTTAATGGTCGATCCACTAAAATGAGTGGTGATGTCATCTCATTTTTACGGTCGATCCACTAAAATGAGTGGTGTTGTCATCTCATTTTTACGGTTGATCTACTAAAATGAGTGGTCATCACATCTCATTTTAATGGTTCAGATCATTCAAACGAAATGACAATGGTCCTTACATTCAATTGATATCCACGGTGTAGATCAATGATTTTTTTATGCCTCGCCATATGATTTGTTCGCCGCCGCTCCAGATTATTAGCATTCAATTTTTAGTATCTTTCTGATCTGCAACATATTAAATAATTTAAGTACATTATATTTTTATAAAATAAAAGAACATATTTGATTTAATTATAAAATGAATTTTTTTCGGTTTAGTGATCGGGGGGAACGCAGAAAAAGCTAAGGGTCCCACTATACTTTAATACATACACTTTTTTTTTTTTTTTTTGACTTCAGAAAAAACTACATAACTAATTATAGAGAAATTAAATGAGAAATACTAGACATAGTTTTACGTGAGTAAAACCAATGAATTGTTTCTCATTTTTTTCTAAAACCGACAACCTCCATTCATCATTCATTGAAATTTATTAAATTTCTAAACAATTTACATGCTAAAAAGATACAATCTTTTGTACAAATTTAAATATGACATTTATTTTTAAAAAATGTCAGATATATTTGCTAAAAATAAAAAATAACATACATGGGAAAAAAATGAAATTGTTATGTACCAAAAAAATTTTTTTTCGACATTAAATTGACTATTAAAATATAACCAGTACATTTTGTGACAATTTTGCGTAATAAATATTATTTTGCATTAAACTCACCTTAATATTATTCAAGAAACCTAGCTGTTTGGAGTAGTAAAAGCTCACACTCGATCAAACATCATGTTGCATAAAATTTATATTGGATCATAATCTCAAAAAGGCCGACGGTGAATGCACGCCTCATATTTCAAACCCAGAAAAAAGGTACTATTTATTAGCCTAACACAATTTTACTATTTCAGAATAATACATAAGTATTTACTTACACTTTTATAATTCTTATTCTTCTAAGTTGAAATAATACCAATAATATTTACTAATATTACAGAGAACGACGTAAAACGTTGAACGCGCCATGCTTCCCTTCTCGTAAATGGCCGTTGTTGGCGTCAATATGTCAATGCCTTGTGATTGGCCAATTCATATCACGTGACTTTATGACGTGTTACATCAATATCAATTGAAATTTTGTCATTAGATTTTTGATGACCATGAAAAATTCAATGATAATTTAATCATTTAAAATTTTAGCCGGATTTTTAAAAAAAAAAATACTAAAAAGACAAAAAGTAACATTTTTCCTCTCTAATTAAATAAAAGCGCTTTATTTTGGCCCATTTAATTTTTTTATTTACCTCTCTCTCTCCTTCTCTCTTTCATTCCTTTAGCAATTTTTACATTATTTACTGAGCTTTTATAAAATTCAAAATAAATATAAACTATAATTTCTTAAATTTGTTTTGTATTTGCTAAAAAAGAACAGTTATTAAAAAAAATTGTAAAGAAAAAAAATTAAAACAAAATGTCCTGATTTTTTTTGGAATATAATTTGATAAAACAATATTTTCTTATCATGTTTTTTTTTTTTTTTTTTTACAAAAAAAATGTTTATTTTCAGTTTGGTTGAAAACAATAATCAATTCCCAATGATCAGTGATCGTTAAAATTTCAATGATTAGGAGACATTTTAATTCGATGACAAATTCTAGTCAATTGATTTTATTACATTTTAAGATAAAATGATATTTAAAAAAAATCAATTGATATTAATCATTCATAAAATTTCAATGATAAAGACCACTAAAAATTCGATGACAATTTAGCCAATAGAAGACTTGCAAAAGCCTGTTGTTGTGAAAATAAACAGGTCTAAGTATGTTTAAACTCGATTTTAAAAAGTCTAAAATCCCATTTAAATACATTAACAAGCCAACAAGGAACACAAAAACAAGATGGCGGCCAATTTAGAATTTGGACCTGTTTATTTTCACAACAACAGGCTTTTGCAAGTCTTCTATTGATTTTTTCACATTAAAGATAAAATGATATTGAAAAATATCAATTGATATTATCATTCAATAAAATTTCAATGATAAAGACCATCTAAAAATTCAATGACTATTTAGCCAATTGATTTTTTCACATTAAAGATGAAATGATATTGAAAAATATCAATTGATATTAGTCATTCAATAAAATTTCAATGATAAAAGGCCACTAAAATTTGATGACAATTTAGCCAATTGATTTTTTCACATTAAAAATAAATTGATATTGAAAATTATCAATTGATATTGACTAGTATCATTTATAAATAAATGAAAGTCAATTCAAATTTATTGTGAGTCCATAAAAATTTCATGATAATTTTTGCTAGGGAATTAATTGTTTAGGCATGTTTTGATATGATTTTTATGTCCTGACAATTTGTATTAGTTGCGCTATGATTTATTGAAGTGACCCCTTTTAACATGGGTCTAGATAGGACGGTGTGAAGCAAAAAACAGCTTTTGCTGAATCGACTGTACTACCTTTTTAGTTACTATAGCGCTATGCATCAAGGGAGCTGCTTTAGTCAGGAAGCCAAACACAACAGGCACAACACACCTCGTGATGCACGTGAATATGACGTAATAATGTAGTTTAAACACAAGTTTAAATGGTTACCTTTCATTTGTCTGAAACTGTACATGTAAGAATAGAACTAATCAACATCGCTTTTAACTTAGATCAACTTTAACTTAAAACTTTAAAAAAAATATTGAAATCAACATTATGTTTGAGGATCGTTAACTTTCAGAAATTAACAGCTATAACTTTATAGTACAAGCTATATAATACTATACAGTACTATAGTAATTTTACTTAAAAATGAATATCTATTGGATTATGGCCATTCAAAGCAATCAGATTGAGATTTCAGATGACGCAAAACTCTATCCAAATACATGTTATTCCCATATACCAATAGAAATTCATTTTTTAGTACAATGATTATACATTATCATTAATAATATCATCATCAAATATAATAAAATATTAATAAACTTTGTCAAACTTACATATCATAAAACGTGCCATCACCAATTATTGTTAAATTTTGTGATGGATCAGATAAATGTCCAGTTTCATTAATGGAATATAAAATATAAGTGTTAGAATTAACAAACGAATGGATTGTATTGAAGACAGTAGAGTAGTTGCGGTCATAAGGAGAGGCGTATTGTTCATGACTCCAGATAATCCAGTCTCCTTGAGCTGTTTCGCATTGCAATCTATAACATTTATAACAAAATAAATAAATATACCCATAGTGGTATGTTCAGGCTTTTTTTTCGGAGTCCGGTTCCCCCCTCCCCCCCCCCCCCTCGACAGGTCTGGAAATGCATAGGCAAAGGGGGTAGTTTCTTCCCCTTTACCTTGCTCACTATAGACCCCTCCTGTTGCAAAAACTGGCTACACCCCTGAATATAGCTATAAATACTGTAGGCACGAACAAAAATTAATGCGGACAAATTATGCAAGCTTATTTTCAGCACAATTCATCCAATACAACATAATTCAAGCTATATACTTCACAATTACTGTGATCAAATAACATTAATATTACTAAGTACGCGGCACAATTTTCTAATTTAGCTTCATTTATACTTTAATGACATAAATACAGCATAAATTATGTGAAATTATTCTTTCCGTGGATAACTTAAAAAGCAAAATCCAATATGAAACATTTTTATTAATAAACATATATTTACGGAAAAAAATAAATAATAATTATGCTAGTCTCTCAGTATAACATAACTGCTGCAATAATTATATTTTATTGCCACAGCATGACAAATATATTGTAAAGCATGATTATTGCATCAAATACCATAATTGCACAATATATATATATATATATATATATATATATATATATATATATATATATATATATATATATATATATATATATATATATATATATATATATGACATACAAATGTAGCAAAATAAATATGACATAATTACCTACGCTAGGAAAAATATAAATTACTAAATTTATACTGCATTGAATAATTCTTAGAGCACGAATTTGCTATTTTGTAAGAACATAAGTAATTATACGGAACATTTTAACTATAGTGCTATTATAGTATTACATAATCATACTAACTGTAAGAAGTATAGTAATTATGCTACATTTTAATTAATTTATACTACATTTGAGTTTTGAGTAGAATGTGAGGCAGAACATAATGTATAATTACTATACAATATTAGATAGCATTATTAAGGGTTGTATATAGATGGCTTATATCTCATAATTTAAAAAGAAAAGTTCAAAACTTTAAGATACCATTTAAAAGATAATAGTACCAGCTACCTCTGATAAAATTTTCAGAAACCGTGACCATCAGATAAGAGAGAAAATAATTATTGATACGGAACTAAAACTTCAAAAAATTATAATTTAAAATCTAGTATGGTGACCCCCCAAGAAGATACCATACCCTAATGTACTGTGCAAAATTTTAGATTTTTCTTTCTTTACAATTTTTTGGTCAAATCCCGCAGTACCTGATTTCCCGCCTGAATACGTATTTATAATTTTGAACGTGCGTATAGGGTGGCTGCATTCATACGAAAGCCGATACCATATGTGAGCACTAATAACATTGTATTGGTTATGGAAAAAAACAAAACACAAAACATTTCACCACTTTAAAAATAAAGCAATATTTTTGAAAGCATTTATAATGTTGTTGTTGTTGTTTGTTTTTGTTTTTTTATTATTTTTTTTATTTTTATTATTTTTTTTTTTCCAGAACGACGATTATTGTACAGTATGAAAAATAAGTTCTCCAGTATGGGAGAAAAGTAATAATTATAAAAAAAAAAGAATAAAGTTCTAAATTACAAAAAAAGAAAAAAAAAGTCTTATGCTAAGCAATGTTATTCGTCGTTTCAGTTTGGTGTCGAACCACATTTATTATGACGTCATGCGCATACACTCTATAACGTGTTAACGGTATAAGAACAAAACTAACCTTTCTGTTTCATTATTTTCAACTAGCACCTGTCCTGGACCACAACACACTTGTACGCATGTCCCTCGAAGACATGGACATGTCAAAGCCACCTTGCCATCAACGTCAGTGCCTTCATCTAAACAATATTCACTCGAGTTGAAGTCCTGCACACCAACTGCTAACTTTGGTGTTAATATAAAATTGTCAGAAATCACAAAATCATCACTCATTAAAACTTTAATTTTTGACGAACTACATGGCAAATTAATAACATTAGAACTTATATTATAAAAACTGGCATCAGATTTAAAATTAGTCACATTAGAATATATGTCACTAATGTTATATACACTAACACAACCATTTAGAGTTGAGTTTAATTTTTCATTTTCTGGACAGCATTTGTTAGAACTACTTAAAATTGAATTCTCATGAAAAATGAATACGATTATGATAAAATATATTTTCAAAATCATAATGTTTTCATTGTTTGTTTAGCACTTATAATTATATTTTCTATTAGGCCGAACGGTGTCTAAAATGATACTACAAAAAGATTCACAAACTTTTCGTTTATATATTTTTCTGTCAAGGTCATACGGAACGTAATTCGGTGAACCTCTGCACGGTATTAAAGTACGAGAACAAGTATAATTAAAACCCTCTTTTTTTCCAAATTAATATAACTTACTTATATATAAGATACAGAATGCTAAAATCTTATCAACAATCTTACCAAGCAAATGAATTTTTATTATGTATCAATAAAATATTTTTATATAGTATCTTTTGACCACGTTATGGTCTTTAATAAAAAATGATTATTTTTGTAAATCTTTTTTTGTCTATTTCATGAGCGTGTATTAAAAATTAGAGACATATGAAATAGAGAAACATAGAAAGAAATGAAATATTATGTACTTGAAAATAATTATTAATGTTTCTAAATTTTAATAGCCAAAGTATTATAGAAATAATAATATAAAATATACAAAACTACAGAAGATTAAATCATATAATAATTTTTTTTTTAATTAGTAGTAACTCTGGTTTAGTTCTTAAAATTTGGACCAGAGGTCATTAATGTAATACACTTAATAGAAATATATAAAAAATATTGATTTAGAATAAGCCTTCCCACTTCCTAAGGTCAATTTTTAAATACTTTTAATATAGTTATATTTGTCTCTTCTACCTTTATGTCTAAAATTCTATTTTATTATCATTAGATGCATTGTATTTTAAATGACTTTCATGCCAAGATTAAAATATATGTATAATATTGTAATAGTGCATGGTATGTATTGCTTTCGTCTTCTTCTTTTCATCATCATCATCAGCTCTTTCTTTCTTTCTTTCCCATTCTTTCATTCTTTCTTTCTTTCTTTCTTTCTTTCTTTCTTTCTTTCTTTCTTTCTTTCTTCTTTCTTTCTTTCTTTCTTTCTTCTTTCTTTCTTTCTTTCTTTCTTTCTTTCTTTCTTTCTTTCTTTCTTTCTTTCTTTCTTTCTTTCTTTCTTTCTTTCTTTCTTTCTTTCTTTCTTTCTTTCTTTCTTTCTTTCTTTCTTTCTTTCTTTCTTTCTTTCTTTCTTTCTTTCTTTCTTTCTTTCTTTCTTTCTTTCTTTCTTTCTTTCTTTCTTTCTTTCTTTCTTTCTTTCTTTCTTTCTTTCTTTCTTTCTTTCTTTCTTTCTTTCTTTCTTTCTTTCTTTCTTTCTTTCTTTCTTTCTTTCTTTCTTTCTTTCTTTCTTTCTTTCTTTCTTTCTTTCTTTCTTTCTTTCTTTCTTTCTTTCTTTCTTTCTTTCTTTCTTTCTTTCTTTCTTTCTTTCTTTCTTTCTTTCTTTCTTTCTTTCTTTCTTTCTTTCTTTCTTTCTTTCTTTCTTTCTTTCTTTCTTTCTTTCTTTCTTTCTTTCTTTCTTTCTTTCTTTCTTTCTTTCTTTCTTTTTTTTTTCTTAGTTTCGATGTTAAAAAATGGTTTTACTATCTTTAATTCTTTAATGTTACTCTATAAATGGATATTTTAAACAACAGTTTAATTGTAATCAAAAATACAAAAACCATTGGCAGACAAAAACTTTGTCTTTCGTATTTCATAACTATATAATAAATTAATTTAGAAAATGCTACGAGTGCTCTATAGAAAAATCAAGAAAAAAATATAGCTATTTTTTATTATTATTATTATTATTGTTATTTTTTTTTTAGTCTTATAGTACCTAGCTAATTCTCTATTTTTGAAAAGAATCATCCAAAATTACATGAGTTTAGATTTTTGCATATAATAACTCGCTAAAGCACTTTGACCCTTTGACTACCTATTGTTAACCAAAAACACAATTTTACTTACCCAATACATTGGTGGTGGTATAGTCTTTTTACTAATAAATTTACTTCTATTGGCATGGAAATAACATTTATTTATGGAGTTTTGCAGCAACTGAACTCTCCATCTGATTGCATTGTATGGCCATTAGCCATTCATTTTTTATAGGAATGATTGTACACGGCTACACGCAGTACATTAATTTTAGAGTACTATTTTGTTAAAAATTTTAAAAATAAAAAACATATAGACAAATGTACGGTTTACTTAAAATAATAAAATAAAAATTATGAGTTATAAGTATTAGAGTTATATTATTGAATGAATAAAATTTAAGCATTTATTGAATACATTCTTAATATATAATTAAACGATTCATTTAATACATCAATTTTCTTTTCATCACACACTAAAGTAGATCTTTCAATGACGGTAATTTTAACATCATTATTTTGTTAGAAAACACTTTTTTTATTGTTAGATATTTATAAGACCGACGAGTTGCTTCATTCATCTTATAGCTATAAATCTTAACTTGACTATACCCTCAAAAATATACATTGCTTTTAAAATTTAAAGTAAATACATGTGTGTATACTGTATGTCTATATATATATATTATATATATATATATATATATATATATATATATATATATATATATATATATATATATATATATATATATATATATATATATATATATATATATATATTATATTATATTATATTATATTCGCTGGCCGCGCGTCTAAATGGTGAAAAAGCAATTTTCATGAACCGTGAATAAGCACCTTTTACGACCGCAGCGAGTGGCGTATGTATTCTGCTGTGAGCATAACTTAGTCACCACTCACGACGACTGTGTAAGGTGCTTATAATTATTCACCACTCGTGCGGTTCATGAAAATTGCTTTTTCGTCATTTAGAAGCGTAATTTTAGTACTAGTCTATACTATACAGTACATGATATTTCTTTGATCTTAATTAACTTATTAATACAATGGCACAACATTATACAGTAATAATAAACCAAGAAAACACAAAGAAAAACACCAAGATAAATAAAATATCAAAAATATTTATTTTCTCAATGATACTATTAAACATGGTAATTTTTTTGGAACCAAATATTTACCAATTTGAATTTTGGAATTTTTTTATACAAGATGTCAAACAATATAGGGATATTTCAATGCATCATCCAAATGGCAGATTAAATACAAATAAAAAAAATCAATATAATACTATACATTATATTACTCAGTTTTATCATTCTGTACATTGTTTTGTTCTTGTTCTTGCTGCTGAATTGGCGTAAGATTGACTGCATCAATACGTTCTGGATTTGCTGTTTCTTGAGTTTCTTGACTTGAATTATTGGCTTGATTACGTTGTTCAGAACTAGACGACTCATTTGTATTCCTCAGCCTTATGGCAGTAAAAATCCAAGGGTAGCGTGCCTGGACTAATTGTTTTACCTATAGTAAAAAAATAACAGCAGGAAATGGTCTTATTTTTCAAAAATTAAATAAATGAAAGATATATATTTCAAAACAAATAGGCAATAGGTGCAGTCTGGGCAAAATGCTCTAACCTCTAAACCAACACTCAAAAGAAGGGTGCATTACTTCAGTTACGAATTACGAATCTCAACTTATTTGAGATAGACACTTTAGAGTTACTATGAGTATAGCTAAAATAATACATTTTGGCAACAACTTAAAATAGCTGTAGTTAATAATTTGCTAAAATGTATTTTTTTCTAGCTACTCATAATAACTCAAAAGTGTTTATCTCAAATAAGTTGGGGTTTGTAATTTGTAACCGAAGTAATGCACAATGCACACCTTTTTTGAGTGTTGGTTTAGAGATGGAGCATTTTGCCCTGACTGCACCTATTGCCTATCTGTTTTGGTATATATCTTAATAAAAACAATCATGCATTTAGCATAATAGCTAAAATAATGCATTTTAGCAAATTATTAAGAACAACTATTTTAAGTTGTTGCTAAAATGCATTATTTGAGCTGCTCGTAATAACTCATAGAGGGTATCTCAAATATAAGTAGGATTCGTAAATGCAGTAATGTGCATTTTTTTTTGGGGTGAATACATTAAAGATATAGTATAGTATGCATGTGATCAAACGGTAAGTGCAAAAAGGTTATCTTATCAATTATCATATTATCTATATGGGTAAATAAACAAAGAAATTTATATATTTTAAAATTATAAACACCTTTGAAGTGACAATAATTAAATAATTATGTGATTATAAGATGGTATAAATAAATATAAATTTAAATTAGTATCAAATGTATGCACATTTAATTTTTATTATTTGTATATATGAGCATGGACTAAACTTAAACGTATGCCTGCCATGATATCATAGGAAACACACGTAATAATAATATAGTTATTATCACTTATCAAGATTAGAGTCTAATCTTGAGATTACAGAACATGTAGGTAATTTAACTTTTATGCATATATGTATGTTTGTGTGTATTTATATGTATATGTATATATGTATATGTATATATATATACTGTATATATATATATATATATATATATATATATGTGTGTGTGTGTGTGTGTGTGTGTGTGTGTGTGTGTGTGTGTGTGCATGTGTGTGTGTGTGTGTGTGTGTGTGTATCATTATATTATATCATAATAGAATCGTAAAAAGAATAACCTTATCTAACAATCACTGACTCCAGCTACCACATTTTGTAGAAAACTATAGCTTCTATATGATGAGTTTTTACAGAATATTATTATGATGTATTATTTAACATAAGAAATAATATTTTGAAAATATTTTAAAGTTTAAAATTATGTTAATTTTAATTTATGTAATAAGTTCTAAAAATAAAAACTTCATACCTTCTTTTTGCAGCAAAACAAGATGAAAATGAAGACAGATCTTAATAGGTTGATTGAATCAGGGATGTACCAATAATAATCTTTGCCGCCCACAGCCCAAGAGATGATCTCCATAACCCATGGTATGCCCATCAGACCAAATAGTTTCAGGAACAACTTAAAGCTGAAACAAACAACAAAAATATTTTGTTATTATTTTGTCGATTTATTTTAACTAATTAAATGTCTCAAACGTTTAAAAGTTCCTGTGTTGTATTATACAATATACATGCATATATTTTTCTCTTCCTTGCAATCCTCAAAATTACATTTTAAATTTAAGGGTTGTATTTAGAGGCCTTGAATCTCAAAATCTAAAAAGAAAACTACCAAAATTTATGATGCCAGTCGAAATTCAATAGTAACAGCTCTAAAAATTTTAGAACTCATTACCATCATATAAGAGGGAAAATAATTAATGAAATTAACATGGGCTTTTATGGGACTAAAATTTCAAAAAATTATAATTTGAAATCTAGCATGGTGACCCCCCCCCCCCCCCCCCAAACTTTTTTTTCCCTTCATTTTTGAGGATACCCTATCCTAATGTATCTTACACAATTTCAGATTTTTCTTTCTTGAAAACTTTCTAGTTAAATCCTGTAGTACCTGATTTCCCGCCTTAAATTATTTTAATAAATGACTTTTATATCCCTTATTACCTATAAATAGTGGAGTAGAAAGTGTGAAATAATGAATTAATTATTAGGAAACATTAATTTTTACTGCTACATAATATGATTAAAAATAAATTTTCGTAACAAATAACAATCATTATTTAATAATAATAATGCTAAAAGAATACATTTTAATGAACAACAATGTTTACTATTGGTAAAATGGTATCCTAATCTCACTCACATATTACTTAAAATAAAAACCTTAATTTCAGTAGTAATAATTACAAATAGTATATTACAGTTTTTTATGATGGTCGAGATCTAATCACTACAGTGACGTGTACCCGGGCCAAAATAAGATAAAAAAAAAATACGACCGGATGTACCGCTTTTTCTCAAACAATTTTCCCCCGATAAACATACACAAATTTACATGTGATCAATACAAAATTGAGGGCAATGCGTGTAAAATAATAATCCAATAACTTGATTAGAGCCCGCGGTTGAAATAACCTCTCATCTTTTTTTTGGCAATGACATATATATATATATATATATATATATATATATATATATATATATATATTATATATATATATAAAATTTAGGAAACTTATAAATCTAGAGATATAGCTAGAAATTTAGGAAGCTCATTGATTGGGATTTGCATATTATGCAACTGTTAAATAAATTGAGATCTGCAATTTTTAAATTAAAAACAGTAAGATCATATGTGAATGAACAGACGATGAGACAATTATATTTTTCTTTTGTACATCCACATATATTATACGGTTTATTATCTTATGGTTGTACTAAATCAGGTAAATTATGGGAATTGAAAAAAATGCAAATAAGAATATTAAAAATTTTAAAAAAAGGAAATAAGCTAAAAAGTGATCTTGAATATTTTAAGTACTTTAAGATATTGCCAATAGAAGAAATGTTTAAATGTTCTTTTATTTGTGAAAATTATTTTGAAAATTCTCATGGTATACCGAGAACTCATATTTATAGTACCAGAACAGCAGTGACCAATCCTTTATTTGTACCAAAAATTGTAAATAGATTCACTGAAAGGACAAAAAAAATTTTACTTCCTAAATTATGGAATCAAATTCCATCAGAATTAAAAAGTTTTGCAAATAAAAATGAAACGAAATTTAATATGAAAAAATTCTTTCTTGATAATTTATAAAATGTTGAACAATTTTTTGCTGTTTGTATTGATTAATGATGATTAATTTTTGCTTCTTGTATTATAAAAATACTTCTCTTAAATGAAAAAAAAAAAAAAAAAAAAAAAAAAAAAAAAAAAAAAAAAAATGTTTTTGTGTAAATACGTACTTTATTTGCTTTTGAAATATATATAATAAAAAATATGTATATGTAGTAATATAATATAATAAGACACGATTGTGTAACAATAAATGAACCAACCGATAAGGCTATGCCTTGGTTGGACTTTGTATATTTGTGTGTTTGAAAAAAATAAAAAAAAAAAAAAAAAAAAAAAAAAAATTAGGAATGTTGAAATCGATGATGGTATCAAAATTATGACTTGTGTTTAACAAAATAGAAATAAAAGTTAATTTGTAGTTTTAATACAATTTTTTGAGAAAATTGAATTTTTATCCAGGACCAGAATCCACAATAACGAAAATTAAAAACAAATTACGGGGTAATTTTTACTTCATATTCTCATAAGAAGGTCATTAACCTTAATCAATAGATATGCAAATTTTTAATTTTTAAGTTCATTAAGTATATTTTTAATTCTTTTTTAAAGTCACGAAATGACGTCACGGGTGTTAAATTTGTTCTATGTCCACGTGTATAGTTAACGCTCGTGATGCTATTTTTTTATTTTCAAAAATTAGTAAAACAAATTAATTAATGAACTCAAAAATTAGAAATTTGCATATTAATCGATTCAGGACAATGTCCTCATAACGAATTAGAAATAAAATTAACCCTTATTGATTTTTTTTTTATGTATTATTATTTTTTTATATAGTCTTTCTCATTGCGGTACCAAAGTACCTAAGTAAAGCGGTTCCGAGACTTGCAATTCTTGGGTACTGGAACAGCTGGTTCCAATTCTTGATTTAGATTCATTCAAAGTATCCTTTTATTATATAATCACTGCAAAATATTACTCGAAGCCATAAGAAACGTATACGTGTTTTTTTTATAATACTAAAATTATAAACAATTTCATACCTTTGCATTCATAAATTAGACAAGAACACGCTGATTTTGTATTTATTTTCATTTAGACTGTTTTAATCACGACGTCACGATATTTTGAATTTATAACTTGACTCTGATTGGCTGATGAGGTAGACGGGGCAAGGGGAACGGCGAAAATGTGCATATTTGGCTTTAGGGTGTATGCGGATGACGTCACATTTAATGCACTTGGAGGCAACACTGGAGCAGTGAATAACATTGCTCAGCATAATAGGACAACCTTCATTTAAGCCAAATTTTTTTTTTTGGCAAATCGCTATTATTTTTGTCACATACTTGAGGTACTAATTCAACATATTTACAGAATCAATGCTCTCAAAAATATTGCATAGTGGTTTTAAACTGGCAAAATGATTTATTTTCCTATGCCACCCATGTTATTGAGTTATCCAACATCGTGTCGACTTTAACATGAATGCATAAACTTTATGATGGTTCAATCCTTACATTTTTTATTTATTTGCTTAAAACTCATATAAGAGTAACAACTGATAAGTAACTAAAACTTTAAAATGAAAATAAATACAAAATCAACGTGTTCATGTTTAATTTATTAATAATAAGTTATGCTCATTATTATCCTAATATTATAAATGAAATAAAGTATAAGTTTATAATACCTTTAATAATTATATTGACGACGTAATAAATACCTCTTTGTGTCTGAGTGTCGCTGTTGTAGATGACTGGTGTTGTTGCGCTGCAAGATTGAGGTCCCACGAGAAAAAGTAACTATTTTTGTCGAGGTGAACAAGAATAATATCAAATTGAAAACCAATAACAGACCAATGGGTCCGTAAAAAAATATTATAATCGCTGTGCTTTCTGTAACAAAAGAATTTTTTATCAATGCAATATAGAATACAATTAAATACAAAAAAAAATTAAAAACATTTTTAAATATACAATATTCATTCTATATACCAGTTTCATTAATTATAGATAATTTTTTAAAAATCATAATTAAGCGCAACAACAACAAAAATCACCCAAGTAGCTAAATATATATATATATATATATATTATATATATATATATATATATATATATATATATATATATATATATATATATATATATATATATATATATATATATATATATATATATTGAAACTCGAAACATTGCTATTAAATGAGAAAAACTTAATACTTATACTAAATATATATAGTTAAAAATATTATGCATATTGCAAACAATTGTGTTCATATTGTTTTATGCAAATTTGCAAATAAAAAGCAAAAATCGCATATTTGCAAATAAAATGCAAAAATCTATAACAACTAAAATCTACAGTATAACAATACATTATCATATTTCCATTTCTATACTTATACTAAATCAATTGTAATCAGAGAAAAATTGTATTAATTCGATGTTGCACCATATAATCAATACTACACCTTTTGAAAACCAACACGTGCTATTGCCGATATCCGGTCTAATTTTTTCATGAATTTTATCACTGAAGTCGAGTGCAATTGTGATGAAAAAGATTAAGAAAGGAACTCCAATCGCGTAAATTGAATAGTAGAGGAATTTGCGTATTTCTTCGTGGAAACTTGTTGTAGTATTAGTTCGCAGGTACCTAAAAGTAACACATAACATCATAATGTCATTTAAGTTGTTGATAATTTGATAACAAAAAAATTACCTAAATTTAGACGAAATATCAATGCACATCACGTTCATCCAGAAAAATCCAGCAAGGAAGGAAATCTGTATGACGTAAGCTACAACACAGCGGTTGAAATATAATTAATATAATGTATGCTGTATATAAAACAATAAAAAATAAAATTATTTTATATTATATATTATGATCAATATAAGACTCAAATTATATACTTTGGGTAAAAAAAAATTGACATCATTATAATTTAAATTGATCATATCACATAAAAATATAATATTTTAGTAAAATTTAAATATAATATACTGTACATTTACATAAATATAAATATATATATATATATATATATATATATATATATATATATATATATATATATATATATATATATATATTATATATATATATTTTATATATATATATATATATATATATATATATATATATATATATATATATATATATATATATATATAATATATATACATATATATATATATAACACACACACACAGGATAAAGTGTAATTGTTAATACACTAACTTTACATTTCTATTCATTAGAATGGAATGAATTATGTTTTTTTAATTGGTGAAATATTTTCTTGACATTAAATGTATTTTAGCAGTAATGATTAATGATATTGTCAAAGAGTGGTACATGACGTGTAGTCAAAACATACCGGGTTGGGAATGTTTAGTAATCAAGTCTATTATATTTTATTACTCAAGTTTTGAATTAATAATAAATAATCATTATTGCTTACTTTTGCAATAGTTGCAATAATGATTAGTAGTTTAATGTGTCACGTTTGTTTTAATTTTAACTGTGAACACAATGAGTATAAGAAGGATTCAGTTTTACTCTCGATACACAGACAGAGAGTTATTATTCTTGAGCTACCGAGTACGCTAGAGAGGTGGTGAGCTACACACGAGATGTAGTCTCTCGCACACACTTCGATCCGTAGTTGACCATAGTACACACCAATATAAATTCCAATAATAATTATATAACGTAAATAAATATAAACTTGATAAATATTATTCTTTAATCTACTTTTTCATGCAATTCCTGAAACCATATCATAATTCCTACTAGTAAGGGATTAGGGATCCCAGAATATACCAGTTACAATCAAGATAGACTATACCTGTTGCAATTCTATATTAGCTATACGTCAAAACCCCCAATAAGCGCATATAGGGCGAGTTTGATAAGTCACTGATTTAATTTAACTTATACACCCCGTTACCATGTTAATTTTATATTTAACAATTTTGACAAATGATATCAATTACTAATAGTAAATCATAATTTGGTAATAATAAATTTTTAAGAACGCACATATGACTAAAAATTGAATGAAAAAAGATAAAAAATAAATGAAAGAACATCGCGACAGGTTTAAAAATGCAGATTATGAGGTATTCAGATATTGCACAGATTGCGTTTTGATAATAATATTTTATGATCAATTTGAAATTATTTATTCACCAACAGACGAAGTTCCAAAACACCAATGAAAATAAATGTTAAAAAAAAAAAAACTGAGCTGAAAAACAATAATAATTATCCCAGTCAAGATGGAAAATAATATGTACAGCACTCACTCTCTCACACATAAGTTACAATATATATTTACCTAAAATTTTACAGGACACATCCCCAACAGTATCTCCAATCAGTTGAGTTATTCCAATTGTAATATGAGCAGTTAACATACACGCACAATGTGACATTAAACTCAGTCCCTGAACTGATCTTTGCAACTCAGGTAACATAATATAAACTACGAGAGTAGCTAACAAGAACAGAGAACTGATAAAATTCAATGTGCTGTACAGGACCGTCGTAATTACGTTATTCACTTGCTCTAGTACAGTTAAACATGAAATCGCATTGACTCTGATTGTGTCATTGACCAATTTAATGGCTCCAAGACAGTATTCTGATGGATATGTTTCATACGATGCATTATCACTGAAACATGATATATTTTTATTTTAATATATTTCCATTTATAGTCTTTTATTTTAGAATAATTGTGATAAAGGCTATAAAATAAATGCTAACTCTAATAGAAGCCTTGCAAAAGTAGCTTTAGTGATATAAAGTAAGCAAACTGACAGCTCAACAATACTAACAAGTTGCTACCAGACGACTTTGTGTTCCTATCTCACAAAGTCGTAGAACACCCTGAACAAAAAAGTTGCGTAACATCCAAACAACCTGAAAATCAACGTTGATTTGGCCGGAGTTATTGATTTCTAATTTATTTTCCATTCTCACTGCCGGTCACTGACGTCACAGCTCGCCTGGTCCACGCGCAAGTAAACCGGGAGAGATGTGACGTCAGTGACCGGCAGCGGCATTTTGTGAATGAAAAATAAATTAGAAATCAATGACTCCGGACAAATCAACGTTGATTTTCAGGTTTGTTAGGATATTACGCAACATTTTTTGTTTAAGGTATTCTACGCCTTTAAGCATGCTTTCTAATGGGGCAAGGAAGCAGCTGTAAATTGAGTTAGAATTATTTCTTGAAGATGAAAATTTTACTGTAGCTTCCTGAGCCTCAATGCTTTTACTTTCCTGGATTCCAATCCATTTTGGTTACAAATTATAATTTTCACCTTAATAACTTCATATCGAGGAAAAACAAAAGCTTTGAGCTCTGCAAGCTACAGTAAAAATTTCAGCTCTGAGAAATAATTCTAGCTCGAGTTATAGCTGCTTCATTTAATTCCCCATAACAAAGAATGTTAAATGCAGACAGGAACACAAAGTCGTCTGCTAGCACTCTGTTAGTATTGTTGGGCTTTGAGTTTGTTTATTTTCTCACTGAATCTACTTTTGCAAGTCTTCTATTTGGAAATAAATTTTGTCATACATATTTGTTATGTTTAATTTACACTATGTATATTAAATGTGGATATATTATATTGCATATAACAACTTTATTGTACTGTACAGTACGAAGCAGAAAAATTGTTAAAGAGAAACTCTTGGTCCACGAAATTACAATAGCAAAGTGTGTCTGCTGCTGGATTTCTCCGCCTTCTCAGGCTGGTTGTGATTGCAGTGACCATGACAAAAATATACGCACACCTACTTGACTATGCACACCTTCTCTCTCTCTCTCTCTCTCTCTCTCTCTCTCTCTCTCTCTCTCTCTATGATATTTTACATCCTGTGAAAAGAACAATATCACATGCAAAAACAAACATGTTTATAGAAAATGTATTTTTGTTTGATCAAGCAGGCAAGCATTATATTTTAGTTCTACTAGAGAGAGAGAGAGAGAGAGAGAGAGAGAGAGAGAGAGAGAATGTTGTGCACCAGGCGGCTGATCGGCAGGCAAGCAAACATAATACTCTGGTTCTGAGACCAAGAGAGAGAGAGAGAGAGAGAGAGAGGTATGTTGTGCACCAGACAAGTGGACGGCGGGCAAGCAAGCTTCATACTCTGATTCTGAGTGAGAGAGAGAGAAGGTGTGCATAGTCAAGGAGGTGTGCTTATATTTATGTCGTTGGCCACTGCAATGACAACCAGCCTGAGATGGCGGAGAACTGCTGCAGCAGACGCACTTTGCTATTGTAATTTCGTGGACCAATAGTGTCTCTTTAATAAATTTTCTGCTTTACTGTACCTACGTACCGAAATGAAATCATAAAACTGCACAACAATAGAAAGAAAAGTAACACACTGTATGCCCATTCTCCTGCGGTCTGCTATTTCAGCGCTCCATTCCCCTCATACCGCTGTTATCTGTAATATATCAAACACATCCTTTTCTTATTTCTTAACCAAGTCAACGCTCACTCATTAAGTTCTAGTAAACAAGCAAATACTTGATCTCTAATATAAATACATATTTACTGTTGTTACAAATTTTTTTAACACAAATCTTGATAGTTTAAAATCGAGCAGTCCTGCTACTCATCACCTATAGCAAGGTTATTTGTTAAAGTATTGAAACTTCGTGTTTGAGATTGTTATTTCACATCAAAATGTGTTTAAAAAAAATACTAATCGCAACTAAATATCATTTTAATATCCAGAGATTAGTTTAATATTATTCATGCATTATTGTTTAGAAATTATTTCATCGTGTATTATTATTATTATTATTTATTATTATTATATTATGTAATATAAAAAGTTTTCAAAATGCTTGATTTATTTTTAGAATAATATTCAGGAAGCACAAAGTGTAAACAAATATACAATGAGTGCGTCTGTTTACTCAAAATGCGGAAAAGGAAGTGCCGGAAAAGGAAACCACGTGACGTTAAAAGTGGGAGATAGCTTGGTGCCAGCAGCAAGATAACCTTGAGCTACCTCCCACTTTTACTATCACGTGGTTTCCTCTTCCGGCACTTCCTTTTCCGCATTTTGAGTAAACAGAAGCACACAATGACTGCCTCTGTTAAGTGTTTAATCAAAATGCGGAAAAGGAAGTGACCGGAAGAGGAAACCACGTGATGGTAAAAGTTGGAGGTAGCTCCAGGCTAGCTTGCTGCTGGCACCAACTTTTCTCCCACTTTTACCGTCACATGGTTTCCTTTTCCCGCACTTCTTTTTCCGCTTTTTAGAGTAAACAGACGCACTCAATGCACTAAAATATAAAACATAACAGCATGCATCATGTCCGGTGAGCAATTTTACCTAAGAGATAAGGAGAAGTGTAGAGGAGATTTTTTTCTTCTTATAAATCGCTATGTTGCCGGTTTTAATAATTTCTCATAAGGATAATGTATTGCAGTTTTATGATTTCATTTCGGTACATGCAGCATAATTATTATTAAATACACTAAACACAGTATAACTTTTATGCTCAACATTGATTCTCTGCAAGAAAATGTATCCTCTCGATGATAAATCATGAGGTGTGACTATTATACATATACAAATTATACTCATAATAAAATATTGTAGGACAAACATGGGGACACAAACTGGGGAAAAAACTTGTAAAGTATGCAACCTATGCTACAGTTTCTATTGTAGACCCGGAAGTCATGATATCAGAAATTCTTAAAGTTGCCTTTTTTATAGTTTTTTAAACCCCAGTTTGTAAGGCTACATACAGATCGAAGGATTGAATAAAATAACATGTGTATGAATGAATGATGGTTCCATCCTTACGTCTTTGATTCAATTAATTAAGGCCAGTAGCTCTTGCTCTAAAAAATATTATGTACAATTAAAATTAAATGAACAAGATTATTTAATGTATAACATTTAACATCAAATTTCGTAAAACTAAATTATTAATTCTAAAATATTTATATATAAATTTTATAATCATGAAAATATTTATGTATAGATGAATATATCTATTCTTACTGAAAATGATATTCTCGTAAAGATCCATTATTATCTACAGTGATATTTCCAATATTTGGATCACCAACTGTTTGTTGTTCATTAATGTTACACTTGAAATGTGAATCATACACTGTATGGAATAATTGTTGTTTAACATTATCTGTGATAGAACTGTTCTCGAGTCGCCAGTATAGCCATTCATCCTCATCTGCAGGTACACATTTATATCTGAAATATAAAACAAAAGCACAAGTTCAAATTAGAAATTACAAAATTATATATTTATTAAATAAAACCATTTTATATAATTCACTGTAAATATACAAATTATTAAAGATTATACTTTCAATAAATTCAAAATTTTGTGTTGTATTGTTGCATTTATTATTTTAAAATATTTAAATACGTTTTTGGTAGCAGTAACGAGTAACAATTTTTAATTTTACTTGTATTTTTTTTTTTGTAATTTTTGCCATATAGTATGAAAAAATAAAGCACTGAAAAAATAGACTTCTAAATCTATAAGAGTAGAGTAGTACTTTTTTAAAGAGTAGTAAGTAATATAACGTAACAAAGTTATAAAAATTCAGTAATTTGCTTGACCATGTCTAACACACACACACACACACACACACATATATATATATATATATATATATATATATATATATATATATATATATATATATATATATATATATATATATATATATATATATATAAATAATATATATATAATATATATTATATAATATATAAAATGTATAATTTCTCCTAACTTTCAATTATTATAACGTGTTCAATTATAAATATAAATATTCGAGTATAATTTTCAATAGTCTTTTTAGGATATAATTTTATGTATATATTACACACGTACAGACGTACGGCCAAAAGTTCCAAACGACATGCATAGGCAACCCGCAAGCACGCTATGTTATCTTTATGAGAAAGCAAAGCGGCTGCCGCTTCCCCGTTCGGGAAATTTGGCCAGAGCTGTACATTATTATTTATTATATATATTTGCGTATGATGCTTATTTAATTTAATAAAATACTTAAATTCATGTATCAAAATGAGAGATAAAAATTATTTTTATACCTTTCAACACTATCTATTTGATCAAGCACCTGTCCTGGACCACAACACACTTGTACGCATGTCCCTCGAAGACATGGACATGTCAAAGCCACCTTGCCATCAACGTCAGTGCCTTCATCTAAACAATATTCACTCGAGTTGAAGTCCTGCACACCAACTGCTAACTTTGGTGTTAATATAAAATTGTCAGAAATTACAAAATCAGCACTCATTAAAACTTTAATTTTTGACGATTTACATGGCAAATTAATAACATTAGAACTTATATTATAAAAACTGGCATCATATTTAAAATCACTTATATTAAAATTTATATCACTCATGTTATATGCGCTAACACAACCATTTAAAGTTGAGTTTAATTTTTGATTTTCTAAACAACATTTTGTACTTTTACAAGAAACTAAATTAAATATACGTAATAATAAATATATCACATAAAAGAACTTTAAAAACATTATTTATACGATTGATTACTAATTCAAGTTATATAATTGTGTTTTATTTGGTATGATATGATTAACACCGCGCGGTCTTACATTCGCGGCATCACATCGTATACTGAATATATTTTTTACAACATGTTTCTCTTTCAAGGTAAGCATCTTTCAACGTTCCTATACGCACATTAAAAAAAAAAAATTATACCCCTTCCATAAATAACCTTAAAACATTTAAAGATGATGCCTGGCTGTATCGCGGACCGCGGGTCACGGATGATACCATAACAAGAAGAGTATAATATTTGTTTTTATTATTATATTCATTATTATTCATTACAAATTGGGCTCTACGCACGCAAAAATTCACATATCTACAACATAATATACTGAGTTTACAAATTGTCCATAATTGCCTTTATTTTAACATAATTATCCCAGATTTTTTTTCTATTATATTTTCTACAGTATATACAGTACATGAAGTACCATGCAGCTGTAGCATATTAAGGAGTATTATTATTATTTACAAACCTTTGAGGGTATTTTATATTTTATTACAATTTCAAAGACATATATATTATGTTTTAGTTAATATAGGCTATAGAATTAGAAAATAATAATAATAATAATAAGGAAGGTCAATATTACGAATGGAAGATTTTTCAACAAGTATTCTATAATATTATATAATATAATTGATTGTATTGTATACTCAAGAACCAGTTGTAGGCAGATCTCAATTTTATTTGGCAAATGTGTTAAGAAAATTTTAAAAACAAAAACATTTATCTTATTTGCAACGAATAAAGCTAAATTTTGGTTACCTATGTATATTGTATATATTTGGATGCAATGGTGGTATTAAAAATGTTCATGACTCAATATTCTCAAAGTACCATTACCATTTAAATAGTCCGTAAAAAGCAATTAGCATGCTAAAAGTTAGGTCTCGACCATGCATTAAATTCTTTCACTACCCTGATCTCATTCTGGCACCCGTTCCCGAATTAGTCCCGATTCACGATTTTTTCACGGCTGTTTCTGGGTAGTAACGGGTCGTTAGTGCTCCGGAATAAAGGTCCCGCCCGTTTTCCGAGATGAAATCCCGAACAGGAAACTTACATGGCCCTAAGGAATGACATTCCGGACCGTTAAAAATGAAACGCTCGGGACTACTGGGAATCAACCAAAATTTTATTACCATCAAAAATTAACTTAAATTGCATGATGTTTATAAACTCTCTATAGAATGTTAAAGCTTTACCACTCTGATATTGTTGATGTGATGACAAATTAACTTCTTCCAGGATATATTTCCAATAAAGAATTAAAAAATTATGGTAATGATGGTTGCGACGGCTAATATGAGGATTTTTTTAACTTCATTAACGATTTTAATGCTAAAAGAATCTTAAATTAATATGTGTGTGTACACACTATTAAAATATGTTTATTTTTGATAAATAAAATCTGTTGCGAAATTTTTTTTTTTTTTCAAATATTAATGATTTGAAAAATAAATCTTATTATATAGTAAATATGAAAAATAGCTTTTAAAAAACACTACAAAATAGTAAAAATTAAGTAAATTATTAATTCACTTTAATCCAGAAGTTCATACAAGTAGATATTGAATTCTGCAACTTGGAGTTTTTGATTTGGTAAAAATAAAACTAGGAATATGAAGTATAAAATTTTTTATTTTAATGTCATATATTTCGTATGGTATACAATCTAAGGTTAGTACAGTATGCATTTTATTTACAACATAGAAAATATGGCGCAAAAACTTATAAAACATTTTGTTACCTTTTAAAGATTATTTATATATTTAATTTTTTTTTTTTTATCAGATCTATTTACATGTTGTAGAATACCCATGTTGAAAAAATTGTGATATTCTAACTAATACAATTAATCATGGTAACACAATAGTTAGATTTTTTGTTTTTTTATTCAAATTATTATTATTTTATTTTCTAATATACAGTCAATAGTAGAAATATAAAAATAGATTATGTATAATATATAGATATTTATTTTATTCTCAAAGAAAACATTAATATAATACAATGCCTACAATGCTAAAACGCACTAAATATAATTTAACTTAACACTGTACAGCAAGTTTTATTAAAAATCGGACACAAAGGGTTTTAAGTATTTTTACCCCACCTAGGTGAGTTGGTGCATAACAATACGAGAGATGTTCATTGCTGCACTTCTCCGTCTTTTATTGACTTATATTAAAGCAAATCAAAATGTGCTCGCAACCTATTGTTCCCTTTATATTGTTAGCGTGATGTTTACTCATACCCTTTAACGACTCTTTTCCTGTCTTGATCAATTCTATCATCAAAATGATAGAAGTCAGTTAAAGGTGGAGGAGTGAAGCAATGAACACCTCTGTTATTGTTATGTATCGACACAAATTGGAGCGGTAAAAATTCGTAAAATCCTTTGTGTCCCATTTTTAATAAAACTTGCTGTACATATCGTGTTAAAAAAGTGTGTGAGAGTGAGAGTGAGAGTGAGAGTGAGAGTGAGAGTGAGAGAGAGAGAGAGGGAGAGAGAGAGAGAGAGAGAGAGAGAGAGAGAGAGAGAGAGAGAAGGATGAAAGAGCAAGTAATTTTTATACACAAAACTTTAGTCTAGTTTTTTTTATGTATTAATACATATTTGCATTTCTGTGTTTACTTTAATAAATATATATATATATATATATATATATATATATATATATATATATATATATATATATATATATATATATATATATATAATATTTAAAAGCTATGGTTTATTTACATACAACTGAACTGACAAGTGAGTGAAATCCTCTATAAAACAAGATTGCAAATTTAGAGCAAGTTTTTAAAGAGAAATAATATATTATGTTACATAGTATGGATATGGATATATATATATTATACGGCTGTATATACAATCAAGAATCAGGTATAGTGCTTCTGACACTTAAAAATACATCAATATAGAAATATTGTTTAATTATTTTTTTTTAAATATAAAGATTCTTCTTTGTACTAAATTCAACCATGTTACTAAATAATGAACATTTCTAATAATATTTTTATTTACGTAAAAAAATTCATGCTGATAGGGAAATAAAATATGTGTAAGTGTATAAATTCAATGGCTGATTTTCTTTTCGTTATTTTAATTATTTCCATTTTTACTTGCTCTATACTTTGTATTAAAGGATAATATCTGCAATTATCCGTTAATATCCGTTAAAAATTGGCACTCTTAATATTTGCAATATAAGCAATTAAAAAAGATGGTCATACCTGTTCTACATTAGTTAATTAATTTGTTCGTTGTTGTTGATTTCAAAGAATTTTTTACTGTTTCTCGTAAATTTGAAGTGAACTGGGTGACACAAATATCTGCCAGTATTTAAAACATTGTAGCTCTATATTATATTGCCTTTTTTGCAAATTTTTAACTTTCCAAAATTACTTTTAATGTAAAAAGAACTTGTTTGGACAAAAATAAAGTATGTTATATGCAATAAAAAAAATGTATGAAGGATTTGAGCTATAATTTTAATATATATATATATATATATATATATATATATATATGAAATACTGTTACAGGATGTAATAGCTGAGGCTATCGTTTGAGTTTTGTAATGTGTGAGGTGAGAATACATTGCAAATTTTATTAACCCCATATCATAATCATATACTAATTTATGTTTTATATATAAAGGAAAACTTATTAGAATATTATATCAGACATTTGTTATTTGTATTTTTTTAAAACATTGCTTTTTTATGAGAAATATCAGATTTAAAGAATATTATTAACAAAAACAAAACAATTCAGAATTTAAGTTCTTTCAGAATTAAAAGAACAAAATTAAGAGTACTTCTGTTATTCATTATGAAATACACATTTAAACAGCGTAAGTTTAATAAGCGATCACAAATTTTATTCGTTACAACAGTATGTATTATAAATTATTGTACCGTAAACTTTGACACGTACATTCGTTACCTCAAAAACATACCTTCTAAGACGATTTAAATTGAACAAACATTTAGGGGTGATTTATATTCCAAGAATAATCCTGGTTATAAACATTCTTTTTCTTCCTGAAGACGCACAAAATGACACATATGATTATACTTCTTTTTCTGCACTCTATTAGCATTATTCTTGCTTGCATTAAGTTTTTATGACCTTACCATATGAGTTCTATATAATCTTAAAATACAGTTCAGTACATTCAAATTCTAAAATTTTATAGTGTTTTAAAACTGTCATAAATACGGACAAAAATAAATACGTACGTAATAATGATGCTATCTCATTTTCAGAACCATTAATGCAGTACAACATAATTTGTGATATATAATATTAAAAACAAAATTTAAATATACAGAATAAAAAATATTATATATATCATATACTATGCAGCTATTTATATATGATGTAAATGCGGCATAAATTACGTAATTTCTTCTTTACGTACTGTATACACATCAGTATAAAAAGTATAAATATATAAATAAAACAGTTACTCTGCATTATTGAATTTTCTTTCACAGGTTACAATTTTTGATCAGTCTTTGGCTGAGATTGTTCTGAATTTGTCTGCCTTCCGTTCTTCAGTGGTGACATTCTGATCCCATCTTGTGGACTGGCAGTATCGATGGTAGAGTTGACAGTTTGACTGCTATGTTCAGAACGTGTGGACTCTTGTGGACTTCTCTTCAGTACGTGTTTGAAAATCCAGGGATAGTGAGTCTGCATTAAATCAAGGACCTGGAAAAATAAATGACAATAAGTTTATTATTTAAGTTTTAGTGTATGTTTTGAAGAATTTGTAAAATAACTAAAAACATATCTAATTTATGAATTATTCCATTAAAAATTTATAAAAAAGTATTATATTACTACTATTATATATTGTTTACTTAGAAATGAACAAAGAAAATTAATTATGTTAGACCGATTTCACCTACAAAAACATCCCTAGTTCCCCAACATTGAATAATAATTCAAACTTAACTTGTTAAATTACAAAATTGTATAGATAATAACAACATAAATATTTAAAAATAATATAGATTCTTATATAACATATTTTATAGTACAGATTCAACTGAAGTGCAATGGGATAACATTTTATTTTTATTTACTTTAAAAAAAACTCAAATTATAAGTATATATAAAAATAAAATACGTAATCGTACCCCTGCGCCGCTGCGCCACGCCACGCTGCGCCGACTAAAATCGGCAAACCGATCACGCCGCCGCTGAAGGGTCTCGCAACGGCGTGACCTTTCCCCTCCCTTCCCTTGATACCCCTGAAGGACGAACCCAATATAAACCCTCAAACACAGTCCTCTATAGCTCTCAAAACGTGACCTCTGGACCCTCGAAATCGCCTCTTAAGTGAACCCCTTAGTCAATCTTTCGGCACGCTGATTTCGCCGCCGTCACCGACTAATTTTATCACGCTGTTTACGCCGCCGCCGGTACCCTTATACTGAACCTACGCCGCCGCCGCCGATGAAGGCATCGTAATATTAATAGCATAATATAATAGCATAATTTGTTCAATACAACATATTCACATAATCTATATGCTTATATTCCATTTTTTTCAGTAAAACTTTGTTACAAAGTAAAATTATTATGTTCCACAACATAATTATTTTTTCTGTTCTAATTTAGAACCATTTGTATGCTTTAATGTCATAAATGCAGGTACTGATGCAGGTATTGATTATAAATGTTTTTTTTTTATTATTTCTAAAAAGTGACGTCACTTATTTCCGGTTTAGTTGATAGGACTCATTGTCCTGACTGCGCCTTTTGTTCAATTTTCAATAATTTTTTATGTATATTTCATCTGCTGCTAATTTGTTGTTTGAACAATAAAGGCTATTATATTATTTATTTATTTATTATTTATTTACTTAATTTTTTTCTTCGACGCACCAAAAAAAGTTTGGGTAATAGCTCTTACGTCACCCCATATACTAAATGTAACTGAAACGAAATGTAATTAGAAAACTTCATACCTTCTTCTTGCAGCAGAACATAATGAAAATGAAGACAGATCTTAGTAGGTTAATGGCATCAGTGAGATACCAATAATAATCTTCACCACCCACAGCCCAAGAGATGATCTCCATCACCCAGGGAATGCCCATCAGGCCAAACAGTTTCAGGAACAACACGAAGCTGAAATACAAATATCTGCTTCATAAGTCAATAAAAGAAAAACATATAAATATTAATGAAAAATTAACTAATTGAATAATTTATAATTTCTTTTCGGCCTGGGGTTAACAATTTTCTCTACCACGGCATCCATGTCACTGTAAGTAATTTGTTACTATCTCCCATTCACCAACTTTTCCTATATAATAGATTTATTTTACTAAAAAAAATATATATTTTTTTTTAATTGGAGTTTCATGTTACAAAAAATGCAGTTAAAATAATTGCGCATTTTTAATTAGCTTTATTATAACTGAAAAATGATTATAAATTCAATATTGTATAAAGCTTAAAAGTGTATGCCCTATAGTTTAAGAGTAAATACTAACGCAAATTTAAGATAAATAGATTATGGATAGATTTACATTTCATACTTCAAATAAAATAATTAATTTACAATATTTATTGAATTAAACCTAATGAACTGTAACTTTACTTAATGAAAAAATTTGGTGCATATGTTTGCCCAATTTTTAGGTTCTAAAATTTAAGGAACTTAATATAACATGTTAGAGATAAGTTCTTCCTGTAATGAAGTAAAATCACTAGAATGTAAAAATGTTTTTACAATCACATAAAAATTTGAATATTATAAATGTTTGAATAAGTTGCAGAAAAAAAAATCAATAAATATTACATCCCTCAAGTATTTATTATTATTAAAATTACACAATTTTTTTTGTGACTCATATAAAAAACAAACTATAATTTAATACACGGAAAAAATAAGAATTAAAAAATAGATTTTATTATAGTTTTCTAGTGAAAAAGTATTTAAAAATTGTGTGCCTTAATAATGTTAAACCCTGTTCATACGAAAGAAGCTTTTTTTTTTTTTTTTTTTTTTTTTTTTTTTTTTTTTTTTTTTTTAGCAATCTGTATTTAAAACAACAAACAACTAAACTTTCATGTAATTTACAGCGCAAAATGCAAATAGGACTCCGTGTGAACAGGACATAAAAATTATTAGTAAGGATTTTAGTTTAGGAAATGTATTCATGATTATTTTAATTATTAATTTTAATTTTGTTAGAGATTTCCGTACTAAATTACCTTTTTTTATCAGCATTACGGTCATGTCTCTGGCTATCATTGTTACGCTTTATAATGGAACTGTCTCGTGCAAATTGGATTATTTTTATGGCGGTGAACATAAAGAGAGCAAAGTTAAAGAGCAGAAGTAAGCCAATTGGACCGTAGAAAAATGCCAGAATTGCGTGGGTTTCTGAAAAAAATAAACTAATGTTAATTATTGCAATATATTATATCTATATGTACTATAGAATACTTCATGTTTAGAAGTTGAATATGTTTAATCACATATAGTCCTTAAAATGTATTATTTACAGAATCAATCACTGTACAATTTACATAATATTCACTTTTAAGCTAATAAATAATATAGTTAAATACAATTGATATAATATTTTAATTCTTTAAAAACGGACGTAGAATAAGAGACTGGTAAATATTTAATGCGTCAATTCATTGCATCATCTTTGCTGCCGGAAAATAATCTCCTTCCTTTCCCTTTCCCTTTTTTTCTTTTCTTCCTTTCTTCCTTTTTTTTCCCCATTCTGTTTCTAGTTCCATAGATAAATGTATTCTTGTTTTACTCTCATTATAGCGTTAAAATATATTATAAGTAATGATTTCAGAAAAAAAGATAGAAGAAAAAAATATATAATAAAACACGTAACAAGTTTATTTTTAAATTAATGAATTCAGAAATGTTTACCTTTAGAGAACCAACAATAAGCTACACCAATGTTAGGTTTAATACTCTGTGCAACATTATCACTGGAGTCTACAGAAATTGTGATGATAAATATGAGAATTGGGACTCCCATAGCGTAGATTGAGTAAAACAGGAATTTCCGCATCTCTCCTGACCTCCCTGGTACCATGCTTCGTAATGACCTGGAGACATAAAAATCATTTTGAGAAATTTTTGAAAGTGACTTAGTTAGTAAACATGAGTCATACTAAAGATTGTCATCATAGAGGTATGAAACAAAATTTCTCGAGCAAAAACAAATATACAATAATAAATAATTATATTTAGTATCTCATACTACATGCAGCAACTTTTAAATTCATTATACAATATATTTTATGCTATACTGTATATTATATCTAAGTTATAAAGCACAAATATTATGTTTTCAATTATGAAACTATTATATTATGTTCCAGTCTATGCTATAATAATGGCATAAATGTAGCATAAGTTATGACATTTCTTCTTTCAGTTACAACAACAAAAGAACATTAGCATGAAAAAAAGCAAGTAATAAAAGAAGGCGAGAGAGAGAGAGAGAGAGAGAGAGAGAGAGAAGTATAGTAATTAAAACCACACAAAGTAAAATACCTAATATTATATAATATACTAAATTTCACTCGTTCTCCATAGTTGTATTGCTTATTTTTGCAACAATATTATATTTCTAATTGCCTATTATTGCCCGCCAAAACTTTGCATTATATATATATAAAAACTTTAAACTTCTCTCAAATTTTACTTACCCAGCTAACTGTTAAAATATAAAACAACATTTTATACTTGTTAAATTATTAGTTTGTAAACATCCCCATTTCCTTTCTTTCTCTTGTTCATGATTTATTATTATATCACTTACGTAACAATTATGCTGCTTTGAAAATCTACAGTTTTTAAAAAAAAGGTTGCTATTTTAGAATAAGATAAATAATTAATATGTTGAACATCTTAACTATTATGGTATCACTACACAGGGGCGAATCCAGGATTTTGCGACGGGAGGGGTCCAGCCTATATTGAGCATAGGAAAAGGGGCGAAACTACCCCCTTTTCCTATGCTTTTCAGACCTGGACCCCCCCCCCCCCTGTGTATTGTGTCACTACACAATATAGCATAAGTTATGTTGCTGCATTGATCTAGTATAATTATTGCGTACATTTATTTTTGTACTTGCATAAAATTTATAATTGTTACTTTGCTTGTTTTGATAATTAATTTTGGAATTTTATAGCCTTATCAACCCATAATTAATATTATTTAGGTCACATTTAATTAATTACTTTGATAACAAAAATATGACTGCAAACAAACTAAATAAAATTATCTTGTTCAACATTTATTTTGATTTTGATTTTTTTTTTATATATATTTTTATTTCTTTATAAAAGTTACTCGAGTTAATAGCAAAACGTGACAAATGATTTTTATATATATATCACGTACGCTGTAACATTTCACACATTATAGAAAATAATCACGTCATTTGAGAGAAACACCTTGAATAATAATAAAACTATTAATTGTTGTATTTTTTTCCCGTCGTCTTAAGGACAGATTTGTTACTATAATTAAACAGTCAATGTTTAAAAGGTTGACATTATGTTGAGAATACAATAGCAGCTTTCGGAATTACTTGATATAAATGTGTGTGTGTGTGTGAGAGAGAGAGAGAGAGAGAGAGAGAGAGAGAGAGAGAGAGAGAGAGAGAGAGAGAGATTTGAAATGAATAGGAAAAAAGATAAAAATAAGTTTTAAAATAAGTTATACGTATGCAATGCATGATGAGAATTTTTAATTTGATCTTTTCTATATTGAATAATATATATTAATGACACTTGCCCTAAATTATCAAATTTCCCTTAAAAATAAAACTACAAGGCATTTCTTATTACTGTATATACGTCATAAATTAAAGCATACATTACATAAAAAAATATATGAATTTTATTATTTCCATACATATTTATGTAACTGCTTTTGCATAAGATATTCTCTCAGAGTATAATGTAGTTTAGTTTTATCGTTGGTAATTCACCTGAATGTTGATGAGATATCAATGCACATCACGTTCATCCAGAAAAACCCAGCCAGTAATGAAATTTGGATGAGATACGCTGAAAACAAATAGACAAAAAAATGTTACAAATAATTAGCATAGATTATAAATATACATACATACACATATGACGCACACAAAATGTTCGAAACAATTGACAGGATAAACCTTGAAACAAAGATACTTTATATGAATGAATAAGTCAGGAGATATATAATATTATGATTTGTTATGCTTCGATTTATTCTATATTATAATTTCATGGACTTTTAGTTTGGCCTGCATACCAAAAGTACTAATATGGTAGTGGCGCTAATTTTATTGTAATATGTGTATCATAAATAGTGGCATGAGTTTATATATATAATTAAAAGAAAATGTATAAAAGATTAAACGTGACAAAAGTGTAAAATAAATTCAAAGTTTTATAAATTGATCCTAACCAAAATTCTATCATGTGTTTATTTACTTTGTTTTTAACTTAAGGAAAATTATAATTTTTTTACAATATAAATTTCAAAACGAAACATAAATTAGTGTTACCAAACTTTACTATATGCGTGCATGGCATTTGTTTTATTTGTCACCTTTTATGTACCATTTAAATAAAAATAAATATAAAATTTAGAATTGCACACATGGCAAATAGGAGTATAAGTTAAAGAAACGCATTTTTTTATTATTATTAAAATTTTTTTAATTGAAAGCTCTTTTTTCTAGGACATTTTCTTTTATAAATTTCTTAATTTATTATATACTTTAATTTCGTGTATGAAAATTTCTTGGTACCGTGCCGCAGTTTATGAAATCAAGAGTTTGTTGTAAAATAGGACCGAAAGATATTTCATTATCAATAAAATCATTATTTTAATTTATTCTATCCATAATATATTCATATAAACGTTTTCTATTATTATTCAAAAGTCAAAAGCACACTGATTGTCTCGCCGGTAAACATGATGGTATATGTTGCAATACGTGCATATCATATTGTTTCTAACGCGTCATAACAATGCTTTAAAAACACGGAAGCCTAAAATTAATTCCAAGTATTTTTATAAGTTAAATTTTTACGTATACCACTATCGTTTTTTTTTTTTTTTTTTTTATTTATTTTTTTTTTTATTATTATTTTTTTTTTATGGGGGATAAAATTAGGTTTTTACAATTGTTTATGTAATACTATGAACTTAATTTTGATAATACATGACTTATATGTTTTCGTTTTATTATTTAATAAATAATAATGCTGTTATATTTGTGTTCATGTAATTTTGAAAGCAACTATATTTTTAGATCTACAATAACTTTTATATTTCAAACCAGTTTAAAATAATTGTAAATTTAGCTATTTGTTTAATTTGCGGCAATAAAATATTTTAAAAAATAAAATCAATATTATAAAAAAATAATAATAAAAAAGTGACTCCTATATATTTTTTTCTTCTTCAATCGATATCAAAATTGTTAAAAGAAAAAATTATTTTATTGCTAAAATATAAAAAAAGTAACAAATTATTATTGAGGTTATAAAGATATACTGTATATTTTTGAAAAATTACTGAAGGTAAAATTTTATAGATAAAGAACAAAAATGTAAAAATCGTGACTTTTGTAAAACATTAAAAATTTCTTGGATATTTAACCTTGGTTATTGTGTCTTGCGTCACCAAATTTGGCAAATCTGCAAGAATCGAAAGTCAAAGTTACTTGTACGTATGCTGTGTGCATCAATGAAATTATTTATTAATTTTAGTTTTTGGTTAACAAAACTGTAACATTGCACTATATAAAGCAAACTTTATTAACCGTATTTACTGCAAAAGTCGTCTGCTTTAGTGTATCCTCTAACTTAAGAATTTTTATTCCATTGGTTAATTTTAATATTTGAATATGAATTGTAAAAACTAATCATATATATTGTAGTTATAATTACTCTGGCAAATCATTCTGTAATGTCAGAGGACCATACGCTTGTTGTACATTTTGTTGCATCTTCATGATAGAAACCTTTTTATTATAAATATTAATATTATTTTATGTGGAGACTTTTGCATTGGTTGAAGTCTCCACACAAAAATAAATGAAGTTAAGGCTGAGAACAAAAACTTTGAAAATCACAATAAAAAAAATTCCCTCTTCTTTGTATTATTTAAATAATAACTAAATATTCATTCATTCTCATTCCTGATTCAATTACAATAAACAAAGTACCATTTAATTATGAAATAATAATAATAAAAAAAGGCCTTCCCCGAAAACTTATTAAAATAAAATATTATAAAAATGACTGCTACAAATTTACTTTTATAGTGACTTTAAAAATAATATAAAATTTTGAAATCATATATATTTATAAAATTTACTAATAGTTATTATTGATAATAATATAAATATTTTTCAATTAGTTTTATTACATAAAATTGTATAATAATATATTAAAATAAAATATTTTATAAACTATAATTTTAATAATTATATTTTTACTTTAATATTGAGTTCAATTTGATCACGTAGCTATACTTTAAAGTTATTGACTTTATTTGTTGCAGTTTCATTATACTTTCAAATTTGTAGATATTTATATATATATTATTATACCCAGTCATAACTTGGATATATAAGCTCATCAAATTAAAAATAATGGGTATCAACATCTACAGTGTTCAATTTTTTAGAGAAACCTTAATTGAAAGGGTTTGGCTTTCGTGTTACACCGTGTTATATTATAAGCAGTAAACTGACATTGAAAAGGAACTCGACTCGACCGGGACTCGAACCCGGATCTTTGGTTTCCCAGACCACTGTGTTACCATTTACGCTATCGATGCTCCTTCCTCTGCAACATCATTTACTGATCATACTCATGTATATATATATATATATATATATATATATATATATATATATATATATATATATATATATATATATATATATATATATATATATATATATATATATATATATATATATGCAGAGGAAGGAGCCTCGAGAGCGTAAATGGTAACGCAGTGGTCTGGGAAACCAAAGATCCGGGTTCGAGTCCCGGTCGAGTCAAGTTCCTTTTCAATGTCAGTTTTCTGCTTATATAACACGGTGTAACACGAAAGCCAAAACCTTTCATTAAAACTTCCCTTGTAAAATAGGCGCTAAATTACATACTCTCAAACCAAAAGTATTTGTTTTAGAGTGTCAAACTTTTTATTTCATTTAAAAAAAAAAACTTTTTTTCAAGCTGTCTTGAAATTTTAATATTGTAAAATATAGAAGAAAAGGAAAAAAATATAAGACCAATTTTACTTAATTTATAAAATTATTTGTATTTTACAAGGACATAACTATAGTAAGAAATCAAATTTTGTATTCATTAAAATATATTAACCCTGGCATAAAAATATACTTTTCATGCAAAAGGAGAAAAAAAGTATTTAAAACAAAACATCGATAAAATTTATTTTCTTTAAAATTGAGTAATATTCAATTTTATTATTTGACCTTTAACCTCAATATAGTATAGCACGAGTTTCAAATATATCATATATTTTAAAATATATTATGATCAAGTGTAATTTATATTTGCAATAAAAAACACCTTTTCAATGAAACATATAATTCAAAGACAAATAAAAAGCTTAAAGGAATGTTGAATACTAAATACTAGTATTAAATGTTTCAAAGGTGTTGAAGTTTACAATCTATGATGTGTGTCAACGTAATGGTGTTTTTTTTTATGTGATTTTCTCTACACAATACTTGTAAACCACTGTTATTATTTAGCACATTGAAACAGCTATGAAGAAATTAAATTTATATTTAAAACAATAGGCTATGTATATAGCAAATGATTCTGGATTTTATAATATGGAACACATTTTATGATTTTTTATTTTTTAAGTAATACACTATGCGCACATACAAATTAAGGAATTCATAAAAGTATATTTACATTTTTTTAAATGCAATTTATATACAGACTCAGTAAGTTTTCACGCGACTATTACTTTGAAAACGTGCTTTTTTTATTTATTTTTTTACTTAATTTACTTTGAATATATATATATATATATATATATATATATATATATATATATATATATATATATATATATATATATATATATATAGAGGAAAAGTGTTGTATTTAGTATTTAGAGTCTTAATTTTAGTCTAATTAGTCTAACTTTTACGCTACTTTAACTTTTGTGTGTCGTTTTGTTACCCTAAACTCAACAATAACTTTTAAACAGTCCATGTTAATTTATAATTATAGATTGAAAAAAAAAAATAATAATAATAATAATGCACATATTTTTTTTATTATTTATTCATTATTATTTTATGGGGGGTAAACAAAATGTGCCAAAATTATTGGTTATAATAAATTTTACACCTACATCTTGACCATTAAAAACTGTCAGAAGACCTTGAATATTACAGAAATTTGTATATGCATAATACTACTTTATTGGAGAGGGAATTAGTTTTACAATTTTCTTTTTTATAAAAGATTTTTTTAATATTGTGATATTTATATATATAGAAAATATTTTTTCTGACTTTTTTCTCGTAATTATACATAACGTATAAGGATAAATATATTGCTATCATACCTACCGATAATGGATATTACCAGTGATGTAAATTTCTTTTAAAAATTACGATAGTAAAATACGTTAAAGGCGTGTCTAGTTCCCCTTATTTAAAAATTTCTCGACTAATGACCAATTATAGTAGTATTATCATCCACACTAACCAAGAAATATAGTGGACCCTTTGCTTTTCCCGCATCTCCTGCGTGATTATATTTTTATGGTTTTGATATCAAAAATAGCTACCTATAAATTTTAAATGAATTCATTAGTTCGTTCTGTAAACTACACATAAATATTGAGCCAGCTTCGATATTTTTCCTTTGCTAAGAATCTGATCACCTGAACACCTGTTTGCTACGTTTATGTGTATGGTTGTTCATTGTTGTTTCTTCGTTTAGATTTTAGACCTGATAAAAATAAAACTTAAAAAAAAAAAAAAAAAATCTTTCTCATCATGCGACTCAGTTTTATCGGTTCAAAAAACAAGATCAACCAGTGAATGTGTCTAATTTTTTTGGTTATCCAATTATTGTTAAAGAGCCTCACAAACAAAAACAAAACAAACTTGTTTACGCAGAACAAACTCTAATGAATCAAAAATAAAAAGTATATTAGAGCTTTTTTTTTAATACATTTGAATAAAAACGATCATTTATTTATGACTATAATTTTTCAAGTTTTTTAATTTTATTTTAAAGGAAAAAAAAAACTTTTATATCATTGACATATATTTAAAAGAAATTTAGTTTCTATCTATTCTTTATAATAATTAAATACTAAACGGAAAGAAAAAAAATCTATCAAAGACAGGCTCATGAATCCTTTACATTGCAATAGTTAAATATAAACGCGGAACAGATATTGATTTAATACAATGTCATCTAATCTTGGCGAATTATCACCTAAACTAGGTAAAACATAACTTGAATGTAGTATATTTTACCTGCATTAGGTATTATAGTAAAATTTTTTCTGTGTAGTGTTTAAATACTTCTCTCTTTATTATAATATTTTATTATCCTTATGCAAATATAACGGAGAAAATATTGAATGACCTATAAGGTCAAAATATCCTAAGGCTATTTGCATTCATTCGTAACAATTGACAAGAGGTTAAATAAAAAATATGACCCCACAGGTTATGTTATTAACGAATTATTTGTCATTACTTTCTTATTATTATCATATAAGAAATTAACCGTTATACTATATAAATATACACTGTGACTGAAATACTTTAATTATATATACTTAAGTTAGTTTCCTTGTATGAGCCTATCAGTATAAATGTAATAAAAGAACAAGCAAAATTTTCGCATTTTCTTTTTGTACTTTGAAATTAGAAGACGTTTTATAAAAAGAATTTATGATTATAATGTTCAATCATATTATAATAATACAGCATGTAATTTATATGTAAGATAGATATTTATTATTTCAACACGTTCAAAAGTAATTTAGAGAAATAAAAGATCGGGAATAAATTTTAAGCTTTGTCTATAGTCTATACTGAACGTAAGAGTATATGCTTTATTTAGAAAATTTCAATTTTTATTGTAATTTATTATTATTTGGTTACGATATATTATATCATATAAACACACGATTGAAGGAATACATGATACAAAGAAATTTTGCTCTTTTGTATCTTAGAATTTGGGTGACTATATTATACTATATATATTTTTTAGCATATCATACTATATTATAAAAAATTTAAGAATTCTTACCAAGAATATGACATGGCACGTCCTCCACAGTAGAACCTTCTAGTTGTACGATAGTAAGCGAGATATGAGCAACCAACATACACGCACAATGTGACATCAAACTCAGTCCCTGTACTGAACGACGTAACTCAGGTAACATAATATGAACTACAAGTGTAGCCAATAAAAATAAAGCACCAATTATAAATAATGTACTGTATATTTTTGCATGGAGTTGTTCTTGTGATTGATCATGTACTTCAGAACATAAAATTATATTAAGATCAGTATGATTGAAGTATCTTATAACACCAATACAGTATTTTGTAGGATCTACGTAATATGTGTCACCATATCTGAAACAAAACAAAAGCATATCCATCTTAGAAGAAACTAATGATATTTCTAAAAACAGAAAAAAAAAATGCAAAATTCTAATTATATGGTCATACATTTTCTATATAATATATATAATTATATTATATTTATATAGGGGCGGGGTAGTTAGACGTGCGAAAAAATGATTTTACTTTCCATAATTATTAGTAATAACAACAGTGTCTCCTTATATCTTCTATAAATGAGATAGAGTATAAAATGTAGCAAATTATTATTCTACCCAAGAACTTTTTTAAAGTTCTGTTCACACGAAGCAATATTTTTGGCATGCAATAAATTTGTTTGTATATATATGCAGTTTCCATTGAAAACCATTATATTGTTTTGACAGTCAAAAATTTACTACGCAATGTAAATATTCCTATATTTGAACATGCTATTTTAAGGAATCTTATTTATTTTGGAAAACTGTATACTTTAGATTGAATACAATCTTCTCAAGTTTGTTAAATTTTAAATGGTCAAGGGTAAGAAAGGACATTTTTGTCCTACCGTTGCCATAAATAAATACATTTATTTATTTATTATTTATTTATTTATAAATAAAGAAATATATTCATTGCTGTAAATAATAATTATAATAGTTTATAAACAAGGCTGGAAAGTGACACAGGATGCACTTAAAAAAATAAACCAAGTAAAAACAAGTAAAAAGAAAGAACATCACTTATTTAAGATCATTAACTTCATCGGCATGCAACAGAAAAAGTAACACAATTTTAGCCATACAAAATAAAAAATATTTAAACTTTTTTTAACAACATTTATATACGATGTAATAAAATTTGTACTTGAAAAAATCGTTAATTTATAAAAATTAGTGTCCTAATAATTATGTTAAATAAATACGTGTTTTCGTGATAGAAAAAAATTACACGAGAAAAGTTTATAAAAATTAATAATGTAATATGACATTGCTGTTGGCGTAACATGCAAAGGTGTTCTCATTTCTGTCATTATTGTACGTGTTTTTACAGTGAAGGACTTACAATTATCGTACAAATTAATCAAATTTAAATATAATAATGAAGTAATTCAATATAAATTTTTGGTGATGAAAACTTCTTTTATAAAATTTTCTATTAGCTTAAAACGTATAACACGTCAAGTATGTCTAGTAACTCTCATTTAAATTTTCTGTTAAAAAAAAAGTCTCACAATGGTAAGGTATAGAATTTAGGGCACCCTATAAGCTTTACCCGAGCTCTTTACCAAATTCCATTGAACGTTCGCAATATTTTAATATCATATCATAATTTGAAATAAGATTGACTCTTTATTAAAGAAGATATAACTATAATGGTTTAGAGACCATAGTTTTTCTGATAAAAAATAATTGCATCTAAAAAATATATTTACATTAAGGTTAATATTTTACTGATATAACTGCTATTAAATATGCTTCTAATATTACTTTTTATCTCGTTATAGTTTTATAAACAATACTGTGCAAGGTCAGTTTTTTGTTTTTGTTTTTAATGCACCCCAGACCGTTGAGCAATAAGCCTACGTGCAAAACTTGCAGGCGTGTTTATCATTTTTACCAGAAGATCCGGTCATAAATAGAAATAAGGTTAAAAAATAAATATCTTTTTTTCAATTCTTACATTTTCTTCTATGGTCTAGCATGAGAATGTAGGGCGACGACAATTAAACAAGTTCTCACAAGAAAAAAAAAAGAAAAAAAAAAGAGATAAGATTGCAAAGGCAGCATTAAAATGAACTACGTTTCCGCTTTTAATATGTTATTAAAAGTTGAAAAACTAAAATGCATGTAAAATTTAAGGATCCTTATAACATTGACATAAAAAACAGTGTAAGGATGTAAGAAAGTTAAAAGTGAAAATATTACTATTAATGGATGAAGCTATGTGAAAAATTATTAAAATAAATATTAATAAAATAATAAAACATCAGAAATTCATTCTCTTTTATTTATTATGTATTTAATTTATTTATCATTTAAAATTAAACTAGTATAAAAATAGTAAAGAGAACTAAAAATTTAGCAAATAAGTTAATTTTAATGAGCATATTGAAGCTTATCTTAAAATCCAAGAAAGTAAATTCCAATTTGAAGTAAATAGTTTTTTAATTTAACAAATTTCAAATTAACTTTGACATTGACATACCCTAGTGACTTAAATTTGCACTGAATCTATTATTATCATCAATTTATCATTTAAGAAAAGAATTACTTAAGTAGTTGAATACTTATTTAAATCAAAACCACGTTTATCAATATAGTTAATATATATTATACTTCATTTACGATTAATTAGAATACATGAATATTATTATTTCAATGAAATAAATGTTCTAAGATTTTGTAATATTGTCTATGAAAAAAAAAAAAAATCAATAAATAAAAGAAAGCAGATTAAAAATTAAATATATATATTTTTCCATGAAATTTGATACTAAATAATGATATTATGAAATTAAACTGAAATATAATAACATAAATCAGAAAATATATTATACAATATAAGGTAAAAGTATCATTAAATCTATAATAATATATGGAAGTAATAATAACATAGCACGTTAAAAATATTTTAAAAGTTTTTAAAATCAGATTTTATTAAGGATAAAATTCTAATTGTTCAGTGAAGCATAGAGTACTAAAACCACATTTAAAAATATCAAATATCTAGATCAAAAATATACAACAGGTTGCAAACTGCCAATAAAATTGTTTAAACTCCAACTCTTTTTTTTTTCTTTCTCCATATAATCTAAACTGTATCAATATTGGTTTATTGCTATATGTAAAAAAAAAAAGAAAAAAAGTAAAAAATTTACTGACCATATATGCCAGATGAAATCAGATTTGGATTTATTTTTTGATATACTGTATTCTGTATTAAAACAGTTGCCGAAGAAAATTTTAAGTATTAAGAAATATAGAAAATGCCTTAATTTCATAATGAATTATTTAACTTTTTTCATCTATATAACTAAAATGTGGGTATAAAATGAGTAATGCAAAGACATATAAAAATACTTTAGTTTTTAAAAACTGTATGTTGTTGATTGTAACAACCCTATATAAATATAATATAAAATATGCTTATGTTGTTACATTATGTAGAATGCATACGATGCATTATCCAGTGAGTGCGTGTCGTGCAGTACACGGCGCGCACAAGAGAGTCATGACTCCATATTAGCAGGTCACTGCGGAAAATTTACTACAACTGTCAGATGTCAGATCCCGCATCTCAGAGCACACCAATACGATGGAAATTGGGACACAACTTGGCAAAGAATGAAAATGACAGGAATATCAACAAGGGAAGGAAACGAGTACACATTCACAAGACCTTCTTTGGCTGGTTTACTGACCATGGGGACCCTTGTGCAGATGACATCGCTGAGGTGATAAAGGATGACATGTGGCCCAACCCTCTGCAGTACTATCTAATAGAAATGGAGAATGGAGTAGAAGGAGAAGATGATGGAAGTGAAGAGGAGGAAGGAGATGACTCTGCTGTGGTGGAGAGAGAGCGAGAGAGAGGCTCTTGCCTTGGCCGAAGCCAAGTCAAGACTCTCTTGTGCGCGCCGTGTACTGCACGACACGCACTCACTGGATAATGCATCGTATGCATTCTACATAATGTAACAACATAAGCATATTTTATATTATATTTATATAGGGTTGTTACATGATATAATCTAATATATCATATTTCATATCATACATATCACACTATATACGCTATGTTCAATTAGAATAAATGAATAATTATTAATAGCAAAATTAAACAGAAACATTTAAATGTTTTACGATTCTATATTATTTAATGTTTTAACTGCATTTCTTTTAAGATAATAAAAGTCAAACAATGTCAAGTCAGATAAATTAATATTAACGCAAAGTTAAAAAATGTAACGAAAACCATGAGCTAAAAAGAGTCAGTTAGGTAAATAACACTTACTCAGTATGAAAAAGGGTACCATTGGCGAGTACTGTGAAATTTTCTTCCGACTCTGGTAGATCTTTAAGAACTCTTGGCGCCTCATTACTAGCACATTTGGGTTCTGCACCCAATACAGTGAAGAATTTCTGTTGTTCGTGTGGAACAGCATTGTTCTCCAGTTTCCAGTTTGCCCAGTCATCGTCTGCGTGTATACAATCAGCTCTGTTGGAACAGAATAACAAAATTAATGGAAAATATCATTATACGCATTCAAATCTGTGTTATAAATTTTAAATAAACTAATTTATTTCTTGCTTGTAGCAAATAGTAATTATTGATACTAATTTACAATAATAAGTACGTAATTTATTTCTTTTTATCTGTTCTTCGATATTTTATAAAAGAAAAGAAACATAAATGCTATTTGTTACTAATTTCTGCAAATATACTGATGTATGTGTACTAATATTTGGGTTATAAAGTAATGTAATCATCTCGTGTAATGTTGTGTTCAAGGTTTTATAAATTAGGACTGTCATAATCCTCAAAACGTCTTAATAATTTATTATTATTTTATTTACAAAACATCTATATTTCTAACAATAAAACTAACAATTTTTACGCTAATAAAGTATGGAAAATACATTATATTTAGAGCACTAATCCAGTTCAGGCAGTTCACGCCTCTTATGCAGATACTTAAACGTTTGAAAAAAATGTTAGAATAAATTTGATTTCTTATATATTGTGACAGGTGCCCCTTTAAGTGTGTTACATTTCATAGCTATATAATTAAGTTTTAATGTTATGGTGCTACACTGCAGATCATGTTACTTCTAAAGATAAAGGTTTTGCTACGCGTAAACATATTATGCAAAGATAATCACCTTATTAGCGTAATATATAAACTTGTACTTAAATAATACTACCTCAGGAAAGACAGTTTAACGAGATTAAGTGATCATCAAGTAGTCTGTTTTCATAAATGTGTACTGTCAAAGTTTTGTGAGCGAGAACTTTAATACTGTATAACCTATAGAGTATAAACACATGTTATTGAATGAAATGCAGGAAATGTACTTGTATCTGTCATGTATGAACTAATATAAATGGAATTGCATGTCTGAAAATGCATGTAACATTAAAAAAAGATGTCGAACTGATTGAAAGTGCACACTAACAGTAAGTACATTTTTGTGTAAAATATATAAGATGCCGGTTAATGAGTGACATTATATAGTTTATAAAGCTTGTACAGTACATTTAAATATTTCGAACTCTGATTGCTGAGAAGTTGTGTGTAAGTTCTATATATTTTTTTTATTGTAAAACTATTTTAAATTATTATCTATAAAAAAAAGTTCTTTGTTTCTATTGATTATGATATTTTACATAACCTGACCTAAAAATTTCTTCAATTATATTACACTATATTATGTATAAGATTTATTTTCCCATGAAAATAGAAAAATGCCATAAAATATAAATTGTGTTTGTGATTAACGGCAAATAATAGCATCAGCTTTTTAAGCCATAAAAAAAAATTGCTATTTCTTTTCAAAAGATATAAAATAACTTTTTTTTTTCTTCTCACATTGTTATTAGTTTATTGCACAAATTATTGTTTTTATTTACATACAGATAGCTTCATATATATTTTTTGTTTTTCTATGTAATTGGAGTCAATTTTATTTCATATGTACTTGCCTTATACTGACTTTTTGTTGTTGTACTAATTTTTAAGAAAGTTTTTTTTTCTTTATAAAGATTATGTATTTTCAAGTTTTAATGTGGATTATATGATACAACATTAAACGCTATACTATCTCCTTAAAGAACATGAAAAAAAATATCAGTAATAATTTCATTTTAAAATTTGTGAATTATTTAAAATGGTTTTTCAAAAACCTATGCGATTATTATATGTACATTTTTATACGAAATTTTCATACTAAAGCAAATACTCATTCTGGTCCTTCATGAATTGGGTTTTTCCCTTACATTCAATAAAAGACACACGTTCAATGACTATGCATGGTTAAAAGCCTTATACGTAGTATTGATAACGACAGCTATACATTTTAATTAATAAGTTAAATAGAACTTTCTCACTTTCAGATTTTTTATCTTTTTGATGGCGTTAAACAAACTGTTAATGACGTCACGTCTCTTATAATAATAGGTAAGGTCAATGTTTGACAACCATTCGTAATCTTCTATACAACGTTCAGGAATCAGAAAGTTAATTAGATAATTTAGTTAATCTCACAAAGGAAGGTACCATATGATGACGACAAGCGTTTAAAGCTGGGATATTTTGTATGGTGATTGATCTTTCTAAAAGAGGTTATTTATCGCTTCACAAAAATGTAAATAAATTAAATAAATAAATAATCGTCTTTATTAAAAAAAATGCATAGATAATAAAAAAAAATACAAATTTTTGAAAGGGCGAGGTTTAAGCCTGACAATATGTATGACAATTGTATTTTTTTTTCTATCTGTGCATTTTTTCAATAAAGACGATTATTTATTAATATGTCTGGCCCACTCTTACACCTAACCCCAACAGAAAACATTCATGAAATTTTTTTATTACATACAAAATTATAATAAGAGGGAAATAATAATACTACGTAGCAAGAGAAAAAAAAACACAGATACAAATATCTTTAAAAAAATAATAATTGTATATCACAAGTGTGCATAAAAAAATCATGAAATAAAAAAAAAAAAAAAAAAAAAAAAAACTAGTGAAGATGAAGAAAAATATCATGATGTTTCATATTATTATTAGCATTTAAATGCTATATTCTTCAATATGATGAATTATTATATCAAAAAGGAGAGCTTTACGTACGGAAACGTGGCATAATATTAGCTCAGGGTCCTTAATTTTACAAAGTTCGAATATTTTAAGTTTGGTTTCCAAAAAAATTGTCAATTTTTACACTGTATAAATTTGATCTTTTGAACATCATTACTGCGTGAAAAAAGAAAATTGTTATCATATGAGTTTCACTGAATTAACATATTAACATTGATATTATGTAAAACCTTAAACCTGTGTTTTACGTCTGGGGCTCTAACTGTATAGTAAACGTTTTAGTTATGGCACGAAATATTTAATGGCATATCTTTATAATAAAATATACGTATGTCATATACCATACAAAAATATCAGCCTCATACGCTTGTCAAGATATATATATACGATACCCTCCTTTGTTAGTCCATTTTCTAAAATTCAACATTCTTAATAAAATGTTTTACATTCATAAAAATTTGTGTATTATGTCAGATGAATGTTAAGATTTTTTTTAAAGAGAATTTGACCTTAAATTTATACTCAAAACTAAATTTCTGATCAATTATGTGCAACATAACACCATATTAAATTTCTCAACCTCTCTGTAGCCCCAAGAAATATGGAAAAAAAAATTAAAGTATTTAAATATTTAAAGTAGACATTTTGATCGGTACAATTTTTATTGAATTCTGTAACTGTTAATAAAAACGTCAAGTTTCAATATTATACCTCAGTACTGTATGTGGAGCTAGTAAGAGACAGGTTAAGAAATGTGTATGATGCTTGATGGTCCTATCTCACGATGAATTATTTTATTGTGAGTTACAGTACAGTAGCCCTTTATAATCATGATAAATGGCATGTACGTAATTGACAGTACAAAGTCTCATACATGAAATTATATGTTATATAAATCATTGAACAAAATTAATGAACCACATTATGTGTGTACGTCACAAAAAAAAAAAAAAAAAAAAAAAAAAAATCCTCATTTTTAGTGATATAATATCTAAAAGACATATTTTTTATAACATAAAATTAAACCTGTTGCTCAATTGTATAAATGAAATAAATAATAATTGATAATAATTATTTATTTATCTTTCTTATTTTGACAAGTATTCAATATATAGAAAATTACTCTCAATCAAATCATCAATATATTATGATCGATCTATTAGTTGTGACGTCATATATTTTGACAATAAAAGTCTATAGCTCCCTGCTGTGCAAAAATGAATAATTATTTTATATTTGAATCAAGTTCATTATTTAATTCTCTCTCTTTCTCGCTCCCACATGTTGATTTTATATAAAAGATTAACGAACTTTTTTTTTTGTATTGCAAATATAAAACCTTTGAATATTGCGTAGGATATTTTATAGAGCGTTATATTGTATAATATATATAACCAAGTAAGCAATAAAGATCAATCTTTTTTTCTCCAAACAAGCTCAGAGGCAAAAAAAAAAAAAAAAAATAAATAAATAAAAATACTAAACACCAGTGCCAGCAGACGACTTTGTGTTTCTGTCTTAATTTGACATGCTTTCTTATGGGGGAATAAAGCAGCTAAAAGTTTTCCTTGCTTCTGAAATTTTTACTGTTACTAAGTCTCAAAGCTTTTATTTTCCTGAACTTCATGCAATTTGACATAAAATTATTTTTTCATCTAATATATTGACTTCACATCCAGGAAAACAACAGCTGTAAGGCTGCAAGAATATGATACAGTAAAAATTTCAGTACCAAGAAAAATTCTAACTTTAGTTAGCTATTTAATTATACCCCATAATAAAGCATGTAAAACATGTTTACATGCTTATATGCATTCCATGACGATGCACAACATTCGGGAGGTGCATGATCGATGTGATTGCACCGAACAGCCTGCCTAGACGTTTCCACGGTTTCTCTAGGCTGTCATGGCAAATGCCAGGCTGTGTACTTACAGTTAGGCCGTAGCCGGCCCGTGTGTGCTTTTCCATTGATTGGAAAGTCCTTACCTATCGATAAGACAATGTCTTGACTGGGACTGGGATTGGTGTATAGCACAATAACACAATATGGCAAGCAAAAAAAAAAAAAAAAAAAAAAAAAAAAAAAGACAGTAACACAAAGCTGCTGCCAGCTCTTTGTTATAGTATTGCTAGGCTGTGACAGCGAGTTTTTTCCCCACTAAACCAAATTTTACAAGTCTTCTATGCTTTCATATAAAATGAAAATGATATACCTAAACGTTTTACATTGGAAAGTATATATATATTATACGTATCAACTTCGTATTTTCACACTATCATTATGCATGATAATGTATATCGTAAGTATTCATTTTTTTATCTTAATGTTAATTAGTTTGAACAACAAGACATGTTTACGATCTTATATATTTTGTTTACATGGCAAAAGAAATTTATTTAAATTTATTTTTTTGAAAGCTTGAGATACTTTTGTGAGAACATAGTGTGCCAGAAATAATTCTTTATTTTATAAGGCTGCTCATTTATACCTTTTATAATAATATTAAATGAAACACTTTTATGTTTTATGTCCAATAAGAATATTTCATAAATATATATTTTTTTATATCGGAATGTTGCTTTAATACAAAATTATTTTAAAGGATCGAAGAAATGTAAAAGAAAAGGGGGAGGTGGAAAGATACTGTGTTGCAAAAGTAAAACGTAATTTATAATTTTATTTGTCCATAGACTTTTTCTTAATTTTAGTGGGCTACACTTGCAAAATCCCATTGTTGGAATCAAATAAATAATCTCTTTTAAATAAAAGTAAGGAAAGACACCCTTAATGGACGAGTTAATTAACTGATAACTTAACACGATGCACTAATTTTAAATTTCTCACATCCGCTTCTGGATTTATGTACTGCAAATGCGTACTACGTTAAATCGAAATCATGAGAAAAGAACTCACATTTTGTATCTTGGCTTTCATTACTCTTTAATAGTTTTCTGGAATTACAATATAATTTTGCAATTAAGGTTTTTCCAAATAAAATTTTCTAAGCTTTAATAATATTGGATTAAAATATTGGAGTATTTTTATGATCATTAATTTTTTGAACTATGTAAAATATTTACCTTCAACGATCTAATTTTTTTAATTGCTCATACAAATGGCACTTTATTTTCCACATTTTTTCTTTGTCTCAAAAAAAAAAAAAAAAAAAAAAAAAACTCATTCATACCGTATCACAACAAAACAACCTTTCCTCTACTCTCGCATATGCAATGCACTTTTTTAACTGTAGTTATTTCATTATTCATTTATTCTTATCAAAGTAATCAATCAGGTTTTTAAGAACTCAAGTTTTTATTGAAAGTAAATAAAATATAATGTATTCATGTAAAACATGAAATTTCAATTAAATCAGCCGTAGTAAACATAAAAAGATATATATAATATTATTAAAATATTTTACTATGGTCATATTCTCGTATTCCGTACTTATAAATTGTATACTCTATATATATTAGAGGTTATAGAATAATATGTTATATATAATTTAGTATTAAATATCATATGTTTTATATTTAAATATGTGGTAATAAACGTTAATAATACATTACGTAATCAATAATAATACCAATAAATTATTCATCACGTAAGACCCGCAAGCATTTATATAGCGTTTTATATATATAAATATATGTATTAACTCATATTCAATTATATCAATTTTTTAAAATTCAATAAAAAGTTTTTCTTTAATAAAATCAATGTCACATAATATATATCATAATATAATTCAGTATTTTTATAAAAAAAAATCTGAATTATATGCGGTAATATTTTGTATTGAGTTCTATATCATTTTTTTTACTTTAATTTCAATTTTCAATTTCCAAATCTATTGTTAAATCAAATAATATTGCTTTGATTCAATACAGTTTTCATCCTGAAAGTTATGCTAATTTTCTGTCCTCTATGTACCTCAGGGTTGCATACTGTTTAAAAGTTTCAGGGGCTAAAGCAATGTGTATATTTATGCTCTCTCTCTCTCTCTCTCTCTCTCAATTTAATGATATTATATAATTGGGGTATTTTCAAAATCTCAATTCTTGAAGTAAGGTGCAAAAAGTAATAACGAAAATGAAATATGTTATGTAATAAAATGTGAAAAGCAATAACTCTGATAAAACATTTTTTGTGAAAACAATTTTGAACTACGTTATTTGAGTCATTAATTTCTATTTATAAAAAGGATAAAAAAAAATAATAAACATTACTATCAAAATGTAATGTATAGGGGGAAAAAAGACGACATATTGATAGGAAGCTTAGAAAACCTCAATTTCTCAATTTCCCGTAAGAACGGAATTGTATTTGTCACATCGACAAAAGATACAGGATATCAATTTGGTCACTTGATGACATATATAGTATATTTTTGTTTTCATCCTTCCGTAGATTAGAAACATTATAGTTCCTACTATGAAATACTTTTTATGTCAATATATATCTTGTGTAAGCATTGGATTTCAATTGTTAATGCGCATTAAATCTTAATGTTTCTAGAGTGTATGACGTAAAACTATGTCATTAGAAAATATTTCACGGTTTATACTAAAAGATTTATTTGTTTGCAAAAAAAAAATATATAATAATAATAATAAAAAATAGAGACTGGATTTTTAGGTGAAAATTATTACGCCTGCAGGTTTCATAGTTAGGCTTTTTGCTTCACAATATACTGTGTGTTTATAAAAAATTGGTACTTCACTGCTAGAAGTTTAGAAATAATATTTATGTAAACTCACAGTAGGTTGTGATGCAGGTAAATAGCTTACTATTTTTGCAGGCGCAGGTGCCATTTTTACCTAAAAATCCGGTCTCTAATAATAAATTAATAAAAATTTCAATAAGCATTAGTAGCATGCTAAAATGCAATAAAAGAAAAATCAACATCTATTGTAAAAGAGTGTGTTACAATTATGGTCATGTTTAGTTCATTGTTATACACTTGGAAAGAATAAATTTATTACAAAAACACATCATTTAATAAATTTTAATTGCTTTTTGCAAATAGTGTCAAATACTGTTATTTTAATATAAATATAAAATACATACAAAAATTGTTTGTTATTGTTCATTCAAAAAACAAAACTTGGAAAATCCCAAGTATGATTTCTTTTTACTAACAGTCTTGGATTAAATTTGGGTGTCATCCTATTTTTCAAACAAAACTTTTCTTATTATATACAGCTTTCTCTTTAAATTTCTGCTATAATTTATGATTTGAAAGCCCAAGGTTTCAATAGATTTTTATAATGTATTATTTATTGAGTTTATATAGTTGTATCTCTGAACAGAAGAAAAAATATAATATATAATATACAATATAAATTGCAATAAAAACTAAAATGAATTAAATATATTTGAAAATATCAAATAAGAAAAAAACAACTTTCTGGACCACTTAAATAAAGCTTTTATATATTTTTTTTTAATACGTAATTAATTATGTATTAATTAGGACAAGGAAAAATAAATATATATTATTTGAGTATCATATAGCAAATTTAATACAAATATAAGAAAATTTATTTTGTTGTCATTCTGAAAGGTATTAATTAAATAATTAAAAATTATTACTCTTTAAATACATAAAATTGTGTTTATTTTATAAATGATTGTTTTTATCTTATACAATATAATAAGTATTAAATATTTATCATATCTGTGAGTTTGTAATTTAGCGCCTGGTTTTAACATGAGAAGTATTGAAAATTAGATTTTCGTGTTACACCATGTTTATTGTTTATACAGAGCAGTAAATATGTTAAAAGGGATTCCTCCTGACTGGGACTCGAACCCAGATCTTTCGCTTTCCGGGCCACTGTGCTAACCTGTGCTATTCGTGCAATGCATTGCACCATCGGGCACCATCGAAAATCTAATTTATCATATCATTTATAATATTCTATTTTATATAATGTTAATACTGTAATTAATTAGGGGGTAATTTATGTATATATTTTTATTGGCTATATACATATTTATGGCAAGAACACACAGAAATTTTTAAATGGATTAATTATAGTTTAATATTAAGTACAAAAACTGTGTTATAAAATTTTTACTCAATTTTGCTTTTGAAAATATTGATAATCCCATTTAGCATTGCGTCTATTAAAGTCACCATATCAATAACTGATATTCATAAGTCAATAGAGTAAAATTGTTTATTACAGTTTTTGTATTGCTATTTAGTATTTAGAAAAAAACAACTACTAAAGTAATAAATGGGTAATAAAATACGATATTTAATAATAAATATACAATAGTATCTAAGAGTTATTATTATACATATTTTTGCATCGATTCATTCAGAGCAGTAGACTAGCCAGGATTTAGCGACGGGAGGGTTCCATCCTGTATTAAGCATGGGTAAAGGGAATAAGCCACCCCCTTTACCCATACTTTTTCAGACCTGTGGGGGTGTCTTGACCCCAGTCTAGTAAGGGGGTGTCTTGACCCCTCCCCCTCCCCGAAAAAAATAATACGCCCCTGGTTCAGAGTAATCATTTGATGTTTTAAAAAAGCAAACCTTTTGTCACATAAATGTTAAAGGAGAACCCCCCCCCCCCCAAAATACTAAAAATAAAAATAATAAATCACTTTCATATAGTCTAGACCTTTTTGTTTACGAATTATCATCTTCCCACTTTAAAAATGAGTCAACAAAGTTAAATAAAAATATATTTTATAATATAAACCTTACACCTCCTACAACAAAATAAAAAGATAATTTAACATTATATGGAACAAAAATAAAATACAACATTACAATAAAAGCTGTTATGTAAATTGTTGTTTTGACAAAAATGTAAATCAAACGCCTTCTACTTTTATGTAATGTAATTCATATTATGTAAGGTTTGTATTACTGTATCACGATTTTTTTTTTAATTTTTACTTGTGTCATTTTGAAAGTCATAATTTCATTTTTTTTTTCTTTTTGCCTTTAAGGTTATTTTGAACTTATAACAATTATTATTTTATGATAAACTTTTACTGTTTATCAAAATAATGTACTTTTATTTCATGTGATTTTTATTTCACATACGAACAAAAATAAATACGTAATAATTATGCTAGCTCAATTCCAGCACAATTTGTTCAATACAACATAATCTACGCTATACTGCATAATAACTACGTTTCTAAATTAACATAAATATTAAGTTGTACAGCATATAATTATTTAAATTGTTCTAATTCAGCTTCAATTTATGTTTAATGACAAAACTGCAGCATAAATCACGTAATTTATTCTTTCCGTTTATCAATTCTAAATCTTTATATTATTTAAACTATGCTGTTATAGGGTGGTTTCATTCATGTTAAAGTCGACGTCGTAAGTAAGTACCTATTAAGGAAAATGGTACATTTTGCTAGTTGAAGAATACTTCGCAATTTTTTTGAGAGCATTGATGCTGTTAACAGGTTGAATTAGTACCTCAAGTATGCAAAAAATGATAATAATGGCCAAAAAATAGCTAATTTTCTAAAGAAAATAGCCAAAAAATACGTTTGTCCTATGCTGAGCAATGTTATTCATTGCTCAAGAAGAGCATCAAAAAGCACTCAGAATGACATCAGGCGTATACACACCCTATATATAGAAGAGTGATAAATTTGCTTGATTTTTTTTTTCACACATATTTCACATTTTTTATATTTAATAACTATTTGAATATCAGAGAAATTCCTTTCAAATATTTTAGTGACTAACAACATTATTAATAGACAAATATTTTATAACATATTTTATAAATGCAAAAGTGGTGAAAATGTTGCAAAATTAAAGAATTTCTATGCGCAAACTTTATTTCTTACATATAATATAATTAATTATATACATTTTTTAAAGAATTTTATATTGTCCATAGTTTTTAAAATGAAAAACTGAGTAAAAATCTTATCAAAAACAAATTATGTCTAAAAATGTATATTATTTTGTTTAACACGTGAATTTTGAAAAACAAAATTTAAATAAAATCTTATCTTAAAGTTACGAAGGAAAAAAAAAAAAAAAAAAAGGAAAAAAATTAGTACAATTTAAATTTATCAAGAATATAACTGATAAACACACATACATACAGTACATATTGTTATTATTGAAGTGCAGAATGTAGTAGTACATTATATTTAACAATTCTTATTTCAACATAATATAAGAAATGCATATAATTATTATAACAAGATATTTTCTTATGAAATAATAAAATGCAACCTAGTAAAATATCATAGCTATAAATCAACTCTTATATTATATAGAAAGAAAAATGATGTATTTTTTTCTTTAGGCGATTACTGTTCTGTTTTTTTATTATTATTATTTTTGTATTATTTATTTAAAATAACGAATTCATATATCTTATTGGTATGCTAACTAAGATGATATGTGCTGATGATGTTTAAAATATAATCTCTGATTTGAGTATAAAGATTCTCCAACCCATGTATAATCTTATTCATTTGAATTAAATTAAAAAAAACCTGTTTCAAAAAATTTCATCCTCGTAAAAATATTTATATAAAAAAATTACTTGCCATTCGTGTTTGAACTTTTTTTTTTTTAAAAAGACATAAGCTGTATGTGACGACTTTGCTTAATAATATGCTTGCTCTTAAAGTAAAAACACAAAATCATGTGTGTGTGTGTATATATATATATATATATATATATATATATATATATATATATATATATATATATATATATATATATATATATATATATATATATATATATATATAATATATATATATATATTGAATAATCTAATCTATATAAAATATAGTAACTATAAAATGATCTGTATATTATATACATAATAAATAAATTCGTATTATGTATGATTTTAAATTTCCTGAAAAAAACAATTTTTTAACTTAAAATTATTATTATGTTTACGCAATATATTGTGCCTTGGTATCGGTACGATCATAAAATGTTATCATTTACTTTATAGACGAAATTATTTTTCTGACAAATCTTATAAGATAAAATTTAAAAGAAATTTTTAAAAATAAAAAAGTATAATAAAAAAATACCAAATATTATACAGTACGTATAGTAAAAATAGCGTAACATTTGTCAGATCTTAATTTTATTAGGAAAACGTGCTTTAAGATTGTTTTAATTGGTAAAGGCCACATAGTTACTAAACAGAGATTTTTTTTTCTAAATTACTAAAACTAAAATATTATAATGAGAGATTATTTATATTATAATAAATTGATATAATATCTTTGTTTATTTCCTTGTATTGGCATTGATAATTCTAGTTATAAAAGTCTTTGAATGGCTGTGCGGAAGATTGGATTTGCTTCAAAAATATTATATAAAGATTCCATTCATGATTTTGATTTTCAATTCAATTATTTATACTTTAATTTTTTATGTGATATAGTAACTATACACAAAAATACATCAATACATATACCAAAATGTATATTTAAATTTTATTGTATAAAGTTTTTGTATGATTTTATAACTCATGTACATGATTTATATATTATGTAGCATTGTAATTTGTTTCTATACTGTGTGTACCACCATGAATGTATTGGGCGAGTAAAACTGCCTGTTGCTTGAATGACAATTAATAAAAAATAATAATAATAATGATCTGGAAGGCTGGGATTTTTTGAATTAAATAATAATAATAAAATAATAATATGTCATTTGAAAACTTATAGAGACACCGTTAGAGCCCATAATGAGGAAGAAAAAATATTGATTTTTTACATGATGAGCCTAACTTTTCAAAGATTTTCATGATGAATCCTGAAATTCTTACTAATTTGGTTTTATCTCAACCTAAATGGTAAACATTAAATATATATATATATATATATATATATATATATATATATATATATATATATATATATATATATATATATATATAAATAACTTTTGATAATAGATCATCACACTTATGTCAATGTTTTGTAATGAATTACTTACTTTTGGGTATCACCAATGTCAACCATCCTCTCATGTGCACAACATGTATGTACACAAACACCTCTCAAACAAGGACATGTTAAAGCCACAGTAGCTTCTTCTCCAGCTTCATTTCTTAAAACATCTAGACAATATTCAGTGGAATTAAAATCCTTACGACTTCTCACTTGAGTTGGCGTTAAAATTCCTTTTTCAGAAATGGAAAAATCAGGATCGTCTTCCATCCACAATAATGTCTCAAATTTAGGATATTTACAAGGAATATTAAATGTTGTATTTTCATTAATAACTTTTGGTATAGATGGTTTGAAATTTTTTGGTAATTTATTTATTAATGATTTTGCTAATTTCCATTCTTTTTCACCATTATGTGTATCTGTACAACCATTTAATGTATTATTTAATGAATATCCTAATGGACAACATTTTTTTAATGTAAAAGTACAATTAATTAAATTTAAATTAATTATAAATAAGATTAAAATTTTAAGATACATTTTTTTTAATTTGAAATTTGAAATTCACGTTTTCACTATTTTCAAACACACGACAAAGTTATCGTCTTGCTTGATTGTGAGTTCAACGCCGACTGACGATTGAATTGACTATTCACGAGTAAAAAAAAAAAAAAATCCCTCACCACTCCGCGCTACACCGCGACCAGCAACTTACACATACCGCGTTCCTCGGTAAAGCAGGTTCGAGGTCATCTTAAATAATTTCCCCCACTTTATTTTATTATTATTATTTATTTTTTTCATTTTCTGTATGGACTATACGTACCGGGATTCTTCGCGGTTACTTAGCTGTCGTCTATTGGATAAAAATAAATATTATAATATCCTGTTAGGTTTTTCCCTCAAAGAATTAAATTGTCAACACATAAAAAGTGCCGATAAATATATGCATACATGTGTATATATATATATATATATATATATATATATATATATATATATATATATATATATATATATATATATATATATTAATATATATAATTATATATTAGAGCTGTAAATTTAAACCGGTTCGAGCACCCGCCCGGGGCAAAATCTTCGGATGCTCGTTTTTTTGAAAATGGTTAACCCGGGTTTTGAGCTTTTAGCTCGAAAACGAGCTATTTCGAGTTAAGCTCGTGAATGACTCGTAAAAAAAAAATCAAGCTTTCGAAAATAAATCGAGCTAAAGAACAATTTTTGCAGAAAGCAAAGAAAATAAAAGGTGTACTTTTTGTTTAAAATTGTGTTTTTAACATACTGTCATGCAAAATAAGCTGTTTAAAATATTAATAAAAATTATTTTATTTATGACTTTTATCCTTCAAAAACAGTTTTTTCATAATGTAAATCGAGCTTTTTTATTCATAGGCTCGAAAGCTCGTTTTTAAACTTCGGCTCAAATATCGATCTTTCCCAGCTTTGGCTCGTTTTTTGAGTTTAAGCTAAAGTAAGCCGAAGCTGGCCGGTCCGGTAAGAAAATTGTTGCCGGAGCGCAGTACCGGGTAAAAGAAATCCGGCGAATACTTAGTTTAAAAGGGCAAAAAATAAAAATAAAAATTGAAAAAAAGAGGGAGAGAGAGAGATAAAGAGAAACAGGATCAAATTCAATACTATTTATTATACTATATACAGCAAGGTCCATTATAAGAGGTTAGTTGCTCCGGTAATCGTTTTGGACAAGGTCGCGCAGCTTAAAGTTCTATGTCCAATCGGTAGAGCTATTTCCTTTCGCGGTACAATGTTTAAATTTTATTGGGTTTCGAGAAAATTCACCAAAGTCGTCATACACTGCGTGATCAATCCATTCTACATATCAAGTCACGTGGTTTAATAGTGACGTCACTGGTGCATTTTTTTCTTCTTATCTACCCTTTCGCTACTGTCCAAGGCAGCAGACAACGAATACGATACACCAAACTTTTTATTATTTATTAGTATATTTATGTGCAGATTGTATTTTTTACCGTTCAAAGTGCAATTATGTAGTATAAATATTTATTTTAATATTCTGTTTGATTTCACCCAGTCATATATGATTTAAACTTTTTTTTTTTTTTTTTTTTTTCTTGCCATATTGTGTTATCGTGCTATACACCAATCCCAGTCCCAGTCAAGACATTGTCTTATCGACAGGTAAGGACTTTCCAATTAATGTAAAAGCACACACTGGCCGGCCACGGCCTAAGTACACAGCCCGACATTCGCCATGACAGCCTAGAGAAACCGTGGAAACATCTAGGCAGGCTGGTCGGTGCAATCACATCAATCATATGCACCTCCCGAATACTGTGCGTCGTCATGGAATGCATGTAAACATGCATCGTGCAACGTGTTGTGCTCTCACACTTCACGTACGCACCTAGCAGTGGCTCGAACCTATACTCGGTGAGGAGTACAGAGTTGCGAGTCAGCTGCCTTCACCACTCCGGCCATACCAGCTCGGTATAGTTTCCTGTAGAGTGCACTACAGGTGATATTTAGACCCTCAGGGTTACTTTGTTCTCCTAATCAGTGACGTCACTGGTCAACTGCATGTTATTGGTTTAAGAGCGAAGTACAATCCATCACAAAATGAATTCGAATGCGCGAGTTTTGTGCTGCGCTCAACCTCTTTATTATATGGACCTTTGGTATACACATATTTGCAAAATTTTAAAAAACGAATTTTTAAATTTAATTGTATTTTGTATAAGTCCAAATATATTTCTTCCCTGCTTGTCTTATATTCATTACCTTATATAGGCAGTTATTGACGAAAGAAATTAAAAATTACAACATAGTGAACTGTTCTATTTTTTTAACACTTCGTAAAATTTAAATTATAATTATTCTTCCGATTTTTTTTTTTTTTTTTTTTGCACTCTAAACAAGAACTATAAGATTAATTTTGATACCCAAAGTTACTAATTTAATAAATAAAGTTGACATCTCCTCAATCAGTCGATAAAATTTCTTTTATGCATTGAAAATTACAACTAAAACTCAAACAAAAAATACCAAATCCATATTGTATTATTATTATGCATTACTTCTCTTAAAATATATTTACCTAATAAAAGCCTGGATATTCGGGTCAGAAAACACATAAAAACCATGAAATTATGAGTGTAATTCCCAATAATTTCTTGCGGGGGGCTAAAGCTCAGCCCCCCGCACCTCCCAGCAGAGGGGTGTCCCCCCTGTACCCACCGTCCGCCGAGGAATGACAGCTCCGGTAAAATATAAGATCTACTTTAAGCCCTGAATATATATTCGCTGGCCGCGCGTCTAAAAAGTGGTAGTGAAAAAGGAATTTTCATGAACCGCGCGAGTAGTGAATAAGCACCTTTTACGACCGCAGCGAGTGGCGTATGTCTTCTGCTGTGAGCATAACTTAGTCACCACTCACGACGAAAAAGGTGCTTATAATTATTCACCACTCGTGCAGTTCATGAAAATTGCTTTTTCGTAATTTAGAAGCGTAATTTTAGTACTAGTTTAAACTGTACAGTATATGACATTTCTTTGATCTTAACTTATTAATACAACAACACAACATTATACAATAATAATAAACCAAGAAAACACGAAGAAAATCACCAAGATAATTAAAATATCAAAAATATTTATTTTATTAATAAAACTATTATACATAGCAATTATTTTTAACCAAATATTTACCAATTTGAATTTTGGAACTTTTATATACAAGATGTCAAACAATATAGGGATATTTCAATGCATCATCCAAATGGCAGATTAAATACAAATAAAAAAAATCAATATAATACTATACATTATATTATTCAGTTTTATCATTTTGTACATTGTTTTGTTCTTGTTCTTGTTTCTGAATTGGTGTAAGATTGACTGCATCAATACGTTCTGGATTTGGTGTTTCGTGAGTTTCTTGATTTGAATTATTGGCTTGATTACGTTGTTCAGAACTAGACGACTCGTTTGTATTCCTCAGCCTTATGGCAGTAAAAATCCAAGAGTAGCGTGTCTGGAATAATTTTTTTACCTGGAAAAAACAACAACAGTAAATGGACTTATTTTTTCAAAATTAAATAAATGAAAGATATATTCTAAAGCAAATAGACAATAGGTTCAGTCAGGGCAAAATGCTCTATCTGTAAAGTAACACTCAAAAGAATTGTGCATTACTTCAGTTACAAAATTACAAATTATTTGAGATAAACACTTTTGAGCTATTATGAGTAGCTCAAATAATGCATTTTAGCAAATTATGAACAAAAGCTATTTTAAGTTGTTGCTAAAATGCAATATATTAGCTACTCGTAATAACTCATAAGAGTTAATCTCAAATATAAGTAGAATTCATAACTAAAGTAATGTGCCCTTCTTCTTCTTCTTCTTCTTTTTTTTTTTTTTTTTGAGTGAACATATTAAAGACATTGTATAGTATGCATGTGATCAAACGGTAAGTGCAAAAAAGTTATCTTATCAATTATCATATTATCTATATGGGTAAATAAACAAAGAAATTTATATATTTTAAAATTATAAACACCTTTGAAGTGACAATAAAGAAATATTTTTGTGATTATAAAAATCCATAAAAAAATATAAATTAGTATCAAATGTATGCACATTTATTTTTATTATTTGTATATGAGCATGAACTAAACTTAAACGTATGCCTGCCATGATATCATAGGAAACACACGTAATAATAACATAGTTATTATCACTCAAAGTTAGAGACCATGTATGTAATTGAACTGTTATATAATATATATTATATACATATGTGTGTGAGTGTATGATTATTTATCATGTAGAACCGCAAAAAGCGTAACCTTATCTAACAATTACTGACTACAGCTACCACATTTTGTAGAAATATAAAGCTTCTATATATAATGAGTTTTTACACTATATACTATTATTATTATTATGGTTCATTCTATAAACTACACACAACTCTTGAGCCAGCTTCAAAATTTTTCCTTTGTTAATAACATATGATCACGACGTCACTGCATATTCGAGACGTGCGTATTTGACTTTTACTTACGATTTCTTTCAGTAATAAATTTCCCTTTATACGTTTCATTAGATCAATATTATTAAAATTATTTTTCAACGAGTAAAAATGTATCAAAAATGTATGCGATTCAAGAAAAAAATCACAAGCAAAATACATAAAATTTTCCTCAAATTAAGCTATTTTGATACTTTTTTATATGCAGGAGAAGTTAAAAATAATTTTCAACTATAAAAAAAGCACTTTTTAGAAATTTTATTTCTTAAATAAATTGTATATAAGTATAAGTCAAATACACGTCTCGCATATGCAGTGACGTCGTGATCATATGTTAATAACAAGGAAAAAAAGTTCCGGAAACTGGCTCAATTTTGTGTGTAGTTTATAGAACGAACTTATGTATTATTTAACATAAGAAATAATATTTTAAACTCATTTTAAAGTTTAAAATTATTTTAATTTAATTTATTATATAGTAAGTTCTAAAAATAAAAACTTCATACCTCCTTTTTGCAGCAAAACAAGATGAAAATGAAGACAGATCTTAAGGTTGATTGAATCAGTGATGTGTACGAATAATAATCTTCGCCGCCCACAGCCCAAGAGATGATCTCCGTAACCCATGGTATGCCCATCAGACCAAATAGTTTCAGGAACAACTTAAAGCTGAAAAAAAAAATGATTAATATTTTTTCAATTTATTTTAACTAATTAAATGTCTCCAACGTTTAAAAGTTCCTATGTTGTATTATGCAATATACACGCATATCTCTTCCTCGCAATACTCCAAATTACATTTTAAATTTAAGGGTTGTATTCAGATGCTTTGCATCTCAAAATCTAAAAGAAAACTTCGAACATTTATGATGCCATTTGAAAGTTAGTGGTAACAGATACCTATGATAAAAATTTTATCGTATAGTACAGCGGTTTTACCTAAGTAAGTACATCGCTTCCGAGATATACGATTCTTGGGTACTGGAAAAGCTGGTTTTGATTCTGGATTTAGATTAATTTAAAGTATCCTTTTATTAATTATCACTAACATATTACCCGAAGACATAAGAAACTTACGTTTTTTTTTTTTATCATTTATAATATTAAAATTATAAACAATTTCATACGTCAGCATTCATAAGTTAGACATGAATTTGATTTATTTTCATTTTGACTGTTTAATTATCACTTATGTGACGTCACTATATTTTGAATTTATAACTTGACTGATGAGGCTGATTGGCTGATGAGGTAGAGGGGGCAAGGGGAACGGCGAAAATGTGCATATTTGGCTTTAGGGTGTATGCGGATGACGTCACATTTAATGCGCTTGGAGGCCATACTGGTGTAGTGAATAACATTGCTCAGCATAGGACAAACTTCATTTAGGCCAATTTTCTTTGGGAAATCACTTAAATTTTTTTTATTGTTGTTTTTGTCACATACTTGAGATACTAATTCAACATACTGTATTTACAGAATCAGTGCTCTCAAAAACATTGCATACAGTAGTGGTTTTAAACTGGCAAAATGATTTATTTTCCTATGCCACCCATGTTATTGAGTTATCCAACATGGTGTCGACTTTAACATGAATGCTTAGAACTTATGATGGTTGCATCCTTACATTTTTTATTTAATTGTTTAAAACTCATATAAGAGTGAAAAGTTACTAAACCTTTAAAATGAAAATAAATATAAAATCAACGTGTTCATGTTTAATTTATTAATATATAATAAGTTATGCTCATTATAATCCTGTAATTTTTTAAATGAAATAAAGTATAAGGTTATAATACCTTTAATAACTATATTGATGACGTAATAAATACCTCTTTGTGTCTGAGTGTCGCTGTTGTAGATGACTGGTGTTGTTGCGCTTCAAAATTGAGGTCCCACGAGAAAAAGTAACTATTTTGATCGAGGTGAACAAGAATAATATCAAATTGAAAACCAATAACAGACCGATGGATCCGAAAAAAAATATTATAACCGCTGCGCTTTCTGTAACAAAAGGATTTTTTATCACGGTAATACAGAATACAATAAAAAAAAACTTAAATACACAATATTCATTCTATACAAGTTTCATTAATTATACATAATTTTCTAAAGAATCATAATTAAGTGCAACAACAACAAAAATCCCTGTATATATATATATATATATATATATATATATATATATATATATATATATATATATATATATATATATATATATATATATCACATGTTTGTATTAGTTTGTGTTTGTGTGAGTTAATTTTAACATAGCTATGTTTAATTTTTTGAAGACTATAGTGAATTACATTTTTACTATGTACGTACATATCAGTGACGTAATTTTTAATTTGTCAAATTTCAATAAAAACTATCAGTGAGTGTAAAGCCTAGGGTTTTCAATTAGTAGTTAAGACCATTTATATATATATATATATATATATATATATATATATATATATATATATATATATATTAAATTAAAAATATATATTAAATTAAAAATATATATCGAAACATTGCTATTAAACGAGAAATCTAAATTAATACTTGTACTAAATATAGTTAAAAAATATTAAGCATATTGTAAACAATTGTGTTATTTTTTATGCAAATTTGCAAATAAAAACAAAAATCTATAACAACTACAATCTATAACAATATACATTATCATATTTGCTTTTCTATATACTTATACGAGATCAATTGTAATCAGAGAAAAATTGTATTAATTCGATGTTGCACCATATAATCAATACTACACCTGGTGAAAACCAACACCTGCTATTGCCGATATCTGGTCTAATTTTTTCATGAATATTATCACTGGAGTCAACTGCAATTGTGATGAAGAAAATTAAGAAAGGAACTCCAATCGCGTAAATTGAATAGTAGAGGAATTTGCGTATTTCTTCGTGGAAACTTGTTGTAGTATTAGTTCGCAGGTACCTAGAAGTAACACAAAACATCATAATGTCATTTAAGTTGTTGATTATATGATAACAAAAAAATTACCTAAATTTAGACGAAATATCAATGCACATCACGTTCATCCAGAAAAATCCAGCAAGGAAGGAAATCTGTATGACGTAAGCTACAACACAGCGGTTGAAATATAATTAATATAATGTATGCTGTATATAAAACAATAAAAAAACTATATAATATATATTATAAGCGTGTATAATATGAGTCTTAAATTCAATAATTTGGGTAAAGAAAGTATAAGTCATATTACTATACTTTAAATTGATCATATCACATAAACATAATATTTTAATAAAATATAAATATACTATACATCCATAAATATGTACAGTACGTGTGTGTGTGTATTATATATATATATATATATATATATATATATATATATATATATATATATATATATATTATATACACACACACAGGACACAGGATAAAAGTGTAATTTTTAATACACTTCCATCCATTAGAATGTATTATATTTTATAATTGGTGAAATATTTTCTTTTATTGAAAATTGAAAAAAAAAAAAAAAAAAAAAAAAAGAACATCGCGACAGGTTTAAAAATGCAGATTATGAGATATTGCACAGATTGCGTTTGATAATAATATTTTATGATCAAATTGAAAGGATTTATTCAGCAAAGTTCCAAAAAATCAATGAAAACAAAATATATTAAAAACAAAAACTAAGCTGAAAAACAATACACTCTTAAAAATGGTGCATTACTTTAGTTACGAATACTAACTTATTTAAGATATTCACTTTTAAGTTATTATGAGTAGCTTAAAAAAAATGCATTTTAGCAAATTAATACAATTAGCTATTTTAGCTTAAAATAGCTTAAAAAAAATTAAAACAACTTGAAATACTAGTGTTGATGAAACACAAGGTCCCCCTTGTCCAGATACGTCCAGAAGGCTGGTAGTTGTACCTGGGCTATAAATTAGTGATTTATAATAACTTGCTAAAATGCATAATTTTAGCTACTAGTAGTAACTTTATAGTTATTAGTGATTATCTTAAATACGTTAGTATACGTAACTGAAGTAAAGCACCATTTTTTACAGTAATAATTATCCCAGTCAAGATGGAAAATAATACAACACTCACTCACTCACACATAAGTTACAGTATGTTTACCTAAAATTTTACAGGACACATCCCCAACAGTATCTCCAATCAGTTGAGTTATTCCAGTTGTAATATGAGCAATTAACATACACGCACAATGTGACATTAAACTCAGTCCCTGAACTGATCTTTGCAACTCAGGTAACATAATATAAACTACGAGAGTAGCTAACAAGAACAGAGAACTGATAAAATTCAATGTGCTGAACAGGACCGTCGTAATTACGTTCTTTTGCAGTTGTACAAAACATAAAACCGTATTGACTCTGATTGTGTCATTGACCAATTTAATAGCTCCAAGACAGTATTCTGATGGATATAATTCATACGATGCATTATTACTGAAACATTATATATTTTTATTATAATATATTTCCATTTATAGTGTTTTATTTTAGAATAATTGTGATAAAGGCTATAAAGAAAATGCTAACTCTAATATATAGAAGACTTGCAAAACTAGCTTTAGTGGGACTGGGAAAATAAACAAATAGCAACAATACTAATAAAGTGCCATCAGACGACATTGTGTTCCTATCCCACTTTTATCCCACGTTCATATCAAGCTTTCCTTTGGGGCAAGGAAGCAGTTATAAATTGAGTTAGAATTATTTCTCGAATTTGAAAATTTTATTGTAGCTTGCTGAGTCTCAAAGCTTTTGCTTTCCTGGATTCCAATCCATATGGTTACGAATTATCATATTTTAACCCAATTAACTTCAGAATGTACGCAGTATGAAATTGAAAAGAAAATGTATGAAACAAGGTATGAGACTGGAGGAGGCAAGTGAAGTATGTCAGGATAGGAAGTTGTGGAGGTCTACCACTGGGTCAGGATATAAAACATCTGTGTTGTTGGCTTGCCCCGAAAGGGATTAAAGCGTCATGATATGTATGTATGTAACTTTATATCGAGGAAAACAAAGCTTTGAGGCTGAGCAAGCTACAGTAAAAATTTCAGCTCAGAGAAATAATTCTATAGCTCTAGTTATAGCTGATGCTTCAGTTTTGTAACTAATTATTACTTTACGTTTTTATTATTTTTTTTTTTTAACTTTATGTTCAGAATTGTATGTATATATGAGGGCAAAATAATAATAATAATAAATTTCCCCATAAGAAAGCATGTTAAATGCACACAGGAACACAAAGTCATCTGCTAGCATTCTGTTAGTATTGTTGGGCTGTGAGTTTGTTTATTTTTTCACTAAAACTACTTTTGCAAGTCTTCTATTTGGAAATAAATTTTGTCATACATATTTTGTCATGTTTAATTCACACTATGTATTATTAAAGCGCATATCGTCGCTGTGGCGGCTAAAGTGCCGATCTGAAAATTCAACAAAAGTCATTTTTCTATGTTTTTGTATTGATAATGAGATTAATGAGCCTTATTATTGTTAATTTTGCAGATCGGCACTTTAGCCGCCGCATAACAACTGTATTGTATTGTACGTACATGCAGCATAATTATTATTAAATACACAGTATAACTTTTATGCTCAAGATTAATTCTCTGCAAAATAATTTGAAGGGATATTGGCTTAAAGAAAATGTATCCTCTCCACGATAAATCATGAGGTGTGACTATTATATACACAAATAGTTCTCATAATATAATATTGTATACACATAGACACAATTTAAGTATACTCTTACAAACTGGGGAGAAAACGTGTAAAGTATGCAACCTACGCTTCAGTTTCTATTGAAGACCCGGAATTCATGATGTCATGAATTCTTAAAGTTGCCTTCTTTATAGTTTTTTTTTAACCCCAGTTTGTAAGGCTATACAAAAGGATTACATAAAATAATTATGTGTATATGAATGAATGATGGTTCCATCTTCCATCCTTACGTCTTTGATGTCTTTGATTCAATTAATTAAGGCCAGTAACGCGCCCTTATACTACTTATGACAATTAAAATTAACTATATTATTTAATGGATAAAATATTTAACATTAAATATAAATTATTAACTTTAAAATATTTAAATAAATGTAATAAGTATGATAATATTATGTATAGATGAATATATTTCTATTCTTACTTAAAATAATATTCTCGTAAATATCCATTATTAAGTACAGTGATATTTTCAATATTTGGATCACCAGCTATTTGTTGTTCATTAATGTTACACTTGAAATCTGAATCATACACTGTATGGAATAATTGTTGTTTAACATTATCTGTGATAGAACTGTTCTCGAGTCGCCAGTATAGCCATTCATCTTCATCTGCAGGTACACATTTATATCTGGAATATAAAACAAAAGCACAAGTTCAAATTAGAAATTACAAAATTATATACACTCTAAAAAATGGTGCATTACTTTAGTTACGAATCCTAACTTATTAAAGATAATCACTTTTAAGTTATTATCAGTAGCTAAAATAATGCATTTGAGCAAGATATTAAAAATAGCTAATTTACATTGTTTTTAGTTTATTTAAGCTATTTTAAGTTAATTAAAATAGCTATTGTTAGTAACTTGCTAAAATGCATTATTTTAGCTACTCATAGTAACTTAAAAGTGTTTATCTTAAATAAGTTAGATATCGTAACTAAAGTAATGCACCATTTTTTAGAGTGTATTTATTATCTAAAACCGTTGTATATACTGTAAATATACAAATTATTAAAGATTACTTTCAATAAATTCAAAATTATGTGTTTTATTGTTGCATTTATTATTTTAAACTATTCAAATATACGTTCTTGGTAGCAGTAACGAGTCACAGTTTTTAATTTTACTTTTAATTTTTTTAATTGTAATTTTTGCCATCTTAAAAGTACTTAAATATTATGCTTTCGTCATTACATAGTAATTCAAAATTACTGTTCTGATTTTCATTTAAATCTGACTATTTATAATTTATGGGATCGGAAAACAAAAACATTATTTCTAACTAGTTTTTTAAGCTAATTTAATTGGTTTACAAAATATTAACAGTAAATAAAGTAAAGTAACGCTAATAGTACAGCAATCACTTTTCTTAAAAGAGTAGTGAGTATAACGTAACAAAGTTATAAAAAATCAGTAACTTGACCAAGTCTTATATATAATTAATTAATTATATATATATATATACACACACACGTATACCAAAACAACGTCTTTCCCGCCAAAAGCTGCATCCGTGGTGCTAAACCAATCAGAGAGCGTGTTATAAACCTACTGCCAATCACAGTTGACTTTAAATAGGTAATTACACTACATCCTCTCGAAGTAGTTTTGGGAGAACTTTATATATTAAAGTATACAGTATAATATATAATATCTCCTAACTTTCGATTATTATAACCTGAACAATAATATGTAAATATAAATAATTGGGTATATAGTTTTCAATAAGATACTAGGATATAATTTTATGTACGTATATTATACATACGTAACGTACATTATTATTATATTATATTTTTGCGTATGATGCTTATTTAATTTAATAAAATATTTTAATTCATGTATCAAAATGAGAGATAAAAATTATTTTTATACCTTTCAACAATATCTATTATTTGATGAAGCACCTGTCCTGGACCACAACACACTTGTACGCATATCCCTCGAAGACATGGACATGTCAAAGCCACCTTGCCATCAACGTCAATGCCTTCATCTAAACAATATTCTTTCGAGTTGAAGTTCTTCACACCAACTGCTAACTTTGGTGTTAATATAAAATTGTCAGAAATCACAAAATCATCACTCATTAAAACTTTAATTTTTGACGAACTACATGGCATATTAATAACATTAGAACTTATATTATAAAAACTGGCATCAGATTTAAAATCACTTATATTAAAATTTATAACATCACTTATGTTATATGCACTAACACAACCATTTAAAGTTAAGTTTAATTTTTGATTTTCTAAACAACATTTTGTACTTTTACAAGAAACTAAATTAAATATACGTAATAATAAATATATCACATAAAAGAACTTTAAAAACATTATTTATACGATTGATTACTAATTCAAGTTATATAATTGTGTTTTATTTGTTATGATATGATTAACACCGCGCGGTCTTATACGCAGTCGCGGCATCACATCGTATACTGAATAGATTCTGTAAAACATTTTTCTCATGGACTCAAGGTAAGCATCTTAGTGTTCCTATACGCACATTTAAAATAATAATAATAATATTCCCCTTCCATAAATAACCTTAAAACATTTAAAGATGATGCCTGGCTATATCGCGGACCGCGGACCGCGGACCGCGGGCCACGGATGACCATGACGAGAAGAGTATATGTATATATATATGTATATATATATATATATATATATATATATATATATATATATATATATATTATAATATATATATATATATATTATTATTATTATTATTATTATTATATTCATTACGAATTGGGCTCTACGCACCCAAAAATTCACATATCTATATAGCATCATATACTGTCCATAATATATTATACATGTTTCTATAACTGTATAACATATAAATAAACTGTCCCATATACGGTCAAAAGTAAATACGTACGTAATAATTATGCTATCTCATTTTCAAAACCATATTTATGCAGTACAACACTCTAAAAATTGGTGCATTACTTTAGTTACGAATACTAACTATGAGTAGCTAAAATAATGCATTTTAGCAAGTTATTAAAAATAGCTAATTTAAGTTGTTTTAAGGTTTTTTTAAGCTATCTTAAGTTAAATTAGCTTATTTTAATAATTTGCTAAAATGCATTATTTTATACTTTTAATAACTTAAAAGTGTATATCTTAAATAAGTTAATATTCGTAACTAAAGTAATGCACCAATTTTTAGAGTGAACATAATTTGTGACATATAATATTAAAAAATAAATGTTTTAAAAATATTTATATAGAATAAAAATTTTATATTATACCAGCTATTTATATACTATATGATGTAAATGCGGCATAAATTACGTAATTTCTTCTTTACGTACTGTATACACATCACATCAGTATAAAAAGTATAAATATATAAATTACACAGTTTCTCTGCATTATTAAATATTCTTTCACAGGTTACAATTTTTGATCAGTCTTTGGCTGAGATTGTTCTGAATTTGTCTGTCTTCCGTTCTTCAGTGGTGACATTCTGATCCCATCTTGTGGACTGGCAGTAGCGATGGTAGAGTTGACAGTTTGACTGCTATGTTCAGAACGTGTGGACTCTTGTGGACTTCTCCTTAGTACGTGTTTGAAAATCCAGGGATAGCGAGTCTGCATTAAATCAAGGACCTGGAAAAATAAATGACAATACGTATATTATATAAGTTTTAGTGTATATATATTTGAAGACTATTTAAAATAATTAACTGTCTCCCCCCTCCCCCCATAATTATATTCTCATTTATGAATCATTCCGCTAAAAGATTACAAAAGTATTTTATTACTAATTTAATTATATATTATTTACTTAGAAATGGACAGAAAATTAATTATGCTAGCCCGATTTCAGCTACAAAAACATCACTAGTTCCCCAAATTTGCAATAATAATGCAAACTTAACTTGTTATATTCCAAAATTGTATAGAGAATAACAACATAAATAGAGAGCGCAAAAATAGTTTTTCGACTATTGTCATTATGTCGACTATTACTAGTTACATTTTATATCTCCACTGATCTCAACAAATGGTGCATTTTAAACCAATAAAAAAGCGACTATTTTTTACTATTTCGAGCTTAGTGACTATTTCACAAAAAATCGATTATTTGTCGATAATTTTACACTTTTTTTTTACGTTTTTAAGGAAATTTCTTGCAAAAACGTATCAAATTATTTGAAATTGTAATATTTTATATAAAAATATATTACGCTTAAAAAAAATTATTAGTTTGATTCAATAAATTTGTTTTTTTCTGCCAAAATTTGAAAATTAGCAAAACAAGACACTACATACAAGATAAGGACACGCTCGGCTAATTTGAGTATTTAGATACTTATTTTTTCTATTGTTCTATAATATAAAATTATATATAAAAATTCGATTATTTTTTTACTTTTTTGTATAAAATCGACTATCTATCGACTATATGCACCAAAAATCATCGACTATATAGTCGACTATTTTGTCAAAATGATCGACTATTTTGCGCTCTCTCAACATAAATATTTAAAAATAATATTCATACTTATGTAAAATATTTTATTATATAATTTCAACTGAAGTGCAACGGGATAACATTTTATTTTTACTTTTAAAAAAGCTCAAATCTTTAGTATGTAAAAATAAAATATGTAATATAAATAATGCGTAGCTTATTTTTAACATAATTTGTTCAATACAACATATTCACATAATCTATAATATGCTTATATATTCCATTTTTTTCAGTAAAACTTTGCTACAAAATAAAATTATTATGTGGCACAACATATTTATTTATTGTTCTAATTTAGCACCGTTTGTACGCTATATAATGCCATAAAATGCAGCTACTTAATTTATTTCTTCAATGCAACAAAAAAAGTTTGGGTAATAGCTCTTACGTCACCCCATATACTAAATGTAACTGAAACGAAATGTAATTAGAAAACTTCATACCTTCTTCTTGCAGCAGAACATAATGAAAATGAAGACAGATCTTAGTAGGTTAATGGCATCAGTGAGATACCAATAATAATCTTCACCACCCACAGCCCAAGAGATGATCTCCATCACCCAGGGAATGCCCATCAGGCCAAACAGTTTCAGGAACAACACGAAGCTGAAATAAAAATATTTGTTATAAGTCAATCTAAAATGAAAAAAATATAAATATTAATGAAAAATTAACTAATTGAATAATTTATAATTTCTTTTCGGCCTGGGTTAGAAATTTTTATCTACCACGGCATCCCTGTCCCTGTAAGTAATTCGTTAGTATCTCCCATTCACCAATTTTTCCTTTAATAGATTTGTTTTACTAAAAAACTTGAATTGTTTTTAATTAGAGTTTCATGAGTTTCATGTTATAAAAAGTGCAGTTAAAATAATTGCGCATTTTTTAATTAGCTTTATTATCACTAAAAACTAATTATAAATTCAAGATTGTATAAAGCTTAAAAGTGTATGCCCTAGTTTCAGAGTAAGTTCTAACGCAAATTTAAGATAAATACATATATTAGTATGGATATATATTTTGTATGGATATATTTAGTATAAATTTACTTCAAATAAAATAATTAATTTACAATATTTATTGAATTAAACCTAATGAACTGTAACTTTACTAAATTTAAATGTGGGAGTATCAAACAATTTGGTGCATATATTTGCCCTATTTTTAGGTTCTAAAACTCAAGTAACTTAATATAACATGTTAGAGATAAGTTCTTCCTGTAATAAAGTAATCAAAATCTTGTATTTGTGTGATATTATATTAATTAATTATGTTGCTGATTTATGTTTATGTATTAAATGCTTATGTAAAATAGGGCGGTCAAGCCCTCACATCCATCTATCTATCTATCTATCTATCTATCTATCTATCTATCTATCTATCTATCTATCTATCTATCTATCTATCTATCTATCTATCTATCTATCTATCTATCTATCTATCTATCTATCTATCTATCTATCTATCTATCTATCTATCTATCTATCTATCTATCTATCTATCTATCTATCTATCTATCTATCTATCTATCTATCTATCTATCTATCTATCTATCTATCTATCTATCTATCTATCTATCTATCTATCTATCTATCTATCTATCTATCTATCTATCTATCTATCTATCTATCTATCTATCTATCTATCTATCTATCTATCTATCTATCTATCTATCTATCTATCTATCTATCTATCTATCTATCTATCTATCTATCTATCTATCTATCTATCTATCTATCTATCTATCTATCTATCTATCTATCTATCTATCTATCTATCTATCTATCTATCTATCTAAAATCTCTTGAATGTAACAATATTTTTACAATAACATAAAAATTTGAATATTATATAGATTATAGAGATATGTTTGAATAAGTTAAAAAAAATCAAAATAATAAATAAATATTGCATCCCTCAACTGTATTTTTTATTATTAAAATTACACGATTTTTTTGTGACCCATGTTTAAAACAAACAAAAAACTATAATTTTTAAAAAATAAGAAAAGTCAGACTTAAAAGATATTATTGTAGTTTTCAAGTGAAAAAGTATTTTAAAAAAATGTGTGCCTTAATAATGTTAAAACCTGGTTCATACGAAGAAATATTGTGTGTGTGTGTGTGACTGTGTGTGTGTGTGTGTGTGTGTGTGTGTGTGTGTGTGTGTGTGTGTGTGTGTGTGTGTGTGTGTGTGTGTGTGTGTGTGTGTGTGTGTGTGTGTGTGTGTGTGTGTGTGTGTGTGTGTGTGTGTGTGTGTGTGTGTGTGTGTGTGTGTGTGTGTGTGTGTGTGTGTGTGTGTGTGTGTGTGTGTGTGTGTGTGTGTGTGTGCAGGAAATATGTTTTTTTTTATTGCGAACTGTATTTAAAACAACTAAACTTTCATGTAATTTACAGCGCAAAATGCAAATAGAACTCCGTGTGAACAGGACATAAAAATTATTAGTAATGATTTTAGGAAATATATTAATGATTATTTTAATTATTATTTTTAATTTTGTTAAAATTTCTCTTACTAAATTACCTTTTTCTATCAGCATTATGGTCATGTTTCTGGCTATCATTGTTACGCTGTATATAGGAACTGGCTCGTGCAAATTGGATTATTTTGATGGCGGTGAACATAAAGAGAGCAAAGTTAGAGAGCAGAAGTAAGCCAATTGGACCGTAGAAAAATGCAAGAATTGCGTGGTTTTCTGAAAAAAAAAAAAAAAAAAAAAAAAAACTAATGTTAATTATTGCCATAATATTATATCTGTATTTACAATAGAAATGTTTACCTTTAGAGAACCAACAATAAGCTACACCAATGTTAGGTTTAATACTCTGTGCAACATTATCACTGGAGTCTACAGAAATTGTGATGATAAATATGATAATTGGGACTCCCATAGCGTAGATTGAGTAATACAGGAATTTCCGCATCTCTCCTGACCTCCCTGGTACCATGCTTCGTAATGACCTAAAGACATATAAAAAAAAAATCATTTTGAGAAAATTTTGAAAGTGACTTAGTTGGTGAACATGAGTCATACTAAAGACTCTCATCATAGAGGTATGAAACAAAATTTCTCGAGCAAAAACAAATACACAATAATTATATAATATAGTATCATTAGTATCTCATACTACATGCAGCCACTTTTAACTTCATTATACAATATATTTTATGTCATACTGCATAGTATATCTAAGTTATAAAGCACAAATATTATGTTTTGAATTATGAAACTATTATATTATGTTCCAGTCTATGCTATAATAATGGCATAAATGTATAGCATAAGTTATGACATTTCTTCTTTCACTTACAACAACAAAAGAACATTAGCATGAAAAAAAGCAAGTAATAAAAGAAAAAGAGAGAGGGAGAAAATATATAGAAATTAAAGCCATAGACCACATACAACAACATAAACTTTTTAATGAATAAACACAAAATGGGATCTTCAAAACTGATGACAATTTTTACCAGAATGTAAATGTAAATGTACACGAGAGAGTGTAAAAAAACTGTAAAGTATGCAAATTGCGTGAAAATTAATGTTTTTGACGTCAGAAATATGCAAAAATTAGTATGAAAATGTTGTGTGGGTAGTGGGTTGCATAAATCGAATCTTCTGATCACTGCTACGGGACTACTGTTGGGTTTTGAGACAAACTAATGTTATTTATGTAAAAGTCCCATCAAGTGTTTTGTGATGTAAATGCATATGTTTTTCTCTGGTATATTCCTTTAAAATCACACAAAGTAAAATACCTAATATATAATATATTACTAAATTTCACTCGTTCTCCAAAGTTTTATAATAGTTATATTATATTGCTTATTTCTGCAACAATATTATTTCTAATTACCTATTATCGCCCGCCAAACTTCTCAAATTTTACTTACCGAGCTAATTGCAATGTTATATTATTAGTTTGAAAACATCCCCATTTCCTTTCTTTCTCTTGTTCATGATTTATTATTATATCACTTACGTAACAATTATGCTGCTTTGAAAATCTACAGTTTTTAAAAAAAAGGTTGCTATTTTAGAATAAGATAAATAATTAATATGTTGAACATCTTAACTATTATGGTATCACTACACAGGGGCGAATCCAGGATTTTGCGACGGGAGGGGTCCAGCCTATATTGAGCATAGGAAAAGGGGCGAAACTACCCCCTTTTCCTATGCTTTTCAGACCTGGACCCCCCCCCCCTGTGTATTGTGTCACTACACAATATAGCATAAGTTATGTTGCTGCATTGATCTAGTATAATTATTGCGTACATTTATTTTTGTACTTGCATAAAATTTATAATTGTTACTTTGCTTGTTTTGATAATTAATTTTGGAATTTTATAGCCTTATCAACCCATAATTAATATTATTTAGGTCACATTTAATTAATTACTTTGATAACAAAAATATGACTGCAAACAAACCAAATAAAATTATTTTGTTCAACATTTATTTTGATTTTTATTATTTTTTATATTTTTATTTTTATTTCCTTTATAAAAGTTACTTGATTTAATAGAAAAACGTGACAAATGATTTCTATATATCACGTACGCTATTACATTTCATTCATTATAGAAAATAATCACGTCATTTGAGAGAAAACACCTTGAATACTATTAAAACTTTTAATTATTGTATTTTTTCCCGTCGTCTTTACGACAAATTTGTTACTATAATTAAACAGTATCAATATTTAAAAAGGTTGACATGTTGTTGAGAATACAATAGCAGCTTTCGGAATTACTTGATATAAATGTGTGTGTGAGACTTGTGAGAGAGAAAGAGAGTGTGAGAGGGAGAGAGAGAGAAACAGACAGACAGACAGACAGACAGACAGACAGACAGACAGACAGACAGACAGACAGACAGACAGACAGACAGACAGACAGACAGACAGACAGACAGACAGACAGACAGACAGACAGACAGACAGACAGACAGACAGACAGACAGACAGACAGACAGACAGACAGACAGACAGACAGACAGACAGACAGACAGACAGACAGACAGACAGACAGACAGAGCGATTTGAAATGAATAGGAAAAAAGATTTTAAAAAACTAGTTTTAAAATAAGTTATACATATAATATGCATTTTCTAACTATTTTTGTAACTGACTGTATTGTAAACACAGTTGGGTTAAATTGAGACGTTGTATGCCTGATTTAGCCCAATAAAAGCCGTTATTTATTATTATTTATGCAATGCATGATGGGAATTTATAATTTGATCTTTTCTTTATAGAGTAATATATATTAATGACACTTGCCTTAAATAATTAAATTATCAAATTTCTCGTACAAATAAAACAACAAAAGGCATTTATTACTACTGTATATACGTCATGAATTACAGCAATAATTACATAAAAAAATAGATGAATTTTATTATTTCCATTCATATTAATGTAACTATGCTTTTGCATAAAATATTCTCTCAGTGTAAAATGTAGTTTAGTTTTATCGTTGGTAATTCACCTGAATGTTAATGAGATATCAATGCACATTACGTTCATCCAGAAAAACCCAGCCAGTAATGAAATTTGGATGAGAGACGCTGAAAACAAATAGAAAAAGAAAATGTTAATTAGCATAGAATATAAAAATATAAATATACATACAAATATGACGCACACAAAACGTTCAAAACAATTGACAGGATAGACCTTGAAACAAAGATACTTTATATGAATGAATAAGTCAGGAGATATATAATATTATGATTTGTTATGCTTCGATTTATTCTATATTATAATTTCATGGACTTTTAGTTTGGCCTGCATACCAAAAGTACTCGTAATATGGTAGTGGTGCTAATTTTATTGTAACATGTATATCATAAATAGTGGCATGAGTTTATATATATATATAATTAAAAGAAAATGAATAAAAGATTAAACGTGACAAAAGTGTAAAATAAATTGAAATTTTCATAAATTAATCCTAACAAAAATTCTATCACGTGTTTATTTACTTGTTTTTAACTTAAGGAAAACTGCAGTGGCGGCCCAATAGAGGGGGATGAGGGGAGATTTCCCCTGCCGGGGGGTGCGGAGGGCAGAGCCCCCCGTAAAAAAATCGTAATTTTTTATGTAAAATAACGTGATTTTGCATTACTAATTATAAATAAATATCTATGTTTTATATTTTTCTTTTATTAGGGTTGAGCCGACAAATCCGGAGACATTTCAGTGTTTATTTTCCGCTGATTCGTTTGCACTTTATTTTATTTTTTTATTTTTTTTTTTTCATAAAGTCAATGATATGCAGAAATTAGACCTCTGGCCATAAAACACCAAAATTTTTAAGTGAAGTGATTAAAGTTGGTAGATGAAGTTTCGGTAAGGAATACCTCTGATAGCGCCGGAAAACCGCTAACTGATGCTTTAGAAATCTTTATTTACAACAGATTTTGCATGCACAAAATTTTACCGTAATTTTCTGAAGGCAAAAAATTCATAGAAAAGATTAAAATACCTAAATTGAAAACAAAGAAAATGTAGGAAAAAGGGCAGAGGACCCGTGAAGCCATCCAGGCTAAGAAAAAAGGTCCTTTAGGTTACTAATGCTATAATTATGTAGGGGCAAAATTATATAGAGACAGCACCACCAAAATAGCTTTCAATGCAGAAGAAGACCTCAGATAGCATATTTTGTGTCATTATATAACGCAGGAAATTAGGTACTGCGGGATTTGACTAAAAAATTGAAAAGAAAGAAAACCCTGAAATTTTGGACAGTGCGATACATTGTGTATGGTATTTTCAAAATTTTAAACAAATTGGGGGTTCACCATGCTAGATTTTAAAACATAATTTTTTTGAAGCTTTTAGTCCCATAAGAGCCCATGTTAATTTAAATAATTATTTTCTCTCTTATCTGATGGTCACGGGTTTTGGAAATTTTATCATATAGATAGCTGTTACATATATTAACTTTGAAATAAATAAATAAAATGGCATCATAACGTTTGCAAGTTTTCTTTTTAGATTTTGAGATGCTATAGCCATCTATATATACAACCTTTGTAGCTTTATATATCTGTCACTAAATTTATAGAAGCATGAGGAGTAACTGGGTTTAAAAGTTGCAAACTTTGGGATTTATAATTTTCAAAAATAGAAAATTTACAATATTTAATTTTTTTAAATGTTAAAACTTCTTCTCAAAACGCAAAAGAGAGTCGTAGTGCTGACAGATGGCTCGATTATAACCCTGATGAAGACCCTTGGGTAGCTAGGACCCAAGTTTCGTGCTAGTTTCCACGTCCTAGCCATCCTTCCTAGCAATAATCGGGCGCGAATAAAAACTTTACTGAAACTTCATCTATACCAACTTTAATGACTTCACTTAAAGATGCCGGCCAGTGCTGTGTGGCTATATGTATTTTTTCTACATATCATAGGCTTTATGAAAAACTAAACGGAAATAAAATCGCGCAAATATATCGGTGGAAATCAAGGTTGAAATGTTTCCGGATTTGCCAGTCTAAACCTGTATGCTTTTACACAATATTTTGGATTCAAAATACAATTAAACACCATATTTAAACACATAACACAACCATATTAAACACCACTTTTTTAAGAATTAGAATATAACTTAATATTATATAAGCATAACACACATCATGGCTCATGGCACTGCGTATATATTATAATAATATTTATTATCTAGATAAAATATTTAAGTGTGTGTGTTAATTTCCTTAAAAAAAATAATAATAATAAAAATATTAAGGCGCTAAAATCTTTATTTCAAGTATTTACTAAAAATTATAAGACATTTTATTACCGGGGCTGAGCACCGGCTGTTAATTTATTACCGGTGCTGAGCCCCGGCAAGCCCCGGCTTACTTTTAGCCCTGCGTGGACGAGTCCAGGAGTATAAGTTAAATAAACGTTTAATATTTGCATTTTTTTTATTATCTTTTTTTAGCTGAAAACTCTTGATTCTAGGACATTTTATTTTATAAATTTCTTAATTTATTATATACATACTTTAATTTCGTGTATGAAAATTCTTTGGTACCTTGCTATTTTATGAAATCAAGAGTTTGTTGTAAAATAGAACTGAAATATATTTCATTATCAATAAAATCATTATTTTAATTTATTCTATCCATATAATATATTCATATAAACGTTTTATATTAGTTTTCAAAAGTCAAAAGCACACTGATTGTCTCGCCGGTAAACATGATGGTATATGTTGCAATACGTGCATATCATATATTGTTTCTAACGCGTCATAACAATGCTTTAAAAACACGGAAGCCAAAAATTAATTCCAAGTAATTTTATAAATTACATTTTTACGTACAACTTTTTTTTTTTTTTTTTTATGGGGGATAAAATTAGGTTTTTACAATTGCTTATTATATTATATAATAATTAAGAATTCTTACCAAGAATATGACATGGCACGTCCTCCACAGTAGAACCTTCTAGTTGTACGATAGTAAGCGAGATATGAGCAACCAACATACACGCACAATGTGACATCAAACTCAGGCCCTGTACTGAACGACGTAACTCAGGTAACATAATATGAACTACAAGTGTAGCCAATAAAAATAAAGCACCAATTATAAATAATGTACTGTATATTTTTGCATGGAGTTGTTCTTGTGATTGATCATGTACTTCAGAACATAAAATTATATTAAGATCAGTATGATTGAAGTATCTTATAACACCAATACAGTATTTTGTAGGATCTACGTAATATGTGTCACCATATCTGAAACAAAACAAAAACATGTCCATCTTAGAAGAAACTAATGATATTTCTCAAAATTTTCTGCCCCGCAATTAAAAAAAAAAAAAAAAAAAAAAAAATGAAGTAACAAAAGCTTGCTGCAGCCCACAAAATTCTACCCCACAATATTCTAGGATATAAAGTACCACTATCCACTATGGTTGTATATATATGCGATTACATTTAAGGATATTAGAGCCCTTTAAAGTTATAAAATTAAATTAACATTTTTCAACATAAGACATATTATTGCAATCAATTTAATGTTCAGGTGCAAAATCTACGCCCGATCCCTATCACCTTCGGTAGATCATTTTCTCTATTTCCCTAGAGTATTTTTTTATTTTTGCTAATTTATTCAAGTTTAATAACATTTATTTTATTTTCGATCTTAAAATAGAAAAAAGTACGATGTAAAATTTAAAATTCTTTACACGTGCTTGTCGTTATGACACCATGGGGATATCGCAAAGTATCAGGAGTATTTTATATTGCTTATCTTAGTAAGAGGAGTATTTTATTTTAAATTGTTTTCCTTGAAGTAACAGGAGTATTTTATTTTTACATATCAAGTTAATTTCAACATAACTACAAGTCAGCAAGTGTGTGGCATTATATGATATGTTGAAAACAAGAACGCCGCCTGCACTGTATGCAAATTATACTTGGCGTCCCAAGAATCAAGTACCGTAGACTTAACATTGAGATGTTTCATGTTTCACACAGCGCACTTTAATCAACCATGCAAATATTTTATTTACAAGGACATGCATAAATGCATCTTGGTATAATAAACTTTTATAACGTTTCATTGAGCATAGAAAGAGTAAGAATTGTCAGTCATGTAATGAGATTTAATTATTACTCCTGAAAGAACTATTTTTTTCAATTCAGGTAAACTTTAAGATTATATATATATATATATATATATATATATATATATATATATATATATATATATATATATATATATATATATATAATATATTATATATATATATATTAAACTATTATAATATATAGGGGAGGGGGAAGTTAGACTCTTGCGAAAAAACTATTTTAACTTTCCATATATAATTATTAGTAATAATAGTGTCTCCTTATATTTTCTATGATAGATATGAGACAAAATATAAAATGTATAGCAAAATTATTATTCTACCCAAAAACTTATTTAAAACTTCTGTAAGCAATATTTTCGGCTTGCAATAAATTTGATTGTATGCAGTATCCATTAAAAACCATTATATTTTTATGTAGTCAAATTTACTACGCAATGTAAATATTCCTCCATTTGAACATGCTATTTTAAGAGAGTGTAAATATGTCAAGTAAAATCTTTAAAAATATTAGTAGACAAAGTAAAGCAAAATCTTATATCCATAATAATACAAATTGATGCAAAGAAAAAAAATTAATTATCATAAATCTTTTGATTAAGTATTTGAAAATATTTTGATAATTTGAAATAATTAACCTTATTTATTTTGAAATACTGTACTTTAGATTGAATACAATCTTCTTAAGTATATTTGTTACATTTAATTAAACAAAGAAATATATTCATTGCTGTGAACAATATAATTATAATACTTTTTAAATAATGCTGAAAAATGGCACAGAATGAGGATGCACTAAAAAAAACAACTAAGTATAGAGTAAATAAAAATAAGTAAAATGAAAGAACATCACTTATTTAAGATCATTAACTTCATCGGCATGCAACATAAAAAGTAACATAATTTTACTCTTGTATGACTAAAATAATTTTAGTCAAACAAATTAAAAAATACTCTTTAACCCTTTTTTTTTAACAACATTTATATACGACGTAATAAAATTTGTACTTTTGAAAAAAGTGTTAATTTATAAAAATCAGTGTCCTAATAATCATGTTAAATAAATACGTGTTTTCGTGATAGAAAAAAATTACACGAGAAAAGTCTATAAAAATTAATAATGTAATAATATGACATTGCTGTTGGCGTAACATGCAAAGGTGTTCTCATTTCTGTCATTATTGTACGTGTTTTTACAGTGAAGCACTTACAATTATCGTACAAATTAATAAAATTTAAATATAATAATGAAGTAATTCAATATAAATTTTTGGTGATTAAAACTTCTCTTATAAAATTTTCTATTAGCTTAAAACGTATTTTTAGTAACTCTCATTTTTAAATATTTCAGGCCTCGAGGTTGCCGAAGAAAATTTTTAAGTACTAACAAAAGTAGAAAATGCCTTAATTTTATAATGAATTTTTAACTTTTTCCCTTTATAACTAAAATGTGGGTGTAAAATAAGTAATTCAATAAAGTACTTTTGTTTTTAAATAACTGTATGTTGTTGATTTATGATATATATAATATATCATATCAAACTATGCTATATAATATGTTAAATTAGAATAAATAAATAGCAAAATTATACAGAAACATTTAAATGTTTTACTATTTCATATTATTCAATATTTTAATTGCATTTCTTTTAGGATAATAATGAGAAGTCAAACAATGTGAAGTCAAATAAATTAAAAGCGTAGAACACCTCTTGAACAAAAAAGTTGTGTAATATCCTAAGAAACCTGAAAATCAACGTTGATTTGGCCGGAGTCATTGATTTCTAATTTATATTCCATTCACAAAATGCCACTGGGGGTCACTGACGTCACAACTCGCCGGGTTGACGCGCGCGTAAAACAAGCAAGCTGTGACGTCAGTGACCGCCAGCGGCATTTTGTGAATGGAAAATAAATTAGAAATCAATGTATTTTGCCAAATCAACGTTGATTTTCAGGTTTCTTAGGATATTACACAACTCTTTTGTTCAAGGTGTTTTCTACGCCTTTAATATTAATGCAGAGTTAAAAAATGTAACGTTTGAAAACCATGAGCTAAAACGAGTCAGTTAGGTAAATAACACTTACTCAGTATGAAAAAGGGTACCATTGGCGAGTACTGTGAAAATTTCTTTCGACTCTGGTAGAGCTTCAAGAACTCTTGACACCTCATTGCTAGCACATTTAGGTTCTGCACCCAATACAGTGAAGAATTTCTGTTGTTCGTGTGGAACAGCATTGTTCTCCAGTTTCCAGTTTGCCCAGTCATCATCTGCGTGTATACAATCAGCTCTGCTGTAACAGAATAACAAAATTAATGGAAAATAACATTATATATACGCATTAAAATCTGTGTTATAAATATATTAAATAAACTAATTTATTTCTTGCTTGTAGCTAATAGTAATTATTAATACTAATTTACAATAATATAAGTACGTAATTTATTTCTTTTTGTCTGTTCTGCGATATTTTATAAAGAAAAGAAACATAAATGTTATATATGTTACTAATTTCTGCAAATATACTGATGTATGTATTGTGTATTCATGTCATGTAATGTGTACTAATATTTGCATGGGTTAAAATTTAATGTAATCGTCTCTTCATGTAATTATGTTCAAGGTTTTATAAACTAGGACTGTCATAAAAAAATCCTCAAAATGTCTTAGTAAAGTTACTTATAAGTTATTATTTTATTTATAAAACATCTATATTTCTAACAATAAAACTAACAATTTTAAAAATATGGAAAATACATTATATTTTAGGACTGTAAGCTGCAACCTCTAGTTAAACCTTAGTTATCTTTTTTTAATTGTTGCAACAATCAAAATAACAACTTAACTACGGTTTAACCAGTGGCGGTCCTACAGGGGGGATCGAGGGGCTGATATCCCCGGGCCTACTAGGTTTGGGGGGGGGGGGGGGGGGGGGGGGCAGGGACGAGGCCTAGATATAAAAAAATTCAAATTAGCTAAAAATATATATATATAAAAAAAAAGAACTTAAGGGACAGGAAGAAGAGAGAGAGAGAGAGAGAAGTTTATGAACCAATTTAATGGTTTTCATTAGTAAAATTATTCCTATAGCAAACAAATTATCCAAACAAATTTATAATATTAAAAAAAAAAAAAAAAAAAAAAAAAACTAAAGCATATATTTATAATATAAATCTACAGATAAAATACAATATCTCTTAATTTACTATTAATAATACTTCAGTATTTTCTTATATTTTTAAACAAGGGCCTCCCTAGTTTAAAAAGGTAAAATAAACTATACTTACTATAGAACTAGAATTATAATGAAGACTTAAAAAATTTCAGGGTATTATTTTATTGCATTTTTATTCTAAAAGAGGGCAATGTCCTAAGTCGATAGATATGGACTATGGTCATTGAGTATTAAGAATATTGAGTATTAATTATTTTTAAAATTCTTAAACGGACGTTACGGTATAACTTTTCCTATGCCCGCATGCATAGAGGTATTGCGTGTCAACATTTTTCGATTTCATTATTATTATTTTTTTTAATAAAAATGCTTAATGAACTTAAAATTTACAATTTTGCAAATAAATCAATTCAGGACAATGTCTTCTTTTAGAATTTGGAATAAAATTTTACCCTGAAAACTTTTTTAGTCTTCCTCATTGGCCTGGCGTATAGGTAAAAAATTGTTCAATGATAAACAAACACTATAGCTCGATCTTCCTAAATTTTCACCATTTGTATTCGTCAAATTGACCCTGTCCTCTGCTCCTTAAGTGATGATGATGAAGGACGATCAACTTTGGCTATTCAAATAGAATATGTGCTTTTTTTTTTTTTTTTTGCAAGAGACCAGGGTTTACGAACATTACTTTTGTTTTGGAACTTTGAAAATAATTCTAACAGAAGAAAAACAATAAATAAAATTTAGTTTTTTGAGAATATCCGAAGGAAACATTTTTTGCATGCGCTTAATCTTGCCTAAATCTGCAAAGTAATTAAAAGTAATTTATTCTTCATTATTAATTTTTGTACACTTTTTTTTTTAATATTTCATTCTAAATTAAAGTTTAATTGTTTAAAAAAAAGGCAAAAAAAAAAAAAAAAAAAAAAAGACATCATAAAATAAAAAGAATATTATTATTTTTTCTTAAAGCTATCTGCACTGACAAGTATACTGAATTTATTCACGGAATTGCCTGTAAATAGTCACGTGCGGTAAAAAAAAAAAAAAAAAAAAAAAAAAAAAAAAAATCGCGCCTGCGGTGGGCTGTTGGCGCTTCGCGCATCTATTGAGGGGGCCCTGTCAGATTTCTGTCCCCGTGCCCATAATTTTCGTACGACCGCCACTGGGTTTAACTAGTTATTTAGTGTCGCAGCTTACGGAGGAGAACACTAAACCAGTTCAGGCATTTCATGACGAGCCTAACTTTCAAAGATTTTCATGATGAATCATGAAAATCTTACTAATTTGGTTTTATATCTCAACCTAAATACCTAAATGGTAAACATTAAACAAAAATGTATATCACTTTTGATATACTTGATCACTATATTGTCAAACTAATGACAATGGGTTGTAATGAATTATATACTTACTTTTGGGTATCACCTATGTCAAACATCCTCTCATGTGCACAACATGTATGTACACAAACGCCTCTCAAACAAGGACATGTTAAAGCCACAGTAGCTTCTTCTCCAGCTTCATTTCTTAAAACATCTAGACAATATTCAGTGGAATTAAAATCCTTACGACTTCTCACTTGAGTTGGCGTTAAAATTCCTTTTTCAGAAATGGAAAAATCAGGATCGTCTTCCATCCACAATAATGTCTCAAATTTAGGATATTTACAAGGAATATTAAATGTTGTATTTTCATTAATAACTTTTGGTATAGATGGTTTGAAATTTTTTGGTAATTTATTTATTAATGATTTTGCTAATTTCCATTCTTTTTCACCATTATGTGTATCTGTACAACCATTTAATGTATTATTTAATGAATATCCTAATGGACAACATTTTTTTAATGTAAAAGTACAATTAATTAAATTTAAATTAATTATAAATAAGATTAAAATTTTAAGATACATTTTTTTTTTTTATTTGAAATTTGAAATTCACGTTTTCACTTTTTTCAAACACACGACAAAGTTATCGTCTTGCTTGATTGTGAGTTCAACGCCGACTGACAATTGAATTGACTATTCACGAGTAAAAAAAAAAAAAAAAAAAAAAAAAAAAAAAAAAAAAAAATCCCTCACCACTACGTGCTACACTGCGACCAGCAACTTATACATATCGCTTTACTCGCCACTCATGGAAATAATAATAATTATAATAATCCTGTTAGGTTTTTCCCTCAAAGAATTAAATTGTCAACACATAAAAAGTGCCGATAAAAAATAGATTTATTATATAAATTCTACATATTCTTGTAGAGTTATAATAATAATATCATAGTATAATATACGTATTTGAGTATTGTTTAATTTTATATATTTAATACAAAAATTAGTTTAAAAAAGTCATAATTTAATTATGTACGTATTTAATTATGTTAATTTACGCGATTTTATAGCGGATTAAAGTTACATATAATAGACGAAATATTTCTTCTATTTCTTTTGATATTAGATATTACCAATGAATACTCAGATATTGAGGCAGTGGCAGCCCAATAGAGGGGGATGAGGGGACATTTCCCCCGGGCGCAGAAGTAAAAAGGGCGCACAGGCGAGAGTATATAATGAGTATGACCAATCATTAAAAATTACAATACAACAGCCTAAAAAACTAAAGCATATGAAAATAATACTGGCTCTCGCTCCTGGCTCTCACTACACTTACGACAGGAAGTGGCATGATAAGGGAGAGAAATGTTTTTCCCAGCTTATAATCTCTTTGGCTTTTCCCGACTGTATTTGATTTATTGCAGAACTCGGAAATCGAACATGACCAAATAATAATTTTAATGAATTTGATTTGTTTTTTCGAAGGGTAGATCCTAGATACGATTACAATGATATAACAATGATTTTAAATAAATAAATTCTTCATTATGAAAAATAAGGGAGAGGAAGCACCTAATGTCAGCATTTTATATTTTTATATGTAAAATGATGGAAAACTCAAATTTATATAATTTCTTTAAAAAGTTTTTAATAAATACAAATTTATATATACAAATTTATTTGTAAAAGATACACAACTTCAAGCTCGTCATGTGCAAAATATTATTTGATCAATTTTAAACAAAAAATACATAGCGTTCTATACAGGTCAATTTTTATTGAATTTTAATTTTAAAACAATATATTTACTAAATTTGATTTTTTTTTAGGAAGAAAAAAATGTAAATTGCATTTAGAGTACTCTAATTGCATTATTTGAATTAGCATGTGGCAATTGTCGATAACTTTTTCCTTACAAATTTGTTCTGGAAAAAATTGAAACCTGGAAAGCAAGTTTTTTTTTTTTTTTTTTTTTTTTTACTGCTAAAAAATATTGAGTCATTAAGAATCCGTTTCTTTTATTAAAGAAAAAAAGTCAAAATTTTCCTCAATTTTATACTCAAACAGTGTAAAAAATATTAAAATTGAAGTACTTGAATTGTAATAGCAAATTTTTTGAAGTATACTAATTTTGCATTTCTGCCAAAAAGGCCAAAAAGGAGCGTGGCCCCCCGAAAAAAACGCACCTACGGCGCAATTAAGGGGCTTCGCCGCATTCATTTCATTATGCTATTTCTAGAGGGATGGGGGCGCACTGCAGGTCAATCCCCCGGGTGCCCGATTTGACATATTGACTATATTGAGGACAGATAAGTATATAAAACAGACCTAAAAGTTTTTAAAAGCAGTTTATTAATTTTATAATAAGACTTTTTTGCTTTGCCTTCGTGAGCTTTTGCGTATAGAGTAAATTATGAAAGCCGCAATGAACTGCATGCTTTTTCTAATAGTTCTAATCTAATAAAAAAAAAGCATTTAAATCAATTTTGTTCCATTATAGAATAATTTTATAAATTGGTATGATGATAATTATACAAAGAAATAATTGAAAAACAGCAAAATACTCTCAAGGATTTCAACTTATTGCTTCTCATTGTAGAATGTCAAGGTTCGTGGTCAAGAAGGTTGAGAAAAGTTTCATATATAAAAATTTGGTTCCCACCTATTTTGTACCAACGTATGAAAAAAGTATATAAAATAAAAAATAAAAAAATATGCATTTTTTTAATATTTAAAAAACAGTTATTAATAAAAAAAAGCTTTAAATTCAATATCTAAAAAGAAATATATCAAAAATTACCGAAAATTGCCGTGATTGTTTTCTTTCCTGTTCTTTCTGTTGTTTGTTATGTTGGTAATAATATAGAAAAAAAAGTGGCGAAAAGTGGCGTCGGGTTTGTAAACAAAACGTCGTATTTACGTTTTCAAAAATTATTATATTTAATCTGTAATCATCCACTATCAAATTTATAATTTATATAAATTTTGATTAATAAAAAACAAAAATGAGTATCGGTGTACCGATAAAAGTGCTTCATGAAGCCGAAGGACATGTAATTACATGTGAAACTAATACCGGTGAAGTTTACCGGGGTAAATTGATTGAGGCTGAAGATAATATGAATTGTCAAATGACAAATATTGTTGTAACATACAGAGATGGTCGTACTGCAGAATTAGAAAATGTTTATATTCGTGGTTCCAAAATCCGTTTCTTAATATTACCAGATATGTTGAAAAATGCTCCTATGTTTAAACGACAAGGACAGAAGGGTACTGGTGGTGCTGGTCGGGGAAAATCTGCTATTTTGAGAGCTCAAGGTAAGCAAAGAGCATTAAATTATTACATAAATGTTACATAGTATTGTAGGATAAAAATTGAAAAGCTCAAATTATCCTGTTAAGATTTTTAAGCAGTATTTTGGTAGTTTCAACAAAGGTAAACAAAAGGGATCTTAACTCCTGGAAACACCCATTTATCGCTCTACTTTGGGCACTCATTTCAAAAATTTGAAACAAGTCATTAAGATCAAAAACAAATTTGAACTATAGGTAGTAAGATTCTTGAAATTTCTAAAATGAGCCTCCAAGACAGATAATTGTGTGTTGACTGTAATATGTATGTATTACAATGATATGTATGTACATACATACATACATCATACCTTTAACGTATGTAAATTCTAAGCAAAACCTAAACCGCCGTACTATACATGTGATATATTATATAGCCCAATCAAAATTATAGAGGAGATGGTTTCAACCACACATATGTACATACTCCTTCCTCAGAGTCTAAATAACGGATAAATACATTGACATATTATCAGTAATACTGTATGTACAGTATAGTATTGAAGTTTTAAATTTTAATCCTCATTACATTCACCCGGGGTGAAATTGAAACTCCAATCGTATGCAAGCTTTCACTTTTCCCTATCTTGCTAGACACAGCACTTTGAAAGCACTTTGTAAGGGTCTATTGGCTTTCAATTTCACCCTGGTTGACTGTACTTAATTACAAGTTGCAGTACAGTGGGTACACCTGGTTGAAATGGTAGTTTGCGGACTGTAATTCACTGTCAGCAATAAGAAAACATCAATATTATTGCCAAAGTTTGCTGAAGTGGTCAAATGGGCAACATCTGACTAACAATTTTTGCTGGAAATGCTGGCAGTGATAAATTGAGGCAGCCACAGCTTAAGTCCCTAGAAAATACTAAGTACTCTCACTCCATAAGAGTTATTAAGAAAAAAAATTTTCAATGTTGAGAGGTCAAGATTGCCATTTAAATTTAAATGCATGTTATTTAAGTGAGGTTTTTAACGGTTTTAGTGAGAGTAACTGGTATTTTCTAGGGATCTTAGCCACAGCTGATGTGCAGCTGATTTCTGTACCCTAATTCTATTAAAAAAAAAAAAAAATACAGAGAATTGGTACTGTACTTGCCATAGCACTGTAAGTGCTTTCAATGAATTATGGTCCGCAGGGCCACATACGTAATGTTTCTAATTTTGGGTGGGCTGTAGAAAGTATTGTTGGGAAGAAAAAAATTATATACAGTGGTAATTATTCAAATGGTTGTATTACAGGTTCTTAATCTTTTGATGCTTAAATAAGAGTAGAAATAAAATATCTGCAGGGAGATGGGGTGGGAATGAATAACCCACTGATAAATTATTATTTATTTTTGTAATAGCAGTGTTGTGGGACATGGGTGACATACATATGCGCAGACAAAACTCCTCCTTATGTATGTAATATCTAACAGATTTTTATTTTTGTTACAGCTGCAAGAGGAAGGGGTCGCGGCAGAGGTCGAGGAGGAAGTTGGCCAGCAGCAGGGGGCAGTGGAGGAGGGGGAGGGGGAGGTGGAGGTCCAGAGAGAGGAGAAAGAGGAGGAGGAGGTGGTGCAGAGAGAGGTGGCAGACGTTAGGACTTGCATTTTCATACATCATCTATCATCACTCGTCTCTACTGTCTCATACCTAAGTAGGATCAAGTTACATTAAATATCATTCAGCTACCTGTGTGTATCATTATGAGCTGATTAATTTTAACAACTATCATCCATATGTCTGAAAATCACCCCTACTTTATATTTATGAGACAGCTTGTAAATAATTCAGGCATTTATTATCAAATATTTTTCTTCAATCATGAACTTGCTATAAAAATTACACTAGCCTTGCTTGTAAACTTCTTTTTTTACTTTTTGCTCTGGAACAAGCAAGAAAAACAAAAGATGATTAACTAGTACTTTTTAAAGGGAATCCCTTTATTTTTTTATTTTTTATTTTTTTGAGCAGGGTAAACAGGTTTACAAACAAGTCTAAAATATCCAAAACAAATATTCAGTTTTCTTTTTGAAAAACAAGAATTAAGATTTGAAATAATGTGACTGAATTATTTCTGTATTAGATTATAAAATATTTTGACACTTGTAAAAAAATCAGGAGTATTAAGAATACTGCTATGTACTTGATCAAAATCAAGCTAGTATTTTTTTTTCTTTTAATGTACTGTACGTTAAATGTAAAAACTTTTCTTTATTTTTGTAGAATTTTAAGGGTTTAAATTTACTAAAAGACCTTGATCATGTAATTATTCTTCCCTTTCATAAAATAAATTTAAATATATATTTCCTACTGTATTACAAAGTTACATAACGATGCTGTTGCGAGCAATATGTGTAACTCGTTTTTTGTCACGCGAAGCAAAATTTGTATTTCGTTTTTTTTTGTTATGCGAAGCAATATGTGTAAGTCGAGCACCATCTACATAACGTTATCTACGCTTGACAAATAGCAAGATATACATTTGGCTTCACCTGACAAAAAAGCGAGTTACACATATTGCTCGTAAAAACATTGATAAAATATTTACATTGCCTTAGTGGGAAAAATTTAATAAGTGCAAAACTTTTTTTTTTTTTTTTAAAGTGTACAGTAGTTAGATCCCACTGCAAACATGAATAAACTGCCATTGAATTGACACCAAATTAAATTGTTATCACAATGGTCCACATGCAATGTACAAAATATTAAATAATAATAATATCATTCTTCATGCATTACTTATGGAAAAATTGTTGCCATAAATATGTTAAAACAAAACGCCCTTTGCAAGTGGTCCATTAAGAAAAACTGGTAACTTTTCAACAACTTATTTACAAAACTCTTGTGAAGGTGTATTCACATATTCTTGACTTTGCATACCACTTTGCATAATAAATTCAACATTGAAAATGTATTGTTAAATTTTGTTACGTAAGGCGTTACTCAAAAACAAACATATTTTATGTGAATCCACCTTAATAGTTACTGATAAAAACTGTTAGCTATTATGTTCTGTATTTAGATACAGTAACTTTTTTTTAATAATATTATTTTCAGTGCCTCAAAATGTATGAGAATAATAATAATAAAAAAAACTATAAACTTAATTAAATGAAACCATTTTAATTTATAATCCATCTTACATTAATATAATTAAATTTAATTATATTCAAAAATTAAAATAATAATATAAGCTTTGGAATTCAGAAAACTTCTTATTTATGATTATCTCAGTCAGAAGTTTATGACTGGTATTAAAGCCCTTGTCAACTTACTTTTTTATCATTTAGAATACTAGATTGATAATTAATTACCATACCTTATTTTCCATGAATTAGACACCAACGCGCTGATTTTGTATTTATTTTCATTTTAACGGTTATTTCACGCATCTGACGCCACAATGTACCTATGGGGCCGTGATAGAAGTAAAGAACTTGAGGGAGGGGCTTAAATTTATCACGTAACCAGAGTGGTGACTGTGATTGACGGTGGTACATTGTGACGTCAGATGCGTGAAATAACCGTCAAAATGAAAATAAATACAAAATCAACGTGGCAGTGTCTAGTTCATGGTAATAATTAGAGAGCAGAAAAATAGTCTCTTTTTAGATCAAAATAGTCGAAAAATAGTCTCTAAAAATATCAAAATAGTCTTTGAAATTTATATAGCTCATTAGTGACTTTATTTGTTAGTATAACATGTCTGAATTTATCTGTTTTCTTAATAGTCTCTAAGAGAGTGCCTCAAAAAAAAAAAAAAAAAAAAAAAAAAAAAAAGTATGTTCTTGAGTCTTAAAAATTTACATCGGTCTAAAATTACATTGTCTAAATAATAATAAAAAAAAAATCTTCAAACAACATGATTTTTTTTTTTTTTTTTTGTAAAAATAAAATAAAGAAGATTTGGTACTTAAAAATTTAATTATGTGAAATACAATCAAATATATATAAGTTTATTGCACTTTAAAGATAACATGTAATAGTGTAAATTCAAATTTGAGTGGAAAATTGTAGTCAAATAAGAAACCTATTTTTAAATTAAAATTATTATTGAATTAAAACTTTTTTCGGAACAATATATATATATATATATATATATATATATATATATATATATATATAGAGGGTGCTCCGCTATAATGTCCTAAGTCCATTTGACCTTGAAAAATATTTTTTGCTGCAAATGACCTGAAATGGATAAATCCAAAATTTGGGGTTGATCCGACGATTTTTTATTTTTCAAGGTCAAGTGGACTTAGGACATTATAGCGGAGCACCCTCGATATATATATATATATATATATAATAATATATATATATATATTACATTTGCTCAATGGTATTTGAAAATTATAGTGTTCCAACAAAACATGTTGGAAATAAATAATGTAAAAAAAATTATTGTGGAAATATAGTTCACTTTTAGCGATTTCCGTTCCAAGTCGGTCACGTTCTACGTTAATTTTACATTTTTTTTGTCAGAAATAGCGAAAAACATCGAAAAAAGGCAAAATAGTCTGAAAAGTCGGGAAAGTCTAAAATAGTCTCGGAGACTAAAATAGTCGCTAAATAGTCTTTTTTAAATTTTGTATACAGGCTTGAAATCGTGTGATTCGTGGACATTTTTAGTAAAACCCCCAATAGTCTCAATATTGACAATAGTCTAAAGACTATTTTTCCGCTCTCTAGTAATCATCAATATAGTATTCTAAATGATAAAAAAGTAAATTGACAAGGGCTTTAATTTAGACAACATAAACTTTTCAAATTTTGCAAATGACCCCCCCCCCTTTTTTTGTCAAAACAAAGATGTCAAAGCTCAAGACAGTGGTCGTTTCTTATTGCAATTCTTATCCCACCCCTGCGATAGCGTCCATAAAGTTAGCATTGTTCAAACTTTATCGCTGCGCTAAGAAAATCGCTAAGAAAGGACGGCTGTCCTAGGCTTAACACCAATAGTAAAAAGAAGATGAACATCAAGGTAACTAAAGAAAAAAAAATTAATAATAATAATAAAAAAATAATAATCATAGGCCTATTAATAAAAAAAATCAGTTAAATTATTATCTGATACACTTTACCAGCCTGTATCAATGAGAGCTGTTCTTGCATTTTTGAACTTCTTTTTAACCATTTTTTTTATGGTGTTCGGTTGAATTCACATAGTTTCGAGATATGCATTAAAAATAATTATTTCAAAATAATACTTTTTTTTTTTTTTTTTTTAACGCATCATTTTAAGTTTTTGTACGGTAAAAGTCTATTTTCAGTTTCCAAAAACAGAAAAAACTGGTAAAAACTTACAAAAACTTAAAATAACTGACTCAGTTTACAAATTTCAAAAATAGTTTTTTTTTCAGTCCAAACTTTTTTGCATTTTTGGCAATAAAACTTCATGATTCGTGGACATCTGAACTCAGATGTGACCTAACATGCATATTTCAAAAACTGAACAAACTGGAGATACGGTCCCTAGTTATTTCTTCGTTTAGACCTTATTTGGCCTGATAAGAATAAATGAAGCCTCACAAAAAAAGTTCCATGCTCAACAGCAACTCATTTTTACCACCTCATAAAGAAAGATCAACAAATGAATGTGCCTATTATTATTATTTTTTTTGGTAGCCAATCATTATTAAAGAGCCTCATATACTTTACAGAACAAACTATGAGGTTTGAGCTTCCGTCATTACCATAATGAATGCTCTGTGTTATACAAACATTCTATTACTAGACTCTGTGTCATTTGAGACCTCGATCTCTCCATAAAATTTCTACAGTGGTAAAAGACTCTTGCTGGTATTTTTATCCTTTACTTTAATGTTCAAAGAACATAAATAGTAAACCATCATAAAATAGCAACTTTCAATAAACTTAATAAAAAATATATATATATGTTTGCATCAAAACCCGAAATTGACCCAAACTAGGTATTTTTGCTCATTTCGGCTCTTGGTTCGTCGCTTTTTGCCAAAACCCGGAATGCCAGTTTATTTCGGCTTATGGTCACGAAATTTTGATCCATACTAGTTTTGAGCATTTCGCAAAAAGCAAAACCCGGTGTAAACATTTATATCTAGTTTTGGTCTTTGAATTTTGACCAGAACTAGTTGTGGCCAAAATAGAAAAATCAAAAGCCGAAAAATGAACATTTCTCAACTCAATTATTTGATATAAGAATAAGAGAGAGAGAGAGAGAGATAACGCGACACACTATATAAAAAAAGTAAAAATATTTATTTTAATTTACAATAAGAAGAGTGATATATTATGACTAATTTCCCTTATATTGGTTCAAAGTTCAAGTCCACCTTACTTTATCCAGTGATAACGATTTATTTTAAAATACTTCTTGTGGGTATATTCAGTTGACTGTTTGTCTCTGTGCTGAAAACATGGTTAATAATTTCATAATATTCGTTAGAAACAGGATAAAAAAGTGTTTGAATTTAAAAAGTTCACAACAAACGTATATTGTTGGTGCGCAAATTATAAGTGAACATGCCATGGTTAGTGGTTTTATACATAGCTCTTAATTTACATTTAATCGTAAGTAGCCCCTTAAAATAATAATAATATACCCTATTACTACTATTACTGAATGGAACACTTGCAATAAAATGTTTGTAATTGTTGCAACAAGGGAAAATGATTTTTTTTTTGTAAGAAATGCATTAAGAAAATTTCAAATTATTTTAAAAAGTTCGCTCATTGCAAGTGGTCCATTGCTAGGTCAAACAGTAAGTATATTTTTTGTATTGTCTTAATTTATATTCCGTATCTATAGCCATAAGATTTAGAGATTATTGTCAGCGCATTCTTATCAAATTAATCTTTCAGACCATTTATTTTGCATTTCAAGTAAAATAATAAAATGTATTGTTTTAACGCCTAAATTATAATAGCAAAACATATCATTTATTTATAATATAATTATAGTTTTTTATCATTGCATAAAATTCTGAGTTGAGAAATGTTCATTTTTCGGGTTTTGATTTTTCTTTTTTGACCATGCACAACTAGTTCTGGTCAAAATTCAAAGACCAAAACTAGATATAAATGTTTACACCGGGTTTTGCTTTTAGCGAAATGCTCAAAACTAGTAGTGACCAAAAGCAGAAATAAACTGGCATTCCGGGTTTTGGCAAAAAGTGACGAACCAAAAGCCGAAATGAGCAAAAATACCTAGTTTGGGTCAATTTCGGGTTTTGATGCTAACATATATAAAAAAAAAAAAGGAATTCTGCAGTAGGAGAACAAGGCATTACATTAGAAAATAAAATAGTCAATGTAGATATATTTTATAGATTTATTGGTTTTATTTTTTTGTACAAGTACTACTTACCACTAATCCAACAATATAATGTATTTTTGTATGCATATTTATGTATTGTTTTTACATCCCAGTACACATATTTTACAGTCTCAAATCAGTATATATATATATTTTTTTTTTCAAGAATATTGCCTTTAATTTCATTTCTTTCATATACATGACCTATATTTTTTACTTTAAACTTTACATTTAAAATAAAGCTACTAGAGTACTTTCAAGGAATTCTAGAAAAAAAAAAAAAAAAAAAAAAAAGGGCTTATTTTAACATAAAATTAAAAGTTCGCATAAAAAACATGTAACCTAAATATATATAATTAAAGCCAAATTAAAAAAGGTACTTAATATAATTCTCTACAAAGCATAAAAGCACATATATAGACAAAGACAGGAATATATTATAGAGGTATAAATATTATTTAAAAATGTTTCTCCTAGAAAATTAAACCATTTCTAATATATATAACAACCTTATTCTTATATTGATTTAATCCTAATTAACATATTTTAAAGGTCTAAACCAGTTTAAAAATTAAATTATTGGGCATTGATTGAAGAAAAAATTAATAAGAATAAACAGCATGAATAATAATAATAAGACGTCGTTATGGAGGAACTTCAAACTCTCCATAGAACTTCTACTGTGATAAGACCCTTGCTGGTAATTCTGTCCTTTTCTTTACTATTGATCCTAACTGTGATGTTTTTTTCCCTTAAGGGGGTAGGTGACCGACTGATATCTCGCAAACTAGGACGGTTGCGAATAATAATAATAACACAAAGTAAAGAAGAAATGTTACTTAAAAATTTAGTTCAGTCAATCATGTGAAAACACGATCAAATATTAAATATTTTTTAAATTTACTTGATTTAAGTTGAAAATTTTAGTGTTTGTTTTATTGGAATTAAATCATGTACAAAAAAATTATTTGGAAAATAGTTCTTCTTTTAGCGATTTCCGGTCCAAGTCGGTCCCCCACCGCCTTAAATTTATTTGTGAGTGTTAGCCAAAAAATTCAACCATATTATGAGATACTAATTTACTATCGCGATCACTGGTTTTCACTTCCTTTTAGTTTATTTATAATTATAAAAAATAAATCATCAACTTCTGGTTTAGACCTCTTTATAATGTAGCCTTTTTTTTTCTTAAGAATTCCTTTCAAACTTTACTCTCTTAACTTTGATAATTTATTTATTCTTAATCACAGAATCATATCACATTACTCAAATTATGCATTTTTTTTCTTTATATCCTTACTTTAATTATCCAATTTTTGTACAATATAATAGTTTATTATACAAAAAATGTTAAAACTTATAAAATCATGTTTTTAGTTAAGGCAATATTCTTTTTTTGAAATTACATCTTTTTCCTGATTATTTTATGCCTTATTCCTTTTTTTCTTTCACATATATATTTATATTATATTACAATAATTCAAAATTATAAAATAATTTTTATACAGATCAATATTACATGCATTATTAATAATAATTTACATTTCTTTTACCTTAAATATTATTTCTTTTTTTAAATTATTAACGAACTCAAAAATAAATTGCTCAAAACAAAATTTTACACAACAAATAATTAAAATTTGTTTATATTTTACACTAAATTCATATTGGTTTAATTTGGATTTTTAGCTTTTATTTTTTTTTTTGCATTGATATTTTAATTTCTTTGTATATTTAAACTAAGATTAATGTTTATAATATGTACTTAAATTAAAACACAATTGACAATATTTTAAGTTCAGTTTCTCTATATATTTATTTCTTTAACTATAGTTTTCTTTCTTTCTTTCTTTCTTTCTTTCTTTCTTTATATATATATATATATATATATATATATATATATATATATATATATATATATATATATAGGATATATATATATACCCCTATATATATATAAAAACCTCATTGATAAATCACAAGATGGGATCTTTATATGTACACACGATTGTGATAATATTTTTTACCATTCAAAAACTTGCAGTAAATTATCAATGTTATTCTTATGAGATAAACTCAAGCTAAATTTGAATGGTAAAATATTTTATCTTACTCATGTGTACTTAATAACATATAAATTATTATATATAACCCTCCTGTATCCTCACAAACTAGAGAGGAAACTTGTAAAGTAGATACCTCAAATTTACAATTTCTACTGGTTCCAAATGTTGCCTGCATTACATTTTTGTTATCTTAGTTTATGAGGGTTCCAAAGAGTTAAAGTGTATGTATGATAGTCCATCTTGTGAATTATCTATTTGTTTTGAGTACAGGATACTTGCAACTATTTTAAACTGTAGTTCTTGTGTTCACAGTAGTTGTATTCACACGTTTATAACACTGAATTGTAATTTTTTTTTAGTTTACATAAATTTAAACGGATGGGGGCATCCAGTAAAGGAGATTACTTCAGGTTAATGTTATTTCTTACCCTAGACATAAGGGTTAAATGATATATCTTCAGGTAGATAAAAGCCCATACTAAACACCACAGCAATCAAACCTTTCTCGAATGGTTTATTTTTAATTCTTTGTCACTTTAGTTAAAGAAGAAATAAATATAATTTATTAACATTAAATATGTCAATTGTTTTAAGAGAACAATGGGTAACTATTAAAATATAAATATATCTTTTTGAGGGAAGGAGGGGGGGGGGGGATCATATTTTAGGTCCCATTTCAAATTACTAATGTAACTGAAGATAAAAATAATTTTTTTTATATAGATAATTTGTAAAAAGACAACTAAATTTTTTTCAAATAGTTTGGTTAAATACTGACGATTTTCATTTTTTTTTTCTTTTTTTTTTATACTTATTATATTTTGAAGTATTAGAAAATGCCATCTTTAATATCAAGAAAATGCATTTTTGTTTTCTTATTCCTAAAGTGGATGCATGTATAGCAAAGCTGGGAAATTCACCTTGTACCCAAAAATAGCTAAAATTAAGCCCTTGTTTATTTTTTTTATTCATTTTTATTTAATCATTGCATTAAGCCAGGTTGTATTAAAATTTAAGCATACTACCAGGATTTTTTTTTTAATGTATGGCATTTTCTGATACATTTCCTCTTTTCAACAAATATATTCTATATTATTAATAATATAGAAATATAATATTATTATTATGGTACATAAAAGGTATTTATTTATATGGTAACATTATTACAATACAAATATGATGTAATCACCTTTAACCATTTTTTTTTCTTCTTCTTCTTTCTTTTCTTTTTCATTTTTGACTGTACAAAAAAACACATGCATTTAATATGTTTCTTTTGACCAGAGAGTAATTTACATAAGAATCACTTATATTATCATAAACTTGCTTACTTTTTTTTATTATTATTATTTTTTTTTCCACCCAACATTTATATCATCTTGTATTTATGTATGGTCTAAATACAGCTCTTGGTAACAAGTATAGAAAATATCATGGAAAGTGTGAATGTACAACAAAAAGTATATTTCATCTTCACATATTGTCAAACTTTGTTTCATTTCTTTTGTTGATTATTTCATATTCACTTAACTTTAAGGCTTATGTTAACCTTACTTTGCTTTTCATCATAAGTGGAACTTTTATGTTAACATTAAAAAAATAACGAGCTTAAGCTTTCAGTAATGTGATACTCCAAGGTCCGATGTTATTTTTACTGACACGTAGAAGTATTACAATTACCAATAGCTGTCAATCCTGTTTTTTTTTTTTTTTTTTTTTTTTGTTTGTTTGTTTGTTTTATTTTTGTAGTTTTTGTGCTAACATTTTCTTTTCTTTTGCCTACTTGAATTTTTTATGGTAAGACCAGTTAGTTTACCATTTACTTTACTTTCCCAACTCATATAACAGTAATTTTGCAAGGTTATTTTTAAGCCAGTCACTTATATATAACACTTATATAGTCACTTATTCAAATCTATATATTGAAAGCTACGCGCATTTTTTTTTTTTTTTTTTTTTTTTTTTGGGTACTTCTACAAAATTTGCGTGCACACTATTTAAACATAGAAACACTCCTTTTACAATTTTTGCTGTGCCTACTATTGAAACATCATAATAGGCCTAGAGTACTCAGGTAAACCAATAGCAGCTGCGGCAAATAATGCAATGTTTCAATAATAAGGAGCACGGAAAATACACAGATTTCAATAGTGTGATTGCAAATTTTGTGGAAGTACCAAAATACCTCGTAGCCCTCGCTATATAGATTTTGTACAATATTACATCATTACGGGTCTATTGTTTAACACTTGATTAAGTGACAGCAACGATACTAAAATCATGCCATATGTGAATGACACTTTGAAGACGTTAAGTACCATTTAGTACATATTCAACTGTTATTATTTTGATACCTTTATAATTTGTTACTTTCATAGAAGAATTTTATAAATTCCATTCTTAAATACACTGAACACCTAATATAGTGATCATACCATGAACTGTATGTATCGTAGACCATAAGTTAGTATTAATATTTTCTTCTTCTTTTTTTCTAAACACTAAACAAAACAATACAGAGATACAATTTTTTGTATTATAGAGAGGCTGAATGTATAGGGATGACATTTAGTTAATTATTTCACGTTGAAGCAGTAGATACAATAGGTTTATGCAATTTCTCATGTGGTGAAGGTTGTTTACAAGTATGTTGACTACTAGACATGTTATTATGTGATGTACCATTTGTTAGTGTATTACCATTACCGTTAGTTATATTGCCATTAGTAGTAGGTGGTGGTGATGAGGAGATACTACGATAACATGAGGCACAAACTCTTACTGGTTCATATAGTTGTTCTGATGGTAATGGTGCTGTGTTCCATGAGCAATCAGCACAGAATATTTGACCACAACTTCTGTAACATAAGTTTTAATTCAACTCTTAGATTTTTATTTCATATAAGAAGAAAAGTTAAAGGCACTAAAAAACATAAGAAACAACTTCTCTCAAATTTTTGATTTAACAGATTTTGTACCAGAAAAATCAATATTGAATTGCCCAAACTAGTAAAGATAAATTTTTTTTTTAACCATTTCTGTCCATTTTAAGGTGTCTCCTGTAAAATGTTAAAGCCAGACTGGTATGCACACAGGACGATGATAATGTATTTTACCATTCAAAAAATCGTGCTAAATTTGCAGTTATTCTTATGAGAAAAACACGCGCTAGATTTAAATGGTAAAATATATTATCGCAGTCCTGTGTATGTTATGACCTATGATTATAATCTGTCATTAGATAAGTTATTTTGTAAGTTTTCTATCACTTTATTATTAACTTTTTCCGTCTTTAACATTTTTAATTAATATAGTAGTAATGATCTTAAAGTTATTAAATTCAAAATTTTAAGAGCACATATAAACAGTTTTTTCAAGTAAAGATGATGCACATTACCTGCAGTGATGTTTACGCCTGCCAAGCCAGAACTCTGTATCACATCCCATGCATCGTCTCACTGCATGATCTGGCATCCACAATGTTGGTATAGCATCTCTTTCCTCCACAGTTTCCCAAGAAACATCTGATGCCGGTCTGGAGTTGATAGCAACTCCGTGAGTGTCGGCTAAACTGTCTACACTCTCTGGTAGAGAGCCCTGTAACAAAAAGTAACTTTTCTTTAAAATCATTAACATGATTTGTTTCTTTAATCCCAAGAGAGACAAGTATCCTCATCAGAAACCTTTATTTTCATTTACTTTGGCATGCTTCTATGCACAACTTTCCAGCACTGTAATTCAGCAAACTCTTGATTTTGTAAAATTGCAAGGGATCCAAAAAATTTAAATTTAAAAAAAAAAAAAAAAAAAAAAAAAAAAAAAAAAAAAAGCAACAGTGACAATTAAATGATTATGTTGGTGGTTGGTATGGATTCAACTGAGCATTTCACAAAATTGAGAGCTTATTGTACAACGGCAAATGTAACAAAACAGGGAGAGAGAGAGAGAGAGAGGGGGGGGGGGAGGAGGAGGAATTAGGTTGCTTTAAAGTTCCTTAATTTTTCTTCACATTTGGTTTACAGCATAGGTAAATCATGACTTGGTTTCTAATTAAAAAAAAAAAAAAAAAAAAGGTTTAGGTATGTATCACTACTTACAGTATCATCAGCTCTATGTTCTCCATTGAAATTATTTGGTCCACAATGATGGCAGACCTGTTGTATCAGGGCCAATCTAGTGGTATGTAACTCTCGTTGCAATGCATCAACTTGACTCTATAAATACAACATTAAATTAGTATTTAATATATTAAAAACATTTTAAGTTTCTACAATTAAGATGCATTAATGAAGTTATTAGCGATCATTATTTTACTCATACATTTTAATAATGTGCATTTAAATATCTTGTGTGCTCGTTATTATTTTTTTTTCCAGATCTAATTTTGCACATACATAATTATAGTTGTACAAATTTAAATGACATATATGATTCAAGAAATTAAGAATGAGACAAGTATTACCTGGAAATCTGAGAAGATGTGCTGTAATCTGGTTTGAATATCTGAATGCAACGTAGCCAAACCATCAACTTCTAATTTGCCCTGACTTGGAGAAGGCAACATTGGGCCTCCTTTAACCATCGGCCTCAGTAAAACTTCATCATCAGATGTTGGACAACAGTCACTCCCTAAACATAAAATCAATTAATTGATGCAGCTGATACAATTACATAAACATGGCATCCTTGAAATGCATTTCTGTAAGTCTATACAGACTAAGATAGAGTAAATAAATCACAATAATAAATTTTAAACTCGTGCTTCTGTATTGTATTTCTGTGCTAGCTAGATATTCACTTTTCACCATGGCAAAACCTTGCTGGTTTTATCCTTTTCTTTCAAATTCATCATACCTAATCGCAATTATTTTATTTTTTTCCTAGTACAGTATCTCTTTTTGTATTGTGATATTGTAAAATATTTGTTACAGAAAAACTTGTTTTAAGTGAACATAATTTCATTAGAGAATCAGAATACTAAATATGAAAAGTGTTATGCCCTGCAAGATTTAAAGTTTAACTGCAGTTAAGATAGAGAAATTTGCAAGCATTGCTTAGCAAGGATGTTCTTCCTCACAAGTACTGTATGTACTCTAACTTGGTCGTAACATTTTGTGCAAGTTTTTGAATAGTAGTAAAATATTTTATCACAATTCTATTAGCTGACCTTAACAATAGTAAATGAAGTTACTTTACCTCAAAATATAAAGTAAATTTAAGAAAAATACAAGGGAAAAAAAAAAAAAAAAAAAAAAAAAAAAAAAAAAAAAAAAAAAAAAAAAAAAAAAGCGACCTGCATTGTGGGGAAATTTAAACCATTTCCATGTTGATTTATATCAATCAGGCTTGGACTGGCCATAAGAGCAAGTCCGCGATTGCGGATGTGGCCCCCCTGTTTGGAGGCTCCTAAGGACCAAAAAGGGGCGTAACCAGGGTGTTACGCTCCCTTTTGTGGACGAGGCCCCTTGAATGCCAGTCCGACCCTGATATCAATCATACAATCTTAATATTAACATACCTGGAGTAGCAGGATAGCTAGTTGGTGTTGAATAATGAGAACTTGCTCTCGTATGTGCCACAGATGCCGTTACTAACTCCAGTACACTAGATTCCAATAAGAACTTGCGACTTGATGCACAAACATGACAACTAGCACTTACAGGTAGATGTTGATTTGTATCTACATTGTTTGTTTTTTCTTCTTTGATGACATGATTTGTGTGTTCTATAGGTACAAGTGTATCAGTAGAACTTTCAACTGATTGAGTACTAGGAGGTGGAAGAGGAGGTGGTACAGGAACTATAGAAGATGATGATGAAGATGATGTATCAATGCTAGGACTAATAGCATCAATACAATCTTCACTTTTTGATGTTGTTAGTGGTGTTGTTGTTGTGATTGTTGATGTCTCTGTTATATCATTGGTGTCTTCACAGTGACCATTACTGTTTACAAATACAGAGTCAGTCTCATTCTGAATGCCATTCATTAAACTTGCAAGTGTGCTGTAACATTTAAGAAAAATATGTAATTAAGTCAACAATTGTTTTGAGTAAATTCGATTTCATACAATATGGATACATGATTTAAGGCTAATTAAATATACTTAATGTTTAATTACGTATTAGGAAAGGTTAAAACAATTTCGGTTTGAATTGATAATCAAAGAATAGGATAGGAGAAACCAACAAGCACCTTACCACGATGAGGTCCGTAGCTTGGTGAAAATCTTGATGGCACAGGTTACACAAATATTTACAAGTTTTACGACATTTCGAGGGCAACAGCACTCTTCTTCACTACACTCTAAGCAACTGAAGAAGAGGGCTGTTGCCCTTGAAACATCTTAAAACTTGTAAATATTTGTGTAACCTGTGCCATCAAGATTTTCACCAAGCTATGGACCTCATCGTGGTAAGGCGCTTGTTGGTTTCTCCTATCCTATTCTTTCATTATCATCAGGGTTCGACCGGGTTTTTTAACCTGGATTTTTGCCGGGCGGTTTTTTATAAAAAACCGGGCAATAAGATTTTTAAAAAACCCGTTTTTTTAAAAAAGCCGGTTTAAAAAAAAAAAGAAGAAAAAAGCAAAAAAAAAAAAAAAAAAAAAAAGAAGTCAAAATACTATATTAATAAAAGAGCGGAAAAATAGTCTCTTTTTTCATCAAAATAGTCTTCAAAATTAAAAAATAGTCTAAAAATAGTCTCTAAAAATAATAAAATAGTCGGAAAATAGTCTTTGTAATTTATATAGCTCATTAGTGACTATTTATTAGTATAACATGTCTGAATTTATATGTTTTCTTAATAGTCTCTAGGATTGCCTTAAAAAAAATTAAAAAAAAAAAAAAAAAAAAAAAATCTGTAGTCTAAAAAAATTACATCGGTCTAAAATAGCATTGTCTAAATAATAAAAAAAAAATCTTCAGAGACCACTAAAAACTTTTTTTAAGGCGAATTAGTATGAACACAAAATAAAGAAGCTTTGGTACTTAAAAATTTAATTATGTCAAACACGTGAAACATGATCTAATATAAGTTATTTGCCACCTTAAAGATAACAATACATGTAAATGTGTAAATGCAAATTTGAGTGGAAATTTGTAGTCAAATAAGAAACTTTTTTTTAAATTAAAATTATTATTAAATTAAAACTTTTTTCGAAAAAAAAAATTATAATAAAAATAAAAAATATTTTAAATTTACTCAATTTTATTTGAAAATTATTGTGTTCCAACAAAACATGTTGCAAATAAATAATAAAAAAAAATTATTGTGAAAATATGGTTTACTTTTAGCGATTTCCAGTCCAAGTCAGTCACGTTCTACGTTAATTTTCTGTGATTTTTGTCAGAAATATCAAAAAACATCGAAAAAAGGCAAAATAGTCCGAAAAGTCTTGAAAGTCCAAAATAGTCTTGGAGACTAAAATAGTCGCGAAATAGTCTTTTTTAAATTTTGTATATAGGCTTGAAATCGTGTGATTAGTTGAAATTTTAAGTAAAAACCCCAATAGTCTCAATATTGACAATAGTCTAAAGACTATTTTTCCGCTCTCTTAAATAATAACAGTAGAAATTCTTAATTTACTTGTATTACTATAATTACTATGAATAAATAAACCTCTATAAAATTGATATTTGATTTTTTTTTTTTTTTCAAATGACTAAAAAATATGCGAGTTTATTATTTTAATGTTATTATTGTGAAAATTAGAAAAAAAATTAAAAAACGGGTTTTATTAAAAAAACCGGGCTATAAAACCCGGTTTTACCTGCCGGCCGGTTTTATTAAAAAAACCGGGTTTAATCCGAACCCTATTATCAATAAATATACTAATGTTAGAAATAATGAAAAATTAATTCACTGGCTGTTTTGGTTATTTGTATTTAATTATTTGTTAACTCAAAATGTTTTATTTAAAATGACATATAAGGGTGAGATACACTATAACAAAATTCAAATTTTACAGTAGTAAAACTCAACATATTTTACACAATCTCAATTACAATAAATAAATGCTGTTCTTAAACCCCGTTTTCTACTGTACTAAAATGATGATCAAATATGGTTATTCAAATGTAATGCACATTTTTGAGTGCAAGAAAAAATTATTTACAAACAACATTAATAGTGTTGTTTGTAAACCCTATTTTCTTGCACCAGAAAATGCGCATTCCATTTGATTAACCATAGCCGATTGTCATTTTAGTAGCAGAAAACAGGGTTTACGAATAGCATTACTGATGCCCAACTACTACAATGCTACTGTATACTTAGCCTGAAATCCCCTGCCTCCCATGGCTAGAAAAGGCAGTTAATAAAATTTATAATTTCCAAAAAATCAGACTTCAACCTTTTAAATGTTCCTATTGTATGTAGGATGTGTCTCGTTAGTGCTATTTTCCTAGTATTTTAAACTCACTGTTAAAATTTCTGCTACTAACATTGGTACTAATGGGTTCCCTCCTTAAGGAGGTTAAGGGTTTTTTAATGGGTTACTGAGGTTAGGTTAAAGAGTGGGGCAGACATGTAGTCAGGACTTAATCTCACCTTTTCAAAACAAAATTTTAATGAAGTGGATTATTTATTTACTTACCTATCAGTGAGAGATGGATGACTACTCCTCCTGGCATGACAAGCTACAGGTGTTGCAGAGCTTAAATCCTCACAGGACCTTGTCTTACTGATGCCTGGTTCACTGCTAGGTGTTGCTGGAGATGGAGTAGCTGAAGAGAGAGGTGTCGCAGATGCAGGAGATGAGGATGGTTCTTCTCTTGTCGTCACTGCAGAAGGTACAGAGCGTACTAGACCTCCACCTCCTAGGTAGACCTCACTCCATAATCGAAGGTCTCGGACACTGCATGATGGCCATAGCACCTGAAAAACATCAGTTAATTATAGTCTAAGCTACAATATTCTCCTGGGACATACATAATCATGTACTCATTGTGTCATGAAATTGAAAAGGTAACATGAGACGAGGAAAAGGAATGTAATGTGCTCAATTTTCATGCCACAGTAATGACATACAAAGCAAATGTTGATTTACAGTATTTGAAATCATATTTATTCTTCAATGCAAATAAATGTGAGGCTTAAGAAGAAGAAATATATCGATGCTGTTACGAACAAAATGTCTATCTCGTATTTTGTCACGCGTAGCAAAATGTCTATCTCGTTCGTGAACATTTTGTAGATGGCGCTCAAGATAGACATTTTGCTTCGCGTGACAAAAAATGAGATAGACATTTTGTTCACAACAACATCTATATATAGGATATTTAATGTGGGTTGCATATTATTCACATAACTTACTAGGTTGTAATAGTTGTAATGATGATTGATTTATATTAAATTGAAAACTATGCCTACTCTGACATACCCATGATTCAGAACCATATAAGATAGTTGGGAGTAAGACAGAATTGTACACTGTAAGTTTTGCTTTGTTTGATAAAGCATCACTCTTGGCCAATCCTGCCATGCTGCCAACTACTTTCCTACCTGCCGCCACTCTCCTCTCAATCTCCCCATCTATACTTCCATTCTCTTGATAGGGTGAATGCTGTTGGTATGAGTTTTCTCAGAAGTATGTGTGGTAAAACAAGATTAGATAGGGTAAGGAATACTTGGGTGTTGGAGAAATGTGGAGTAAAAGAAACTGTGACTGAGAAGTATGAGAACAGTGTATTACGGTGGTTTGGTCATGTTGAGAGAATGGGTGATGAAAGAATAGCAAAGCAGGTATTTCATAGTAGAGTGGATGGAAGGAGAGATAGAGGCAGGCCTAAAACATCATGGTCTGAGGTGGTTGGAAAATGTTTGAAAAATAAGAATGTACGCAGTATGAAATGCAAAAGGAAATGTATGAAACAAGGTATGAGACTGGCGGAAGCAAGTGAAGTATGTCAGGATAGGAAGTTGTGGAGGTCTATCACTGGGTCAGGATAAAACATCTGTGTTGTTGGCTTACCCCGAAAGGGATTTATAGCGTCATGATATGTATGTATGTATGTATGTATGAAAACTATTTCCAATGATATTGGATAATGTAAGTTGACAAAATGATTAGCCTATTATATATATAGGCCTATATATAAAAAAAAAGCTTTGCATAAATTTACCTGCTGATTTGCAGCATAGAGCAGATTATGACAGGCTGGATTTGCTTTTAGAAACCTCCATACTGATAATGTTCTTTCAGCCACTCTTAGTCGAGCTCGTTCTTGTTGTGAGTTGCACAAAAAAGTGCCAAATAAACTGGAGTACACATGTTGTGCTAGTCTAACCTGTAATTAGAGGCAAGAGAAACATTTAATACCAAATGCTAATTTATTATTTGTGATTTTGCAGTGAACTATAGCACTATTTTAAGGAAGAATCCACGCATTTTTTTTTATAAATTTTGTCTAAGAAGAAACATGCTATTTATAAAAAAATGTAGCTAATTTAAAATTTATATTTTGTAAATACATATTTCAAGATTATATCAATATTATTAATTGGGAAAAATTTGTCATTGCGATATTGTGATTGTGATAATATATAAATAATATTTTTATTGCAAAATAAGATAGGCAAAAGGTGCAGTCATGGCAACAAGCCCTATCTCTGAACCAATACATTCAAGACAGCATAATATGCAGAGTGGTTAATATTTTATAATAAGAATGAACAATTAACAATGATAATTAACAAGCAATTATGATTTGACAGCAAAACATATCGATAGATTAGATAAAAAAAAAATCAGGGATTAGGGATTATTAAATGGGAACATTGTGGGAGAATTTTCATTTTCTAGCCCAAGCTAAAATAATTGTGAATAGGTATAATAAATTATATGTACTAGCTGCTAATGTTCTACAAATGAGTGTCCAGTACATACACACAGGCTATTATACGCTCAATGCAATTATTTTGGCATGGTATAAAAATTATTTTCTTTGATTGGCAGTATCAGCTTTAAGTTCACTTTCTCCCGTTTCCCCCTTTTTTTTCCTGTTCTATTTTAGAAGTTATGACAAATAAACCATCTAAAACATGATAAATTTAAAAGAAGGGTATAAGAGAAACCAGCACATACCTTACCATAGAAAAAGAGTCCCATAGTTTGGCAAAAATCTTGCTAGCACACATTGGATAGCTTTTGGTACTAAAATCCAAACAGAATGGGTGTGTGCGTGCCTTTGTCAGTCCATACAGACAGACTAAAGGTTTTCACCTAGCTATGTGACTCTTTTCAATATGGTAAAGCGCTTGCTGTTTTCTCCTATCCTATTCTTTCAAATTTATCTAATTTTTTGCTATTAGTAATATTATAAAAATTATTAATTTTAAAATAATAATAATGTGATGCAAGTCAAGAACAAAAATATACTTACAAGGAAGGCATGACTGAACTGGAATGCACAAGGGAACTGATGCAGAAGTTGATGTACACAATCTAACCACTGCAGAAATACTGGGGACCTCTCGTTTGCATCTTCTGAGGCTCCCGCCCCCAGTCCACATCTGTCACCAAATTTGTGACCAAAATCTAACCATTCTCTCTCCACTAGTGACTGGAAACCCTGCAAAAATATTTTCATTAGTATTTGTAACCTCACAACCCCCCCCCCCCCCCCATTTCTAATACATGAATCTGTTTTAAGTACTGCCTTATAAGTGAATGCATATTTTTCAAATATTTAAGAGGAAAGACGAGACTATCTTGAAATGTATATTGTATTTTTGTTCAGTACTTACCTCAATGGTTCGATAGTGTGGGTCCAGTAGCAGCTGTGCTAGTGCTACAATCTGAGGTGTTCTATCCCATCCATCAGAGCAATGTACCAATACTGGTCTTGCTTCTCTTTCTAGAGCAGCAGCTACTGTCACTGCAGCCCTCATCAAGCCAGAGACAAGCTGGAACCATCTGCTGCCTTCTAGCAAGCTGAACCAACTGTCAACATACAAGTATAATTTGGTTACATTTCAATCATGGCAGTAAAAATTCTCTCATTAGCAGCCGTGTGCTTGCAACTTTGCGTCCCCCTTTTTGTATCTATTTAATTAGGGGAGAGTGGGGTCATACGGGTCACTTGCAAAACACATTTTGTGAATTTTAAACTGTTTGAATTGTGGTAGGATGTTCAAATTTTTACCATTTGATGTCATAAGCAGGACGTGTTTTTAAAAGTGTTTGTTGAACAATTGAGCCTCATCATTTGGGAAAAAAACAAGAAGGAATTTTTGAAGCCAAAAAAGTAAGTTTTCTTTTTTTTACATTTTTGCTAATAAAATAAAAAATAATGTTTCCCCATTCCAAATTTTTTGTGAGAACATGTCTTAATATGTTACTTACATTAAACCATAAAATTTATTTCATTGGTTTATCTACAATTTTTGATATTCATGTAAAAAGTGTACAGCCTACCATGGGGCGATATGGGTCATTTTTACGGGGTCATGTGGGTCAGCTTCATTGTACTAGTTATGATCACTTTTAACCAATTGTAAGTTAATATTTAATTTCTTTGATTTAGAAAATGGTGAGAGCATACAGAAGAAAAGGTAAAAGTTTGGATGAAGAAGCTATTTTGCAGGCCATCATTGATATGAAAGCTGCGGAAACTTCAACGTAAGACCAACGGCTAAGCACTATAACATTCCCAAGAAGATTAAGCAATTTCTTGTAATTTTACTGAGACAGAAAAACCAAAATAAAAAAGAATTTCTTTTGCCAATTACTGAGAAAAGTGTCACAGTTACAGGATCAGATGAAGTTCCAATTTTAAATGATCCAGAGATTACAAAATCTGCTGAACGTCCATACACAGAATTCCTCACATTCAAAAATAATTTGTCCACCTACATATTTTCAGAGTGCTAGACCTTTTAGAATAAGTAGTGCACCCCCTTAAAACATTAATTATCTTAATACTCTAAAATTTATAAAATTTATTAAAAAAAAAAAAAAAAAAAAAAAAAAAAAAAGCTAAATCTTGTATAAAAATTTATTCGCTTGGTGACAAATTATTTTTTACTAGGACTAATTTGCTTATTTAAACTTTAAAATTGTAATACATTATGAAATAATAAGTGTACCCTTTGAAATAAAATAAAACAAGACTCCTAAATATGTATCTAGTGCCTTTTATTGGAGTGACCCACATGACCCCAAAAATAAACCACATGACCCCACGGTTTTGCAAATTGTGAGTGAAAACACCTTTTTGTATTTTAAAAAATTAAGGGACAAAGAGTTGGAATAGATCGTTCAAACTTTTGGAGTTTGTGTAGGAATAGATGAACTAAATTACCACAATTTTTATAACATCATACATCACAAATTAAAAAATAAAATGTGCAAAGTGACCCGTATGACCCCACTCTCCCCTAAAGATTTTCGCGTAATATAGCTTTCAATATAGCGTGCTTTAATTAATTATATCTATTACTTTTCTTTGATTTGCATTTTAAACCGTAATGTTTTTTTCTTATATTCTTATATTAGGATATAATATGTAATGTAATTATCAGTAATGTAATGAGTAAATCTGATTCCATGTCAATAGTTTTAAGGAAGGAAAAGAAATCATTGTGGTTTGATATAGAGTAATTGAATACATTATGTTAGCACTATTATCAAAGCAGCATTTAAAAAGTAGTTGTTGATAATGATAACTATATAAGACTATACACTGCAGCATTATGTACAGCCCTTGTATACATAATATTAAATGAGGAAGTAGTGTTGATGAAACAGTCAAGAAAACATAAATGCTAATAATAATATTATTCAAAGGATTTTTTCCCCTCTCTTTACTTACTTATTGCAAAATAACACCAACACAAGGGAAGAGTTTTGATTTCTCAATATAACTTACTTTGGTTGGTCAGCAGATTCTGTTGCACATAACGTTCTTAGAGCTTGTGCAGACTTGCGGACAGCATGAATATTGGCAAGGTTCATGAAAGAAATGTCACATTTTGGGTAATATTCAGGACATTCACAACCACCTCCCCTCGCTCTGTTGGCCACTGCTGTAGTATACGAGCGAGCATCAACTATTAACACACTCTGGAAAACAAAAACAAAAAAGAAACGTGGTTAATGAATGGAAACTTAATATTGTATGTTCCGAGTGGTTGTATAATCCTACATACATTTTTTTTATGGTATTTCATTGCAGACATTAAATAAAGAGCTTTGTCAAGCCCTAAACTTGTCCTTGTAAGGAACATGTATTATTATTTTAATAAATATCATTATTTAATTTAATTAAAGTCACTGAATTTGATTAGAGAGGGACTTACTAGGTAAACTGATATTTACCTTTGCCCTGGGATGTCTCTGAGGTTCATCCACCAAATCTGAGCTCTCTGCTGCGTCTGCTAGCCTCTCCTCTACATTTGGTGTTGAAGTGATATCAGTGCCAGCATCGTAAGCACATGCATCAGCGATGGCTCGGATCAAATCTTCATCCTCGGCAGATCTCCAGCCAAGCCAACCTACTTCTGGTTGACTGCATCTAGCCAGCACTGCACCATTACCTGTATGTCTGGAAGAAAATGAGACAATTGATTATTGTTAATTTGCAGCAGTGAGTTTTTAGACTTCAAAATAGGTATGACTTACCTCCACACAACAGCAGGAACTCTCCTCGCACTGCGGAACCTTGCAACTGCCTCTAATCCTTCATCATTGATACAAGCAGGCAGTAAGAGTAATCGAGGGTAGGATGGACACAGACCGTATTCTGCATTTAGTCTGCTAACTCTCCAAGCACCCTGGGTATCAAAACCTAGCCTCTCAACCTGTAATAATTAAATATTTCTTTATGTTTATTGAAGAAAAAAAACACACATCAAGTTTAAGTTGGATAATAATAGACATCACTATGCTTCTGAATAAAACACTATTTTGAATACTGCTATGCACACCTAAAATAAATATTGATTTACCCGATAGGCCTAAATATTTTTTTACTAGGTTTTATGCTTTTTCTGATTGATCCATTGGCCTTGATATTTTAAAGGCTAGAGAATAATTTAAAGTTGATGATGCTTTAAAGAGGATTATAAACATTAGTCAAAATCAACAGTATGTAATTGGAAATTAATAAGGGTAGGAAAATCAACGTTAATTTAACGTGTGTTTACTAAACATCTTATCAGTAGTTCAAAACATGTTGTGTTCTATAGGGTCTATGCATTCATGTTAAAGTCGACGCCATGTTGGATAACTCAATAACATGGGTGGCATAGGAAAAAAAATCATTTAGCCATTTTTAAAACACTATGCAATATTTTTGAGAGCATTGATGCTGTAAATATGTTGAATTAGTATCTCAAGTATGTGAGAAAAATAACAAATAACAAAAAATTAACCGATTTCCGAAAGAAAATTGGCTTAAATGAAGTTTGCCCTATGCTGAGCAATGTAATGCACTACTCCAGTATGGCCTCCAAGCGCAATAAATATGACGTCATCCGCATACACCCTATACCCTTAAGCCCCAGATGTGTAAAGTAGTAAAATTGCCTTACCTCTACTCTGAAATTTTGCTCACTCGCCTCCACACTGCCCACTAAAGCTGGTGATGTTGGACCTTCACTCCGTCCTCCCAGACGTGCCCAAGCTTCATCATCAGCCTCTTCGTTAGCCCATGCAAAGAATGCAAGAGCAAATACACTCTCTAAGTCTCTCGGAGGTGTAGCTGCTCGTAGTATTCTTCTCTGCCACTCTGAGCATGCTTCTCCTGTGTTGAATGAACACCTGGAAACATACACAATGAATAAATGATGTAATCTCATTTATATAGCAGAAGACACAAGAATCTTAAAACTAAAAGTACAGCAACTTGAGAAACTTTCTATTACTAAGAACTTTGTCCCATAAAAATCACTGGTCATAAAAAATCTGAATGTTTAGGATGAAATTTCCCTCATTTGGAGACATGAACAGCTCTGGACAAAAGTTCCCGAACGATTTGCATAGGCAACCCACAACCACACTATGTTATCTTTATGAGAAAACAAAGATAATTATTCTTGAATTCCTAAAAATAATGAAACTTTCAAGTTGAAAAAATGATAACAAAAGATACAGTAACAAATATTATTATAGGACTAAATTACGCTGTTAATAACCTAAAAATGATAGAACAAATCAATATATATAAATATATTACAGTAGTCTTCTACTGTTGCTAAGGCTTTTAAAAATCATACGGAAAATTTTCAAATTATAAAAATATAGAATAATATTTTACCAGATATATTTAAAATAATTTAAATACAAGCAAAACATGTCTAACAAGTTACATTATTATAATGACCTTACACAACACAATATTACTTAGAACTGAAGACAGATAAATCCATGCATCATTTTTAACTTTGACCTTCTCTCTTTTATTTCTAAGAAATAAGATTTAATTAAACATTCATCATAACAGTTTCTTTTGTTATCAGTTAATAATATTTGTACTTGTCTTACCATATGGTGTGTCCTATGTCTGTGTTTTAAAAATATTATTATTTGCTACAATATTTACCTCAGAGATTGTGAATCTTTGCATAGGATATGAAGATAAAATAAATCTCGAACTTCAACTTGTTCTATTAGAACAATTGGGATGTTGTAACTGCAGTCTTCACGCTGTAAGTATAATCTGAAACAAATACACAATTAATAAATTTTAAATTATGAAAGTGATAAAAAATTTGTTTGTACTTATTTTGTACTCTTCAGGATGCATACCACAAAACTACTCATCTACGTAATGTGGCATTGATATACTGTAATGGACCGTAATAATTTGCAGTTGTTGTGGTGGACCCATTTTGACCCGATTTTTTTTACTTTCTTTCATTATTCTAAGGCCTATGTTTACATTATGACTACCGGTATGTGTACTTTACCACATTATAGCTGTGCAATATTTTGCTTTTTACTATCTGTTTCTTTGTTGATTTAATTTTTTTTAATCAAATCGCGAGTTTTTATTTATTTATTATAAAAGCCATAGACCACATAAAACAAAATGTGCTTTTTAATGAATAAACACGAAATGGGATCTTCAAAACTGATGACAATTTTTACCAGAATGTTAATGTAGCCCCATGGGAGAGCGTGAAAATACTGTTAAGTATGCAATTTGCGTGAAAATTCATATTTATGACGTTAGAAACATGCAAAAATTAGTATGAAAATGTTGTGTGAGTTGCATAAATAAAATTTTCTGATCACTGCTACAGGGCTACTGTTGGGTTTTGAGACAAACTAATGTTATTTATGTAAATCCCATCAAGTGTTTTGTGATATAAATGCTTATATTTTTCTCTGGTCTATTCCTTAAAGCGAAGATTTTGATGATTGGGCTAAGGCACAGATTGACACTGCAACTAATTCATGAAACTGCCAAGAATCGCATTTTTAACGACTGGTTCTCAAGAACCCTTTTTGAGAACCATTTCTTAATAAAGAACTGCAAAAAATTAGAAGTGGTTCTGGTGTGGTCGAATACAATCATCTTGTGAGTTGAAATGAATTTGAGATAAGATGAGAACAATAAAAATTTATGCACCTCCTTTATGTATTTAAAGGGTGGTGTCAAAGGAATGTTTTGGCTGTAACGTAAGCACCATTGTTTTATTATTATCTTGTGGATGTGCAGTTTAAATTATTTAAAGTTACAAACAACACTGTGCTTTGGAAAATCATAGTTATAAATAATATACTAGGAGGAAACCAGCAAGGGCCTTAGCATAGTATAGAGATGTCCTATAATTTTGAGACAGATTTTGCAAGGTGTTAATAAACACATTGGATATATTTTGGCACTAGACTCCAACAGACAGAGTTTACATGTATGATTCTGTAAGTCCCCTGTCAAGACAGTATGGACTGACACACTGAGCTAGTATGGCCAAGTGGTGAAGGCAGATGACTCATAACTCTGTACTCCTCACTGACTATGAGTACAGGTTCGAACCACTGCTGGGTGCATACGTGAAGTGTAAGAGTACAACACGTTGCACAATACATGCATTCAATGATGACACACAGCATTTGGAAAGTGCACGTAATTGCACCGTCCAGCCTGCCTAGAGTTTCCACGGTTTCTCTAGGCTATCATAGCACATGCCGGGCTGTGTAATTAGGCTGTGGCCAGCCCGTTTGTGAGGTTTACATTGTACTTATTGATAAGACAATGCCTTGACTGGAATATGGAGAAGGTGTAGCACAATAACAAAATATGGAAGGGGGAAAAAAAACTCCAAACGCAATTCAATGTGTTTATTATTTCTATGCTGGGATTATCTTTTACTGAACTATAGTACAGATCTTTACTACAGCAAGTCCTTTGCTTGTTTTCTCTATTTTTCCTTTTAATTTGTTTTGCCCTACCAGACCCCCCCCCCCCCCCCATTTATTATCATTTATATATATAGTAAATTAAAAAAATCTTATTTAATTATATAAGAGCTTAATTATAATTAACAGCTTCATTAATGCCCCAATTCATGTGGGCGCCCTGAAGATGTTTATATAAATCATTTGCATATATAAAAATGGCAATCATGTCATCCAAGCATAATTTGCTCATATTAGGTCACAGTCAAGAAGGTGAGGTAGGTTACCAACAATATCTTGCAAAATGTATAGTCATGAAATATATAACTAGTATGACGTAAAGATGACATATTTGTATGACAAACATAATATGCATAGTTGATGAAATAAATAAATTATTTTACTTTCAAATTTACAGTATGTACAGCTCTGACCAAAAGTTCCCGAACGATTTACATAGGCAACCCTCAACAACGCTATGTTATGAGAAAACGCAGCGGCAACCGCTGCCCTGTTTGCAAACTTTTGGCCAGAGCTGTACATGCAAATGTTAAATATTCATATTTTAGCGCCATTTCTAGGTTACCTTGAAATCTTTTTTTTTTTTTTTTTTTTTTTTTTTGTAATAATAAAAAAAAAGAGGTTATATACTAAATTATCACTTTTTTATTATTATTGCTGTGCTTTACATAAATTGTAAAGAATAAAATTTTTCAAAAACTTATTTCTGTAACTATATTACAATTCGATGATGATGGTCCAATACCGTAACCATTCACATTAATATAACACTCACCTGTAATTAGAGAGCGCGAGTATTCCTCCATTGTTACATCTACTAAGATACTCAATACTCTCTCCAAACACTGGGACGAAAGGTTCACTCAGAGGTTCTGATTCTGGAGTATTTTCTTCTGATATCGAGTTCTCTCGAAGTCCTCGCTTGGGATAAAGTTCTGCTGCACTCACATTGAATAGTGAGTGCATTGACGGATTGGAGGAGTCTTCTAGCGCAGAGCTCATGGCATCCTGAAACACAACAGAGACAAAATTAGATCTGAACTGATGTATCTACAGTAAACTTAATAAGACTATTTTGAGACAAGAATAAAATCACATGAAGGATCTTTTAAGCATTCAATGCAGTTACAAGATCAATGATGAACTTAATTTTTGAATAAGTTTCAGTACCTGTCGATAATACAATAAGTTTGTATGTAATCCTGATCCCTTGCCCGCAAAAAAAAAAAAAAAAAAAAAAAAAAAAATGCGCAATCCTGTTTATGAAACATTATGTGATAGTCATTTTTCGTGTTTCAGAACACACAAAAGAGTAGGTTTACAAACAAGCTTAATTAAAATTGTACTTTTAACTTTTATACATAAATAACATTTTCTTTTTTGTTTTATTTGTATGTGTAAATTATATAGACAATCATTTCTACATTGTCATTTTGTGGCAATGACCTAAACTAATGCATCTAATTGTATTATGAATGTTGGATTTAAGAAATGAATAACGAATTTTAAATTTTTGATTTTTTTTTTTTTTTTTTTTTTTAATTTTGCTTTCTGTGTCTTGATAGGAAAGGTGCATAATAAACAGTAACACAAAATGGGGGAAGGGGTTAGTGAGGCACAGATTATATACAGTTTAGGAATATCAAAAAAGTTCCTAATAAATAGAAGCACGTAAACGTGAAAATGCAGATCCAAAATTCATTTTTATAAATTAATTAAAATTTAGATTAAATATTATTTTTAATAACTTTTTATGGTAACATTGTTAAGTGCTCGAATACTTTTTAATAGCGTCTTTTTTTTTTTTTTTTTGTTAATAGACATGTCGATAAATACAACATTTGAATGACAAAAACAAAACAATAATCCTACAGATAAGACCGAAGAATATTTTTACTTCACAATGTTTTGCAATGTTCTTGTTGTAACACACTACTAAATACTAAAAATACCCTCACACACGTGTGAAACCACTGACGTGACGAAATACAAAATAAAACAAACGAAAAGAAAACGCAAGAGAATACAAAAATAATAACATTAAAGCCATAGACCACATAAAACAACATGAGCTTTTTAATTTATGAACACAAAATGGGATCTTCAAAACTGATGACAATTTTTACCAGAATGTTAATGTATAGCCCCACGAGAGACCGTGAAAAAACTGTAAAGTATGCAATTTGCGTGAAATTTCATGTTTATGACGTCAGAAACATGAAAACATTAGTATGAAAATGTTGCGCGGGCTGCATAAATCGAATTTTCTGATCACTGCTACGGGGCTACTGTTGGGTTTTGAGACAAACTAAAGTTATTTATGTAAATCCCATCAAGTGTTTTGTGATATAAATACTTATGTTTTTCTCTGGTCTATTCCTTTAATACAAAGTCAACTAAACAAATATTTTTTAATTTCCGTTAAATGCTGTACATAATGAATAAAAAAAGTTTTAAATGCATTTTTAATGACACTATCACAATAACATTTGTAATTTACCGGAAATTTCAAATTATAGTATCTACTTTCATCCCTTTTTTGTTATACAAAATAATTTACATGAGTAGGAAGAGCAATAAATTAAGTACAAAATTTCATTTACGTTACGTTAATTTTAGAATACGCATCAAAGAAACACAATATACCAATATAATATGTATTGATTGATTCTATATAAGCAATGACGTAATTATAAATATACGTTCACAGCAGAAGTCAAGAACATTTGCAATTCCTTATTCTATTTTCTGTCACTTTAAGTTAATAAATTATTATTAAAGCCATATACCACATAAAACAACATGTGCTTTTTAATGAATAAACACGAAATGGGATTTTCAAAACTGATGACAATTTTTACCACAATGCTAGTGTAGCCCCACAAGAGAGCGTGAAAAAACTGTAAAGCAAGCAATTTGCGTGAATATTCATGTTTATGACGTCAGAAACATGCAAAAATTAGTATGACAATGTTGTGCGGGTTGCATAAATCGAATTTTCTGTTCACTGCTACGGGGCTACTGTTGGGTTTTGAGACAAACTAATGTTATTTATGTAAATTCCATCATGTGATTTGTGATATAAATGATTATGTTTTTCTCTGGTCTATTCCTTTAATTATAAATTACGAATATGAATATATTTATAATTTATTCTTAATTATAATATATTATTGGTATAGTATATAAATACATTATACAGTAAACAACAGTTATACTAAACTATTTTTAGTTTTTAGCTTTATTACTTATAGTTGTTTCTTTATTTCATTTTTACATAAATGCTATTATTTACAAGTGTGGATAATAAACCAGTTTAAAAGCTATGGGCACCTGCAGTTTTAATGAAATCGAAAACTTGAAAAGATAATTTTACTTGATTTTAGTTAATTACTAACACTTTACTCTGACAATTTAATATACTATTTTACAATATTTACGCGATTATGTTGCTGGTATTTGTAAGAAAATCACGTTCAAGCAAAACTGGTACACACCCTGCTTAAACGGTAAAATATTGTTTCGTAGTTTTTTTCCGAGACCTTTTTTTATTTATTATTATTTTTTTTTTTTACAACCATATTATTGTTGGTTTTAATTTTTTACGCCCTCAAATATATTCAAATTATAATTATATACTCTGTACCGCAATGAATAACTTGCAATTTTAGTATTGCATTTCAGTCTATAGTTGTGCAAGTTTTTAATTTCCTTACGGTACACTCCTCCCCAATAAATCTGGTCGCTCAGCATTCATGTTTCCAAATGTTATAATACGGAGAAACTTTAATTAAAGCAACCGGTCACCTCTTTTCAAGAGGAGTGTATGTACAATATGAAAATAATAATAAAAACATTAATGCAGTTGGGAACGACAAACAGCACAACAAAATTCGAATGAATGAAAGAGGAAGACAATAATATAAAAACTGAAATCTACTTTTTTTATATACGTATATAATCAATACAATGTCACATAACATAAATTATGTTAACCTATCATTACTTTTCTGTACATAACAAATGAACATATCCGTACTATATTATAATGTACAACAAATACAATACAGTACTCTATACTGTCATGAAACAGTAGTGTGCTGTATTATAATATACAGTAACAATGTCTATATAAATAAAAATCAATACAGTATAATATAATTGGCTATATATATATATAACCACATCAGCACAAAATATGAATATCATTAAAATTATAAAACTCAAGTATGTATACTCCGTATTTATTTTTATATAAGAAGACACACAGATGTTTAATGCAGATGTTTGATTAGAAAAATATAATAATATGCAAATAAAACGTACATTTTTATGACTTTACTGTTGCTAAGAATGTATTGAATTATAGCTTCTTAGAATTTAAAGTACAGAAAATTTAAGAAAAGTCACGTTAAGTAGGCGGTGGAAACATTTTTCATCAACATTTCATTTGCATAAAAATATTGTTTATATTTTGCATTTAAAGAACAATAAAAAAAATGTCGTGATTAAAATATTTAATTTATTTATATTTTATTAATATCATGGACTTATTAAATTTTGAGAATCGCACTTATATGGCTACTAAAGGATAAGGTGACTTTGGTTACAGAGGACGTGTTTTTATTTTACTCTTCTTTTTCAGTCAATATAATGGTTAAAAAAAAATGCACTATTTTTATTTTCTGATATACTGTACTGCACAACATGAACGGATTTTAGAATCATGGATATTTACTTGGTGGGCAATTTCAGAGCCAAAAGACACTCCATCTTTTTCAGGAAGGGTATAATATCTAACAGTGATATAGATCGAAGAGGAAGAATTAATTTAAAACTTTTATACAGAAAACAGCTTACATTTAATAGAAAAAAAAAAAAAAAAAAAAAAGCCTTAAAAAAATTCTGCTAAAAAAGTGTATATCGATTGTAGAGCAAAAAATATAATATTATAATACTGCACTAATACATTTTTCTCACGTGTTGTAGGTTACACAAGTAGGAGAGTGTATTGGAATGTGTCAAGTTATATAAAAACATCATATTAGCTCGTCTATGTACTGTACTATAGTAATGTAATATTTACAAAAGATCAATAATAGTACAAACTTTCACTTTTACCTGTCTTATTTAGTAACTTTTTTTTTATTTACTTTTTTAAATACATATATGTCAATTTGTCTTACATTTAATAATTATCTAGAGTGTTAATGATTTTATAAATGTCTTTGGCTTTTTTTTTTTTTTTTTTAATTATATCAACATTCTTTCTCTGATATACTTCTTATTACAAAAGTATAGCTTTGAATTTTATGGCTTTTTATTGCAGTTTCAAGGCAGTCTACGAGTTTTTTTTTTTTTTTTTTTTTTTTTTAATTCCAGTTTTTGCTACTATGTTTTTTTTTATATGAAATACGTACCTTTAAAGAGTTAATGTTCTTGGTGTAATGAAATGGTATAAAACAAGGGGAACGAATGGAGAGAGAGAGAGAGAGAGAGAGAGAGAGAGAATGAAAAACTCAAATAACGTTTCGGAGGAATGTCAAATTACGTAATGTTTAAAAAGTTATAGACGAGACATTAAAATTAATCGCTAGTTTTGAAAATATTATACTTGACCGCTGTCAATTATTTGTGTCTTCCGTGTCTCACTGCCATCAAGCTCCGGTAGTAACTTTAAATAAAACATAATGCCGCAGTAATTAAATAAAAAAAATAATAATAATACTTGTACTTCATATTTAAGATATACTATCATGAATAAAGCAAAAGAAATACTATTTTGCTACAGAGGAAAATTATTATACTGTATCCAGATAGATTGCTGAAAAAACGATAAGCAACGCAAACTTTTTTTATGAAACTTTTCCACATTTATTGATAACGTACGTTTTGTCCACAAGACCTAAAAAGATATAGAAGAAATAATAGGTAACAATTAACATGCATTACTACACGGAAAAAAAAATTAGATTGAAGAATTATGTTGTACACGTACTGTACAGCAAAGTATATTTTACCATTCCAGAAACAATGCTCGGCGGTCTATTAAATCTAAATAAAATCACGCAGCAGCAATATAAAAATGATAACAAAAACGACATACGTTCGGTTTATGGTTCTGACCTTCTATACCAGCAACATGGTATAGAATTGAAACATTTTTTGGGGGTTTGAAAAATGTCAGGGATCGCAAAATGATTTCTTTTGCATAAAATTGAAGGATTGAAGTGATTGCTGTAGAAATGAGATAACTGAAGAGTGTGTGCATGAAAACGCGCGGGAATGCACTTCGATGCCATACTGGAGTAATGAACAACATTGCTCAGCATAGAACAAACGTCGTTTTTGGTTATTTTCTTTCGAAACTCAGGTTAATATTGTTATTATTATTTTTCTCGCATCATGAGAACTTAATTCAACTTATTATAACAACATGTCAATGCTTTCAAAAATACTTATAAGTATTTTTAAACTGGCAAAATGAGTCATTTTTCTATCCTGGTCCTTGTTATTTAGTGCCCACATCCAACATAATATACATATCGCCAAGTTTTATTTTATGAAGGCAACTACCCTATAAAAGTTGTACACAACGTATAAGTTCTTTTTGCCGTACGTCCTTTCCTTATATGGTAGATCCAAGTAGTCGTTTAGTTGAGACTAACATAACCAAGTGAATAAATGAAGTTACTTTTAACTGTAAATTAAGGTGTGTTTCCGTCTTTCCGATGGGCGTAACCAAACTTTATATTATCTGATATATTAGCTATTTAACTATACAATGACAAATTTAAATTGTGAGCTAAAAATGCAACTACATTCATTGTTAGTCAGTAAAATTACTTAATGAAACATATAAGGTAGTACACCGAGCGTACTGATAATAACATTCATGTTTCATAATTTCTTCAACATAAGTGTGCTAAATATTATTGCGATTATATTTTAAACATAACTTTCCTTGACATGTTTATGGCAAACTTGACGTTGGTAAAAATAATAATAACAAAAAATTGAAGGAAAAAAAAAAAATTATAATTGACATAGTTCAATACAAATAAACATTAACACAGAAACTATTATGCTACGTTTTTTTTTATTAAAATCATAAGCACGTCATAAATAATTTTTAAATGGGGCCTAAATTTAAGTTCCTAAATCAAAATTTGATGTTTGCAAATCACATCAAACTTATTCCTATTTTGAACATCTATATTTTAATAACAACTAAATAATATAATAGTAAATCAAAATTTTTTGACTAAAAGTTACTTCTCTACTAAAATCTTACGCAAACTTTATTTTATTAACTATTTAACTAATTAGATATAAAATCTAAAGCTAGAACAGTAATTAGGACCAAATGAAACGTATATATGATATATATATATATATATATATATATATATATATATATATATATATATATATATATATATATATATATATATATATATATATGTGTAAAGTTTCTAAATAATAATAAAAAATTAATTTCACGTCCATTCATTTAATAAAATCAATTTAATATGAAAATTAAATTCAACCATACAGTACAAAAAGGCAAAAGGACTAAATCCTACTTTTTCTTTGTAGCTATAGTATAGAGATAAACCATAAGGCCCTGAAAGTACTAGATATTTTACTGTTGTAAATGTTTTAAAAACTTGCGTTTATACTGATAAAACTCTCACACTATACGTAGTGTACCGTACTAAAATCGCGTGCGTGTTAAGACTATTAAGATTATTATTTATTCTCTATGAAATGCATTTCTTTCTTTTTATATCGTATAAAAAAAATCTACACGCGCAGTTAAGAGAAATTTTTATATAAAATACAAACATTTGATTGTCGGTAACATAACCCAATAAAGTTGTGGAATTTTACTGTATCGTATCGTTATTTAGAACAATACATTGATGAGAGAATTTGCATACCTCAATGAACACGCTGTCTGGCAATGTTGTTGTTATTTTTATATTATACCTATATTTAATTACAGTACAGTATTTGATTACAATTTACGATATCATATTTTATTTGAAGTGTTGTCGTACTATATTATAGATACGTATGCCATATCTAAGGGGTAGTTGCATGGAATTGCGTGCTAGCGCCATGCTTGAGCACATAATTAATTGTTAGAGGACAAACCAGGACAAACATCGCTTTAGGTCATTTTCATACATAAATTTATGTGTATTTATAATTTTTCTCTGATTTCAACCTATAAATATCAACGGAAGTTATTGAATGTCATTTTTTAATTAAAAAAAAAAAAAAAAAAAAAAAAAACACGTTTTTTAAGTTTGTCAATGTTATTTTCTGCTCACCATCTAAGCTTAAATCACGGATAAACATGGCTTAAATCAATTGCAGTAGTATGAGTAGTTATACCGTGAAGTGGAGTGACTTTGGCCAAGTTTTTTAAGATTATTATATTTACTCGTCCATTTAAAGCTCATAGAAACGTGAAACAAAATCTAAAGTAAAAAGATTGATGTTTAATATCTTTAAGTTTTTGTTTCACGTACAGTAAAAAAAAAAAAAAAAAAAAAAAAAAAAATCAAAGTTCAAATTTGAATAACTTGCAAGTTTTTTTTGTTTTGTTTAATCCTAAGTTTCAATTTTAGAATACCAACTACACCTTTTGGTAGTTTTCGTACAGTGTTGTACGAGCAAAATATGCTTGTTCGGTTTTTTTATTTAAATAAATTTTTTATTGTAAATGGAATAATATAATGCTAAATTCAATTATATATTTTATTTTGCAATATTTTTAAATCCTCTCTATAGCAAAAGTGCACTAGGAATTTTTTACGTATTTTTACCCCAAAAGAAGTTTTAGATTTTTTTTTTTTTTTTTTCCTCCATTGTGAAGAGGCCACGATTACCATTTCAATGCATGTTATATATATTATATGAGTGAGGTTTTCAACATCATAGAAATAATTTAGTGAGAGTACAAAATGAATCTTCTTTATTCCATAGCATCCTAAACATAACATTCCTTTAATTCACAATTCACAACAAATAATCAGCACTTTCAATTTTTAAAAATATACTTATTAATGGAGTACATTAATTGCTCAAGTAATAATAATAAATAATATAATATAATATACAATAACAACTTATCCATGGCAGTCTTCCATTCAATAAGTAAAACCGCAAGCTCTTATTTGGAAGGTTTTTTTTTTTCCATGGGCATGTATATTTTTCCCAACATTGCAGATAATATGGGATATGATTACAACATAAAGTAAATCTCAATAGGAAAAAAAAAAAAAAAAAAAAAAGAATAATAAAATTTAAAAAAATAAAAACAACCTAGTTTTACTAAAATTTTACTTGACGAAACATCCTGATTACTTAAATAAGTATCAATATTATATAAGGGTGTGTGCGCATGACATCATTCTGAATGCTTTTCGATGCTCTTCTTGAGCAATGAATAACATTGCTCAGCATAGGACAAAAATGTAGTTTTTGGCTATTTTCTTTGGAAAATTAACTCTTTTTTTTTTTGTTAATATTATTATTATTATTATTGCATACTTGAGAAATTAATTCAACCTGTTAACAGTATCAATGCTCTAGAAAATATTGCGAGGTATTTGTAAACTGGCAAAATAAGTCATTTTCCTATACATACTGGCCCATGTTATTTAGCACTCACTTAACATGAATGAAACCACCCAAATTTAGTTGGGAGCAACGTATATAAACAACCCCCTTTTTCTTTTTTTTTTCATTTTAATGAAGAACTTGATTTTCTGTTATTATGACACTCTGTATGGTGGTATAGGGTAGTACAGTCAACCAGGGTGACTTTAACACCCATTTATCTCTACTTTGGGCACTCATTTCAACAGTTTGAAACATGTAATTAAGATCAAAAACAAATTTGAACAATATTAGGATCTTTCAAATTTCTAAAATGAGGCCCCAAGACTGAGATAATTGGGTGTTCAAAGTCACCCCAGTTGACTGTACTCTTATTTTAGTATGCATAACAACATACAAGATTTCTAACAAAGTAAATAGTTATAATAAATCATTGTTAGAATGTAATATCATATTTACATTTTAATTGATAACAGCTTCAATTTGACATTGGATATTAAATATGGTGCTTAAAATTATCTAATAGAAGACCTTCATTTACAGCGAAGCATTTTGTGTGTTTTAAAAATGACCTATATAATTTATTAGAATTTACCAAAAAAAAAATGATGGACATAAATAAAAATATATTATACTGGATTGGATAATGTATTTCAGTATTAGAACAAATGGGTCCAAGAAGACTAATAATTTTAGTGCAGGACTTAAGTCACTAAAAACATTTCCTGGAAATTTAAAACTGCAGATGTTGTAATTAATAAATTTCCTTGAGTAAATTGTGGAAGTAAATAGTCAGTATATTTTCCACATTATAAGAACCTTGAATCGCTCATAGAAAAATAATATCAGCTTTAATATTCATACACGGAACAAGTAGGTATGTAGATCATATTACGGCGAGTAAGAAACAATATCGTAAAGGGCATATTCATACAAACGTTTTAAAACATAATATATTAATAACATGATTCGATTGTCATTCATAAATGATTATTTTAAATAAATGAATGTCATAATAATAATGTCTGTAATAGACATATCAATTAGATTGAAATAATATATATTAAAGGTTCATTTGCATATTATTGCGTTCTTAAAATGTCAAAGGTTCGCTGAAACACAATTCAATTGGATTATAATATATTATATGTAAATTTAAAAAATTATGGTATTTATATATAATTGAATCAAGTTTTTCGAGAAGTATAATATATACGTGCGATAATTTTAGAAAGATAGGCAAATTGTTTGTTTGTTTTTTAAGTAAAATGTATAAATATGCATACATACATACAGGCTGTATGTAAGTCGCTCCTAGGAAGTTGTGTTGAACGGATGGATAATGCAAAATATGTATGTATGTATACATAAATGTATGCAAACAGAAAGTAAAATAATTATACATTGTACATTCATATGCATATGTAGTACATACATACATATAAAACAACATTAACAATAACAGAAGCATAATAGCGCAATGAACTATCATATATTTCCAAAACGCAATTACGTTTTTAAAAAATATACATTTATGTACATATTACATATATGATTAATGATGTATTATTGTGATGTATTATATACCTTTAATATACATAAATAAATGTAATGCTGAAACACCCAATATTAATAAAAAAAAAATATGTATGATAAACTCGATATTACAGATGAAACCAAAAAAGGTGACAACATACGAAAAGTTACACGCCTACTTTTCGACCTACTCAATGTCATACGTAACATAAAGTTTACGATATTGATATTTATATTGATAATATTATATATTACATTAAGTAAGAGATAAAAATGATGTTTCAGCATTATATTTCAACTAGTAAAATCCTCTTGCAAAGTGCACACAAGGTTACAACAACAAGTAAAATGCGATTTCGAAACGTCAAATCATTCCATGACCCATACAATTTTTTATATTAATAATTTTATAAAAATATGATACTTACGATTGAAAAAAACGTAACCATAGCTTGCTAGAAGTATTCAATTAATGCACAAACTTTATTTTAGATTATTTTTTTCAACTGATAATGTTTAATTTGGCCCATATCTGAGACTACAATGCACTTTATCACTACTTTTTGTAATGGCGACTGCAGACGACAAAATCTAAAAAAAAATCGGTACAACGCCATCTATTGTAAATCAAAAGAAGCTATGCACTATTAAATTTTAATCCTTTTAAAGCATTTATTGCAATAAAATAAAAATTAATCAAAGAAAAATATTTTATCTTAAATTATATATTAAATTTTTCAATTATTGCAACCAAAATTATATAATAAATATAATAAAAATGTAGCATTTACAAAAAAATAACATAGGTGGCACTAAAAACATTATAGCAATTTTTCATTTTTATCGATCATTAGTTACAGAATTACGCTTTAAATGATGCATTAAAAATTAATTTCTTGTATCAGTTATATTGGAAATAAATAAAAGTATGCTTGTGTAATATTCATATTTATAAGTAAAGAAAAGCTATGCACAAAAATGAATTTGTAGTAAAGTTTTCGACTGCACAATTTTTCCACCCACTTCCGGTTTTTTCGGATTGTGACGTCACTCAGTCAGTTTTCTGAAGTGTGTCGTTCGCCTGATGTGTGTCTGTGACATAAATCGCCAATAAAATGCTTATCAAGGAGTTGTAAGTATTAATATAAGAATTTTCATTTACATTAACTATTTTATTATACTAATAAAAATATATTTCACTTAAAATTTGCTTATTTACCTTATAAAATTATTATAAATGAGCCGGCCTATGAGCCCTAGGCTTCTGACCCGATTGAACCCTCTTATGAAAAAAAAAGTCTCGCTTGTCATATTTTGCTAAATAATTTTTTATTTGCTAATTAAAACAATTAAGCACATTCTAGTATTCTATAGTAAAAACTTTAAAGACTTATTTAAAATAAATATTTACAAATTTGACTTTTCTGTACTTTCAAATTTTTTACGAATGTATGAATCATCATATTACACATGCCTGTCAAAATATATATATATATATAAGAACGTGATTAAAAATTACATAATCAATTAAATCACGTCCAATTATTTTGTTTACTAATTTATATACTTTTCTTATTTTTAGCCGAGTCACTCTACCCCTTACTGTAGAAGAGGTAAGTTGCAAAATTTAAATGTTTCACAATATCAAAATTCTTAATTTTTATCATCATCTCTATATGCCATGCATACAAAATGTGGGGAAAAATATTTAATAAAATTTAGCATTATATTTCTTATTTATGTACACAATAGAACCTATATTATTTAAACAAAAAATATTAAATCTAGGGATACATATTGTCATAATATAGCAGATCAAAAACCTTCAAATTTTTTTTTTTTTTTTTTGAATAGGTCATAAGTCATTGTATTTGTTTCCGGGTCATTTTTTATATAAAAAAGGAAGCAGTGTTGCAAATTATAAATATATTTAGTGTAACACAATGTTAAATTATAACAGCACTTAAATTTTATTTTTTTGAAGTTGACTTTGAATTTTTAGTATTTTTACATTTGACAGGTGCCACACCCACTTTTTTGTGGATTTCCCTGTTTGTATATTTATGGGATTTTTTTAAGGTTTCCTTAGACTTTTTTTTATTATAGCTTTATAGTTAATCTCTTACTAATAGTATTAGTTTTTTTAATCTTCTCTAATTTTTTATCAACTATAAATAATTAATTAAGGCACAATTTACAACGCACCAGGATGTTTATTATTATATTGTTATTTGTTACCTGCTATAGAATAAATAACATGTAGAGTTAGTTATTTTAGCTTTGCAAAATAAAAAATTACTGGTATGATATATTTCCTACGTTTTGAATTGAGTCAGTACGTACTGATGTATTCTACTTTTAGGGCTATGAATTTTAATTTGCTTTCCTGAAGCAATGGAAGGACCTCATAATAATAAATATATCCAGTTTATAAACAGAAACTATAAATAAATAATAATAAAAATAATTAGAGAGAGTTTTGAACTTTGAAATATTTTCACAGCTAGAAAAAAAAATAGGCCTATAATAATATTGAAATGAACCTCTGATAAGTATTTACCGGTACTCTAAAACTATACATACAAAGTGTAATAAAAAGATATTGTTGAATGATCCTGATTATCATTTTACATTTAATATTTTTTGTATTAAGTTTGATGACAAATCATGATTACTACCAGATTCATGGTACTTTTTGTCTGATGTGAAAAGAAAAAAAAAAAAAAAAAAAAAAAATACAGTAGATACATCAACTTGTTTTTTACACGCATGCAATAATATTAAGAAAGCAGGATCTACTGAAATAAGTGCTTGCTTTTACTTTAGACAGCATTCTGTGATTGCAATCGTAATAATATTTTTGTTCAATTGTTTGATTTCAGTACCAAGTAGCTCAGCTGTACTCCGTTGCGGAAGCCAGTAAGAATGAGACTGGAGGAGGAGAAGGTATCGAGGTACTTCGTAATGAACCTTTTGAAGATTATCCATTGTTGGGAGGACAGTACAGCAAGGGTCAATACACATACAAAATCTATCACCTAGCAAGGTAAGATCATACAAAATGTTTTGTATTCTTAGTAGGTACTGCATTTTATGCTCGGACTGATGTTAAGAATCACATAGAAGCTGCTTGTGTTAGAGCGTAGTAAAATTTTAATATACTGATTGTGAAATGAATTTCTTAATTCCTGTTATCTTCAATGTTACTGTACAATATTTAGAAATGAGAGTCTCTTTAGCCACAGTATAGCCATTGTGAGCATTTGTCAATTTTGTGTTTTAGTGCTTCCGTCTTTTGAGCAATACTTATTTTCAACAATTCAGATAAAATTCAATGACATTCACCTGCAAGCTCATTGCTTGTTTCATATTACATCTTTATTAGTGGCAAAAACAAAAATGAGAGAAGCAACATTATACCAATATAGTATCACTACGTCTTGTAAAATCATATTTTTAGACACATGCAGCATTGTTGATACTTTGATGCTGTAGCCAGATATTGCACTCTCTAATAGGTGCCCACTTATTTAAAAATTTCAAAGGTACCAATAGGGCCTTAGCTGAGTTGTAACTTGAAAGTTGGTCGGTAGTTAGCTTAGCAGAGTAGGGGTACCCTTAGTATTACTGTATTATTTATGTATGTGTATAGGGTTTATTCCATGACGTCTAACATAGAATATGTAGTTTTTTTATATAAATATATTTTTTTAAAGGCATAGCTATTTCAAAATCGCCATTTCACTTGATTTTTTATTATCCTTTATTTATTTTATTTACAATAGACCATGTTTAAATGACTTTCAAATAGCAATAGCTCCTTATTTTTGTCAAGTTACATTTAAAAAGAAGAAAAATCTTAACAGGAAGGAGAAATTTGTATTATTTATTTAAAGATATACAGTATTCGTTGACTGAGAGTAAAATTTAAATTTTAAATCTTATAGCTTCTTTAGATAGAGCTGATCAATATTAATGATTGATAATAATTGATTGATGAATTGATTGATGTAATGATTGATAATATAAAGATTTGATAGTAAAACACATAGATAGAATAGAAAAAATTGTGGAATGGGAGAAAGTAATGAGACCCTTATCAATTTCTTTTCTGCTGGGGTTAGACATTTTTCTCCATCACAGTGTCCCTGTCAATGTAAGCCAGGGTCGGACTGGCACTCAAGGGGCCTCGTCCGCAAAAAAGGTGTAACACCTTGTCTAGGGGCCACAAAAGGGGCCGTAACACCCTGGTTACACCCCTTTTTCGGCCTCAGGGTCCTTCAAACAGGGGGGGGGGGTGCTCTTATGGGCAGTCCAAGCCTGTTGTAAGCTGTTTACTATCTTTCATTTCCCAATATTCCCTGTTCTATCTATGTGTGCATGTTACTATCAGAGCTATGTAGAGCTGAAGATAGCATCAATTTTTGTGTATAACATTTAAACTCTAAACCGACGTATTGTATTGTGTGCTTGTGTACTAAGCTTGCACTTTTGTTGACTAAATAAATACTGTAGAAGCAGCTTGAATTTTTAAATATATAAAGTGATAATAGCACAAATAATTGCATATAAAATTATTTTCTTTTTAATTAGTAAATAAAATAAATAATAAATAAATAAATAATAATAGTCTTTATTGTTCAAACAACAAATTAGCAGCAGATGAAATATACATAATAAATTTTTGAAAATTGAACAAAAGGCGCAGTCAGGACAATGAGTCCTATCAACTGAACCGGAAATAAGTGACGACACTGTATGGAATAATAAAAATAACCAATTATAATTAACATATTATTTTGTGTCCACTTATAACATTATGTTTAAATAAGAAAAGATAAGTACAATAATATATGAGCTAGTTACTAGCATAATCTTTTAGAAATAGATTTTTTAAACATTGAGATTGTAGACGTACAACATACATCATCAGGTAATTTATTCCATAGCTTAGCTCCTAATAAGGAGAAACAATCTGTTTTAATATTAGGTATTTGTAAATAATATTTATGAGATCTAGTATTGCGAGAGTGAACTGAACTCATGAGTGTGAACATATTTTTTAAATACTGAGGCTGATCACAATGAATTATTTTATACATTTGACATAAAATATGATATTCTCGACGCTCAGTGATTCTAAGCCATGATAATTTGGTGTAAAATTCAGACACATGATCAAATTTGCGTAAATCATAAATATATCTAGGTAGCTAGCACTAGTCAGTTAATATTGCTCTACGGTTTACATTAATGATCTTCAAATTTGATAATGTATTATCTTATCATCAGTGTTATAATTTTTTTAATTTTGTTGAATGATTTGATAGAGAGAATATACATAGCATAAACTGATAAAAAAGAAACTGCGCATGACATGTTACATTTTAAGATATTATTGTGACACAATCCTATATAAGATTACGTTAAAAACTCGGCTACCGTACAGAAATTTTAAGACAGATGGTGCCCAACTTGGGGCGGCCATTAATCAAATGAGAAACTGTATTTTCACAATAATTCCTTCTGTATAATTTATGTCCAGTAAATATATATATATATATATATATATATATTATATCTGTAATCTTCTAATAATATATTTACTTAATTTAAAAAATAATCCCCCCCCCCCCCCCATTAAAAAATGTTTCTAATTTCACTTAGAAGTTAAATGTTGGCGCTAAAATTTTAATTTTTACATTTACACAATGTTCAAAGTGGAATAACTTAAATATTTGATCTGGTTTGCATGTGTTTGACATAACTAAACGTCTAAGTATTTCAACTTCTGATTAATTTTATATTTCGCGACCTTCTAGATATCAGCCACTCACCTACTCCCTTAAAGCCCTTGTCAACTTACTTTTTTATCATTTAGAATACTAGATTGATAATTACCATACTTTGTTATCCATGAATTAGACACTAACACGTTGATTTTGTATTTATTTTCATTTTGACGTATATCACGTATCTGACGTCACAATGTACACATGGGGCCGTAATAGGAGTACAGAACTTGAGGGAGGGGCTTAAATTTATCACGTGACCAGAGCGGTGACTGTGATTGGCGGCGGTACATTGTGACGTCAGATACGTGATGTAACAATCAAAATGAAAACAGATGAAAATAAATACAAAATCAACGTGGTGGTGTCTAATTCATGGATAATAAGGTATGGTAATTATCACTCTAGTATTCTAAATGATAAAAAAGTAAGTTGACAAGGGCTTAAGCTCTTTGTTCGTTTGAGTATAAATTATGCCAATTTTCAAGTGTTAGAGCTGGCTGTTAATTATTACTATTTAAATTTCACTTTAAAATAACTTCTTTCTGACAGATATTATTGACAATTAACAGAATAACATGAACTCACAAGTTAAGAATTATAGAATGATTTAACTTTTGATGACAATATCAGAGGAATGAGTGGGTAAAAGAGCATTTTATAATCTTTATTGCAGTCGTTATATGCCATTGATATAACAGAAATTCATACATAAAAAGAAGCAATGAATCTTTTAAACATCAAGCGTGTTTCTCTCATAAGAATAACTTTGAAAATTAGCACCAATTTTTGAATAGTAAAATTTTAAATATTGATCAAGTTTGCATTGCTTAGTGTTGAACTAATTTGCTTCTAGACACTTAAATAAGCCAATATATAATAATACTATAATAAACTTACTATATTTGCGCTTAATATATATTGACTAACACATATCACAGTAATAAACTGGTGTAATTTTATATAAATTACTTGAACTTAAAACATCTTGATATAGAGGCATCACATGGGAAAACAAAACCATTACTAATTTTGTATTAAGATAAATTACTCTGTTTGAGTAACTCTCTGTCTCTCTCTCTCTCTCTCTCTCTCTCTCTCTCTCTCTCTCTCTCTCTCTCTCTCTCTTTATTATAGCGCTATCATTTTCCACTCTATAGACTCGATCTTAAGACCTTTTCGTCTTGCAATCGGACGTATTGGCTGGCTACGGCTTAAAGGAATAGACCAGAGAAAAACATAAGCATTTATATCACAAAACACTTACTGGGACTTACATAAATAACTTTAGTTTATCTCAAAACCCAATTGTAGCTCCGTAGCAGTGATCAGAAATTTCGATTTATGCAACCCGCGCAACATTTTCATACAAATTTTTGCATGCTTCTGACGTCATTAACATGAATAGTCACTCAAATTGCATACTTAACACTAACAGTATTTTCACGCTCTCTCGTGGAGCTACATTAACATTCTGATAAAAATTGTCAACAATTTTGAAGATCCCATTTCATGTTTATTCATTAAAAAGCACAATACATGTTGTTTTATGTGGTCTATGGCTTTAAATTTACAGTCCAACATTTGGTAGAAACTGCCGGGAGGGAGGTTTTGGGGGGGGGGGGGGTAGAACTTTCAGCAGGCTGTTTGATACAACCCATCTATTTTTTAGTTTATCTTGTTCAGTTATTATTCAATAACTTTTAAAAATGCACCACTGAAATTATTGAATACTTAAACTTTTGAAGGTAATATTGGTATTGACAGTTTTTACGGTTAACTTTAGATCGTATTTCAAAATTTTGCTCACATGTACCCCAACTTCATAAAAATATTTGATGTGGGGTTCAATTTAATTCACCATTTAATATCATTACACGCTCGTAACCTGCTCGTCACAATGCGTCATTAATTTACAATAGATAAAATAAGACGTGACATTATAAAGAATTATTGTTTCTAAATTCTACGTGGTCTATTTTGATGTACAGTACAGTAAAAGAAAAGAATTATAATTAACAATTACAGGTTTATCCCATTGTTCTTTTACTGTACTAATTTAATTTACCCTAAGTGATTCAAAATTTAGAGCAACTATTTATGTGATGAAAAATGTGTGTAAAAAAGCTTAAGGTATAATTGAATGGCTATTTGCTTTTCTTTGGGTTTTCTATTGTAAATTAAATTACATTGCAATTGGTATTTTACATGAGCACGTGTTATGTGCGTCATAATTCTATTTTTCTTTTTTTTACCTACAACACAGTACTGTATACTCTAAAGCTTTATTTACATCGATTTATCGCACTGTAAAAATATATATATATATATATATATATATATATATATATATATATGGGTTGCTCTATTTTTATATAAACGATATCAACTAAAAAAATGTCTATCTCTTCCATGTATTCAGAAAGCTTTAAAAGTTGTTTTTACGGATTAATCAAAATCTGAATTCATTTTATACTCGCACTGATCTATAATTTTTGCTGGGGGAGAAAATCACAGAGAAATTCTTGACGTTCTGAATAAAATACCTGAAATTTTAGACAGTCAAAATATTCTTCTTATGATATAAAAGCGTTTTTTTTTTTTTTTTTTTTTTTTTTTTTTTTTTTTTTATCTGCTCAAATTGATTACTTCAAATAATATTTCGTAGAAAATTTAAGTTGCAGTTAAAAAAATAAATTGCTTTGAAATAATGGTGTTATTAAACTTACAACCAAATCGTGCCCTCCAATATGCGCAATCCCAAATCTCTTATTTCTTTATTTACCTACGAACTGTACAGTACAAGCATAATGCAATTGCATGTAAAACATGTAAAACACAAAGTTCGCTAGATCAAAGATGTAAGACTTTTTTTTTTTTTTTTTTACTTTACTTTACTTTTTAGAGTGTATGAAGATCATTAAGGGAGTAGGGTACCGACCGTATGTCTCAAAAACTGTTTTGGGTTTAAATTTGGTGTCATTGTGTAGCTAAGGGTCACACTTAGTCGTGATAAAAATTTTATGATGTTTGACCGTCCCGAAAAAAAGAAAACAATTATTGCAATTAACATTGGGCCTTGTGGGCTTAAAATTTCACAAAAATCATATAAAATTAATTTGCACAGTGACCCCCAAAATTTTTTATATATATAAAATTGTCTCAAGCTGAAGTATCATTGCGCAAAATTTCAGATTTTTTGACGAGAAAAGTTAGAGTCTAATTGCCGACGTCGGTCCCCTACTCCCTTAATGTAAAACTAAAAAATAAGTCTATACCATTGCTAAAACAAGATGAGAGGTTATTTCTACCGGAAGCACCCCCTTTTTCTCGTATCCCAATCAAGTTTATAGGAATCAAATTTAACAGTAACTTCAATATTAGATTGATTACTGTATTTTGTAAAAAAAAAAAAAATGTATTCATCTTGGGAAAATTGTTAGAGAAAAAGGGATGTAAAAATCTCTGATCTTTTGTTTATGTGTCTATTTTAATATAAAATATGTTATATTTATGTATAGTATAAATATGAATCGTACAGTATAAATAATTATTATATATTTTAATTGGTATGTAAACAAACAGTAATAAGACGTTCTATACTGTATACAATGACGTACTTTTGTTGGTTTATAAATAAAAATTGATACTCATCGTAATATGTTACGTCATAATCAATCAATTTTAAATTACATAATCTTATTATACGATGTAAGTGTTATGTATAGTTACATTGTTCCTGCTATACGATATCGATTATTATACATCAGCGAGATATAAGTAAACAGCATTGTTTGTAAGACAAATTGTAAGTTAATCTTACAGTATAAACAAAAGAATTTGTCTTAACAAAATATTAAAGGCGTAGAACACCTTGAACAAAAAACTTGCCTTACATCTTAGCATACCTATAAATATCAACGTTAATATGGCCGGAACCTTTGATTTCTAATTTACTTTCCATTTACTAAATGGCAGATGCGGGTTTGTGACGTCACAGCTTGCCTGGTCCACGGACACGGAAACAAGCGAGCTGTGACGTCATAAACCCGCATCAGCCATTTAGTAAATGGAAAATAAATTAGAAATCAATGATTCAGGCCAAATTAGCGTTTTGATATTTAGGTATATTAGGCAAGTTTTTTGTTCAAGGTGTTCTACGCCTTTAAGAAAATATTAAATATATTATAACATCTTTATTAAAAATTTGTACCTAGCTTATTTTTTGTTAGGTGGAAACCTAAAAGATACCAAGAGTACAAATTTAACAGTAACGAGTAATATATTGATTTTTTTTTCTTTATTGAATATATAACTATGTACACTTGACCCAGATTAAAAATTTTACATTCAAAAAATCGCGCTGCATTTTCGCAATGTTATTCTTATTATAAGTAAAATACGCTCAATATTAATATATCGTAAATAATAATAAATATTTTTAATAAAAGCTCTTTTAGTCGTGTATTTTGCTGAATAAATCTTTGTTATTACTTTATTAATTATTATTAACTAAAAAAATACACACAATTCAACCTGTAATCAATAATAATAAATATTATACGTACATAATATTTTATATTGGAAAAAAAGTGATATAATGTAACACTACTATGTAATAAAATTAAATAAAATAATACAAATTATAGCAATCACAGAATAAATAAATTTAATATATATTTTTTTCTAGGGTTAACAGTTTAAATGTTATTTTATTTTATTACAATGAGGCTAATATATTATGTTTCGACTAATATGCTGTCATTATTTTATATATATATATATATATATATATATATATATATATATATTTTTAATCCTGTTTGATTTATGATAGTTATCAATACAATACGTAAAAGTGTTAATAATAAAATCAACTAGCGTTAAAATGTCACTTTGTATGTCTAGACTATACAATGAGTAGTATTGAAATTTAGTAGAGATTATCAGAGCACAAAATTTTACACAGTATAATACCACATCGCGTATAGTTTTGCACTTTCCAAACCTCAGAGTCAACTTGTTAAAATTAATGTTTACTTAATGCTTACAACGCCATTTTTATATACGTACTTTTTTTTTCCGATTACTTTCGGTCAGCGATTTTTATTTACTTTTTGTTTCATCTTTGTTAAATCTTTATTATAATATATACTGTATAAATAATATCGACGTGGTTGAGCCCAAAGTGCGTACTTGCAATTGGTTACTTTTGAGCAAAAGGCGTATTTGCATTTGAATGATATCGCGCAAAGGGCGTACTTACATTATTTGAAATTTTACAGGAGAATAGAAAAAAAAACTTTGTAATTCCTTAAAAATAATGATAAATAAGATTTTTCGGTACATTTTTTAAAATTTTATTGATTATTTAATCAAAAATTAAAATTTTCTGTTTGGAAATAAATTAAACCTAAAACAATTATAAAAATTGAAAATACATAATTATTATGAGTTTTTTTTTTTTTTAATTTTTTTATTATTATTATATTTATTTCTGTGTGTATGTATTAATTAGCCATTGCGTGCAGTATTTCAGAAAAAAAGTTATGAATTTTTGCCGTATTGTTTTCAAATTGTACTCATTATTTTAACTTCATTATTATATCTTTCCACTAATGCTGTTCGTAAACCCTGTTCTCTGCACCAAAAATGACGATCGCCTATGGTTATTCAAATGGAAAGTGCATTTTTTGGTGCAAGAGAACAGGGTTTACGAACAACACTATTCATATCTTAGACGATGTTTAGCTGATAAAAAAAAAGTCACTGATAAACAGCATACCTAAAAGTAATTCACTACCAGGTGTGCTTTTTAAAGATTGCTTTTACGTTTTTTCTTGCAGTCTTTCTAAAAACATTTCTCTATGACAAACAATATTCATGAATTAAAAAAAAAATACTGAAGTAGTATTATAATTAATAGAAATAGTAAATTATTGTGACGTAAATTGTATATATATATATTATATTATAAGATATTGGTCAAGGACGTGTGACGTCATATTCAGCATCCCTTGTTTTGACCTGCTTGTCTGCAGTATCGATCTCTCTCTCTCTCTTCTCTCTCTCTCATATACAGCCTACCCTTCTCTCTGTATATAATACTATATAGAAAAACTGATGACGTCATACAGAAACTCAACCCCTCTATATAGCACCCTTGTTATATCACTTGACTGACTGCAGCTAAGGGTTATTTTTATATTTTGCTTATATTGACTTTTTTCTTTTCTTTTCGATTGACAGTTTGATTGAAAAGAAACAATATTTATTAATGAGATTTTATTGTTCAATTAACAAAGAAATCACTTGATCTATTTTAAAGAAATATAAAAGAAGTATTATATTCATAATAATGATTATAGTTTATATTAGTATTGCATTAAAATGCAAATCAGTCATAGTAGCGGCCATAATGGTGTTCTTATCTAGTTAATTAGTAGTCTTTTTTTTTTTTTTTTTTTTTTTTTTCATACAAATATACATATTTTTATGTATCTTTATTATATACCTTTAAAAATTATCATATAAATACATAAATTAATAAAAAGAAGACGATATAGTAGCGTATTTTTATTACATAATATGTTCATTTTTTATTATTATTATTTATAAATTAACTTTTTATTTTTTATTAACGTGTAACAATTATAAAAAAAATATAACACTAATAACAACAATAATAATAGCCACAATAGTCAATAAAAGCCGTTAATTATTATTATAGTACTCGGAAAATATTGAAAACCAACTTTTATGCTGTGAAGCATTTTGTTTCAATTAATTTTGATTACTGCATATGCACGTGAATTGTAAATTATATGATATGACAATACCAACGCTTGTCTTAAATCCTTGTTATTATTAACTGTCTGGGTCAATAAAAGACCTTATTTCTTAAACACTTGTCTCGATGATGGTAATAATAGTAACTACTGTATAGTTTCTGGCCAATGCCATTATTACACTTTTCATTGACGATACTCAGCAGTAAAATCACTAGTAGAAGATACCATATTATTATATCATGACCAAATTATTTCTATATATATTGTGAAAAACCTCGCTTGAACACCTTGCATTATTCTAATGGTAATCGTGACCACTGCAACAATAAAAAAAATATATATTGAAATTTCTTACGGGGCTAGAGGGGATTTCTAGTATAATTAACTCAGTATCAATTCATGACTTTTTACATCATAAATTTGTTTTCCATTGTTTCAAAAAGTTATAGTAAACAAATTCTTAAGGGTTGTTTATATATGCGGCTTGTATCTCGAAATCTAAAAATATAAATTCCAAACTTGATGATGCCATTTGAAAATTAATGCAGCTACCGATCATAAATTTTTTAGAACTCGTGTCCATCAGAGAAGAGTGAAAATAATTATTGAAATTAACATGGGCTCTTTTGGGACTAAAATTTTGAAAAATCTTAAAAAATCTAGCATTTTTTCATTTTTAAAGATACCTTATTCTAATGTATCACTGTACTAAATATCAGATTTTTCTGTCTTTGAAATTTTTTATTCAAATCCCGCAGTAGTTGATTCCCACCGTAACTCAATGCTTATTTCCTTATTATATGGAAAAAACGAATACGATCAATGATCACTACATTTGCAAGTGAAAAAGATATTTAATACAATTTATAAATTGAACTTAAAATGTGTAGTACAGCTATATAGTGAATCGTGCATTTATAAATAAATGATGTGTGAAATATGTTATCAGTTTTCACGGGTGTGTTACCTCTTATGAGCACCTGCGTGGTTCAGTACATACATGCTATATCGATATAAATTAAATACATAACATATGAAGACGTTATCTCAATTATTTACATCGACATATGGATGAAATTACCAGACACGAGACATAATATTATAGTATTATAGTGAATAATATATCACAATATGTGCGTGATTAATAATTTTAATTATACAATTTCTTTATAATTGAAAATGTACGCGTGTCGTATCTACCAATGAAAACTTAATATAATATGTTACCCTGTTATTGTTAAATTGTTAAAAATTCAAAAAAAAGTTTGCAACTAAATATACTATTTTTTTTTATGGAAATAATTACAAGCATTCCTCTTGCTGCGTTTACATAATTTACAAGTTTAAGGACTATAATTACAAATTATAATACATTAGAATTATAATGTCTAAAATTCAAAAGTGGACCCTCTACTCCATTAAAATAATTTAAAAGTCGATGATAGCCACCCACATATGATACAAATTTCAGGACTCGTCTCGTGACAATTAGATAAATGATTTTTTTTTCTTACTATGCCATGAGTAAGAAGAGCAAACTTTAAAAAATTTGCCATGCAAAATTTTGCATTATGGTCATATATTTTATTATTATATTATATATTATTTAAATATTAATAATTAATAATTACAACTTTTAGTTAAATCACTGCAGTAATTCACATTTAAGTTTAAACAAAAAACTGTGGACAAATGTTCAGATACCATAAATGCTTTGTCACTGTCTTGGAAAGTGTCATATTAAAAGTTAGTTTTAATTTAGTGTAAGAAAAATGAAATTGCGATATAGCTTCAATGTTGGTCATGGTTAAGAAACAAATAGCAAAAAAAAAAAAAAAAAAAAAAAAAAAAAAAAAAAAAAATCTAAAATCTAAAATAATAATTTAAGCTTTTTTTTAGCATGATCAAGAAACAAAAATATTGAATACATATTATATACGAAATCTATTTTAAAAAAATGTAGTCGTGGTAATAATTTTTACTGCATCAATTAATTTTTAATACATGTTGCCAGTGGTGATATATGTAACCAATTAGATGTGCGGGAGAAAATGACAGAAGAAGGGATCCCTTATTTACTTGGAGGAGAAATTAAATGATACATACGAGATACGAGTCACATTTGTACACTTTTTTTGTACGAAAAACAATGTTTTTTTTTTATTTATTTATTTTTTTAATTTTTTTTTTTTTTTTTTTTTTTTTTTTTTTTTTTACGGATTTAACAATATTGACTCACTCACAATATATTTGTCTTATTTTCTGATGTTTTAATTGTCTGTTACACAGCAAAGAATATAATAAACTGTCTCACTGGCGTGAGATCACCACAAAAATATGAAATTTTATTTTTCTATTTATTAAGGTTAGCAATAAAAAGAAATATCGTTGTTCTTTTTTGCGACGAAAACTAGGGGGAAAAAAAATGCAATTGTGTTTTATCGTATGATATAAAATTTGCCGTATAACTAGAAATACTGTTAAAACAACAAGAAAACACGATTGATGACACGCAACTAAACATTGTAACATCAAGTATGCTGTACAGTATTGTAATATATTATATAATAATATGAATATAAGTAAAATACATAAAAATATATATTTAACAGAAATGATGAATACAGCGTGGTTAAATTATTTTGTTTACAAATTTTGAATAAATTTACACAGAAATTAATGCTTTAGCTAATAGAGTAATGCTTATTTATAATTCTGTTTGATTCAAAATTTATTTTAGAGTGGTATTTGCGTTGGCATAAGATATATAAAAAACTTATTTAAAAGGAAAAGGAAAAACAAAATACTTTACACCACCATGATTATATAAATTTGGATTTTTTTGATATCTGCCGTATATAATTATATAGAAAAACGTTCAGGTCGTTCATATATCCTAAATAAATCTATTTTAATCTAATTCTGTTCTCGTACGGCATAAACAAAATAATAATAGTAAATTGTATCTTTTTCTAACGTTAAAATAAAATTTATATAATATACATTATCAAGTAGTATTTTGAACATTGGTAGCTTAAGTAAATTGCTTTTTTTGCTATAAATTTTATAGAATTTGTGAAAAATTTACAATACCCGCAATTTTGAAACCATATAGAACTGAACAGCAAATTCACATCAGTTATTGAAACTTCTTCTTCTTCTTCTTCTTCTTCTTCTTCTTCTTCTTCTTCTTCTTCTTCTTCTTCTTCTTCTTCTTCTTCTTCTTCTTCTTCTTCTTCTTCTTCTTCTTCTTCTTCTTCTTCTTCTTCTTCTTCTTCTTCTTCTTCTTCTTCTTCTTCTTCTTCTTCTTCTTCTTCTTCTTCTTCTTCTTCTTCTTCTTCTTCTTCTTCTTCTTCTTCTTCTTCTTCTTCTTCTTCTTCTTCTTCTTCTTCTTCTTCTTCTTCTTCTTCTTCTTCTTCTTCTTCTTCTTCTTCTTCTTCTTCTTCTTCTTCTTCTTCTTCTTCTTCTTCTTCTTCTTCTTCTTCTTCTTCTTCTTCTTCTTCTTCTTCTTCTTCTTCTTTTTTTTTTTTTTTTTTTTTTTTAATTTTTTTCCTCTGCAGTATAATTTTGCTATATTTTAGTTATAGGATAATAAATCTCTCATAATTTTGTCACATCCAAGATGTATATATAGAAGGTGGTATAATTCGCCCTTTTACTGTCGTCAGAACTCGGTTTCCTTCGTAAAACTTCGAATTTTTGACATACGTCATCGGAGGTGACTGTAAACAGAATCACGTGGTCTCTCAGGTACAATGCATTATGTACCTGAAAGAGGAGACGTGACGGAAGTTGGCGTCGACGCCAGAGTGATAAGTGTAAAGTAGGCAATCTGCACTACACACCGGCGTCGACGCCAGGTTTGGACTTTAAAAAAAATATATATATAAAAAAAATCTACTTTAATAATACATTATAATGTATATAAATTGAATATAAATGATTGCATTGAAAGAGTTAAAGTAAAAAATTAATTATATTAGAAATATTAAATCATAAATACAGTATATAGTAATTACGAAAAAATAATAATTAATAATAATAACTGGAAAAATGAAAACACTGTAACTGTGATAATTGTAGCACTACACATACCACAACTTTTTAAAAAAAATCAAAATCAAAAAACTCAAAAACTTAAAATCCAAAATGTCCCGAAATCCAAAACATAGTTAGTTATGGAACGTGTAGTATATCATTCGACTCGGAAAAATAAATTAAAAATATTGGCTATGATAATTTAATGCGGAAACCAAGGATTTGGGCTGGCATCGTTGTTTCTTGCCCATTCACAGTATTATACATGTATCCTGGAAGTTATGCAATTGGAGTAGTAATTTTATAGATGCAAATTTTTTATGCAAAACTAGTTAGTTCAGAAAAAGTGATATATACAAAAATTAGCTTAATTACTCATGATTTTAATTCTTTTCACGCATCAATGCGGGAATGATATTCACTATGCCTATTTGGGCAAAAACCAAAAATTAAAATTTTGAAAATCGTAAGGAAATGAAAATGAATTATAAAGTCTTTTGAAATTTAATAAACATTACAAGTCTACACTTTTAAGCAACATTGTGTTGATTTGCGCCCGAAATTAGGCTCGCGGCACGTATCTCAATTTTGCCCAAGTGCGTAAGTGCATTCGACGCCAGGGGTTTCAGCACATCGATGGATAGACAAAAAGAAATAAAAAATATTGGCTATCTTGAAAACGTGCGGAAATGTTGCGCTCACCTAAATTTAGCCCAATTTCAATTGTATCATTTGTCATATTAATTAAATTAATTAGCAAATTATGAAAAGTCAAATTTCTAACTAATTAAAAGTCAAGTAATACTCTAATTACAACTTTTTAAAAACAATTCAAAAACAAAAACTCAAAATTTGACCCTAAATTCAAAATCCAAAATGTCCCGAAATCCAAAACATAGTTAGTTATTGAACGTGTAGTATATCATTCGACTCGGAAAAATAAATGAAAAATATTGGCTATGATAAGTTAATGCGGAAACCAAGGATTTGGGCAGGCATCGTTGTTTCTTGCCCATACACAGTATTATACATGTATCCTGGAAGTTATGCAATTGGAGTAGTAATTTTATCGATGCAAATTTTTTATGCAAAACTAGTTAGTTCAGAAAAAGTGATATATACAAAAGTTAGCTTAATTACTCATAATTTTAATTCTTTTCACGCATCAATGCGGGAATGATATTCACTATGCCTATTTGGGCAAAAACCAAAAATTAAATTTTTGAAAATCTTAAGTAAATGAAAATGAATTATAAAGTTTTTAAAAAAATCTTATGCATTACCAGACTACACTTTTAAGCAACATTGTATTGATTTGCGCCCAAAATTAGGCTCGCGTCACGTATCTCAATTTTGCCCAAGTGCGTAAGTGCATTCGACGCCAGGGGTTTCAACACATCGATGGATAGACAAAAATAAATAAAAAATATTGGCTATCTTGAAAACGTGCGGAAATGTTGCGCTCGCCTAAATTTAGCCCAATTTCAATAGTACTATTTGTCATATTAATTAAATTAATTAGCAAATTATGAAAAGTCAAATTTCTAACTACCTAAATGAGAAGTTATACTCCAAATACAATTTTTTCAGGAAAATTCAAAACCAAAAACTCAAAATTTGACCCTAAATTAAAAATCCAAAATGCCCCGAAATCCAAAACATAGTTAGTCATGGAACGTGTAGTATATCATTCGACTCGGAAAAATAAATGAAAAATATTGGCTATGATAATTTAATGCGGAAACCAAGGATTTGGGCTAGCATCGTTGTTTCTTGCCCATACACAGTATTATACATGTATCCTGGAAGTTATGCAATTGGAGTAGTAATTTTATAGATACAAATTTTTTATGCAAAACTAGTTAGTTCAGAAAAAGTGATATATACAAAAGTTAGCTTAATTACTCATGATTTTAATTCTTTTCACGCATCAATGCGGGAATGATATTCACTATGCCTATTTGGGCAAAAACCAAAAATTAAAATTTTGAAAATCGTAAGAAAATGAAAATGAAATATAAAGTCTTTTGAAATTTATTATACATCACAAGTCTACACTTTTAAGCAACATTGTGTTGATTTGCGCCCGAAATTAGGCTCGCGGCACGTATCTCAATTTTGCCCAAGTGCGAAAGTGCATTCGACGCCAGGGGTTTCAGCACATCGATGGATAGACAAAAAGAAATAAAAAATATTGGCTATCTTGAAAACGTGCGGAAATGTTGGGCTCGCCTAAATTTAGCCCAATTTCAATAGTACTTTTTGTCATATTAATTAAATTAATTAGCAAATTATAAAAAGTCAAATTTATAACTACCTAAATGAGAAGTTATACTTTAATTAAAATTTTTTTAGGAAAATTCAAAACCAAAAACTCAAAATTTGACCCTAAATTCCAAATCCAAAATGCCCCGAAATCCAAAACATAGTTAGTCATGGAACGTGTAATATATCATTCGACTCGGAAAAATAAATGAAAAATATTGGCTATGATAATTTAATGCGGAAACCAAGGATTTGGGCTAGCATCGTTGTTTCTTGCCCATTCACAGTATTATACATGTATCCTGGAAGTTATGCAATAGGAGTAGTAATTTTATAGATACAAATTTTTTATGCAAAACTAGTTAGTTCAGAAAAAGTGATATATACAAAAGTTAGCTTAATTACTCATGATTTTAATTCTTTTCACGCATCAATGCGGGAATGATATTCACTATGCCTATTTGGGCAAAAACCAAAAATTAAAATATTGAAAATCGTAAGTAAATGAAAATGAATTATAAAGTCTTTTGGAAAAAACTTATGCATTACCAGACTACACTTTTAAGCAACATTGTGATGATTTGCGCCCAAAATTGTGTATGGGCAAGAAACAACGATGCTAGCCCAAATCCTTGGTTTCCGCATTACCTTATCATAGCCAATATTTTTCATTTATTTTTCCGAGTCGAATGATATACTACACGTTCAATAACTAACTATGTTTTGGATTTTGGGACATTTTGGATTTTTAATTTAGGGTCAAATTTTGAGTTTTTGATTTTGAATTTTTTTTTAAAAGTTGTAATTAGAGTATTACTTGACTTTTAATTAGTTAGAAATTTGACTTTTCATAATTTGCTAAATAATTTAATTAATATGACAAATAATACAATTGAAATTGGGCTAAATTTAGGTGAGCGCAACATTTCCGCACGTTTTCAAGATAGCTAATATTTTTTATTTATTTTTGTCTATCCATCGATGTGCTGAAACCCCTGGCGTCGAATGCACTTACGCACTTGGGCAAAATTGAGATACGTGCCGCGAGCCTAATTTCGGGCGCAAATCAACACAATGTTGCTTAAAAGTGTAGACTTGTAATGTATATTAATTTTCAAAAGACTTTATATTTTATTTTCATTTTCTTACGATTTTCAAAATTTTAATTTTTGGTTTTTGCCCAAATAGGCATAGTGAATATCATTCCCGCATTGATGCGTGAAAAGAATTAAAATTATAAGTAATTAAGCTAACTTTTGTATATATCACTTTTTCTGAACTAACTAGTTTTGCATAAAAAATTTGCATCGATAAAATTACTACTCCAATTGCATAACTTCCAGGATACATGTATAATACTGTGTATGGGCAAGAAACAACGATGCTAGCCCAAATCCTTGGTTTCCGCATTAAATTATCATAGCCAATATTTTTCATTTATTTTTCCGAGTCGAATGATATACTACACGTTCCATGACTAACTATGTTTTGGATTTCGGGGCATTTTGGATTTTTAATTTAGGGTCAAATTTTGAGTTTTTGGTTTTGAATTTTCCTGAAAAAATTGTAATTCGAGTATAACTTCTCATTGAGGTAGTTAGAAATTTGACTTTTCATAATTTGCTAATTAATTTAATTAATATGAAAAATAGTACTATTGAAATTGGGCTAAATTTAGGCGAGCGCAACATTTCCGCACGTTTTCAAGATAGCCAATATTTTTTATTTATTTTTGTCTATCCATCGATGTGCTGAAACCCCTGGCGTCGAATGCACTTTCGCACTTGGGCAAAATTGAGATACGTGCCGCGAGCCTAATTTTGGGCGCAAATCAACACAATGTTGCTTAAAAGTGTAGTCTGGTAATACATAAGATTTTTTTAAAAACTTTATAATTCATTTTCATTTACTTAAGATTTTCAAAATTTTAATTTTTGGTTTTTGCCCAAATAGGCATAGTGAATATCATTCCCGCATTGATGCGTGAAAAGAATTAAAATCATGAGTATTTAAGCTAACTTTTGTATATATCACTTTTTCTGAACTAACTAGTTTTGCATAAAAAATTTGTATCTATAAAATTACTAATCCTATTGCATAACTTCCAGGATACATGTATAATAATGTGTATGGGCAAGAAACAACGATGCCAGCCCAAATCCTTGGTTTCCGCATTAAATTATCATAGCCAATATTTTTCATTTATTTTTCCGAGTCGAATGATATACTACACGTTCCATGACTAACTATGTTTTGGATTTCGGGGCATTTTGGATTTTTAATTAAGGGTCAAATTTTGAGTTTTTGTTTTTGAATTTTCCTGAAAAAATTGTAATTTGAGTATAACTTCTCATTTAGGTAGTTAGAAATTTGACTTTTCATAATTTGCTAATTAATTTAATTAATATGACAAATAGTACAATTGAAATTGGGCTAAATTTAGGCGAGCGCAACATTTCCGCACGTTTTCAAGATAGCCAATATTTTTTATTTATTTTTGTCTATCCATCGATGTGCTGAAACCCCTGGCGTCGAATGCACTTACGCACTTGGGCAAAATTGAGATACGTGCCGCGAGCCTAATTTTTGGCGCAAATTAACACAATGTTGCTTAAAAGTGTAGACTTGTAATGTATATTAATTTTCAAAAGACTTTATATTTCATTTTCATTTTCTTACGATTTTCAAAATTTTAATTTTTGGTTTTTGCCCAAATAGGCATAGTGAATATCATTCCCGCATTGATGCGTGAAAAGAATTAAAATTATAAGTAATTAAGCTAACTTTTGTATATATCACTTTTTCTGAACTAACTAGTTTTGCATAAAAAATTTGCATCGATAAAATTACTACTCCAATTGCATAACTTCCAGGATACATGTCGATGTTGGGATGCAGAAATGCGACCGATGAGAAAAATCATGAGGTTTTTACTCATGATTTTTCTCATAGGTCGCATTTCTGCATCCCAACATCGATGTATAATACTGTGTATGGGCAAGAAACAACGATGCCAGCCCAAATCCTTGGTTTCTGCATTAACTTATCATAGCCTATATTTTTCATTTATTTTTCCGAGTCGAATGATATACTACACGTTCCATAACTAACTATGTTTTGGATTCCGGGGCATTTTGGATTTTGAATTTAGGGTCAAATTTTGAGTTTTTGTTTTTGAATTTTTTTAAAAAAGTTGTAATTAGAGTATTACTTTACATTTAATTAGTTAGAAATTTGACTTTTCATAATTTGCTAATTAATTTAATTAATATGACAAATAATACAATTGAAATTAGGCTAAATTTAGGCGAGCGCAACATTTTTGCACGTTTTCAAGATAGCCAATATTTTTTATTTATTTTTGTCTATCCATCGATGTGCTGAAACCCCTGGCGTCGAATGCACTTACTCAATTGGGCAAAATTGAGATACGTGCTGCGAGCCTAATTTTGGGCGCAAATCAACACAATGTTGCTTAAAAGTTTAGACTTGTAATTTATAATAAATTTCAAAAGACTTTATATTTCATTTTCATTTCCTTACGATTTTTAAAATTTTAATTTTTGGTTTTTGCCCAAATAGGCATAGTGAATATTATTCCCGCATTGATGCGTGAAAAGAATTAAAATCATGAGTAATTAAGCTAACTTTTGTATATATCACTTTTTCTGAACTAACTAGTTTTGCATAAAAAATTTGCATCTATAAAATTACTACTCCAATTGCATAACTTCCAGGATACATGTATAATACTGTGTATGGGCAAGAAACAACGATGCCAGCCCAAATCCTTGGTTTACGCATTAAATTATCATAGCCAATATTTTTCATTTATTTTTCCGAGTCGAATGATATACTACACGTTCCATAACTATAACTATGTTTTGGATTTCGGGACATTTTGGGTTTGGAATTTAGGGTCAAATTTTGAGTTTTTGATTTAGAATTTTTATAAAAAAGTTGTGGTATGTGTAGTGCTACAATAATTACAGTTACAGTGGTTTTATTTTTCCAGTTATTAATATTATTAATTATTATTTTTTCGTTATTACTATAATATATGTTTATGATTTAATATTTCTAATTTAAATAATTTTTTACTTTAACTCTTTCATTGCAATCATTTTTATTCATTTTATATATATTTAATGTATTAATAAAGTAGATTTTTTTTATTATATTTTTTTTAAAGTCCAAACCTGGCGTCGACGCCGGTGTGTATTGCAGATTGCCTACTTTACACTTTTCACTCTGGCGTCGACGCCAACTTCCGTCACGTAAAGAGGAGGAGGGACAAAAATTTCCCCTCTCTCGGTGCTTTAAATTTCCCCTCTTGTTTTGATTCACCTCCTGTGACGTTTCATCCCTTCTGCTACCTAGGCAAACTACACCACCTTCTATATATACATCTTGGTCACATCTACATAAACACCCTGTAGGAACTCTTACACACCCCTCTATAATTTTTGGATAATTATAAAATTTGCACAAGATTAACTTCAATAACGTACACGTATACTAATGACCCGGAAATTTTTGATTTTGTTCTATACGAGGCGTGACAAAAGGGGTACATTACATCTATAGTTTGAGTACGGCGAAACGATCCACATCTTTTTCATTATGTCCTATATTATTTCCTGTATTGTCTGATTAAAAATGTAATTAGTTTCTCCATATTGCCTTATTATGTCTCTGTTATACGCATATCTTGACCTTAGAAAAATTTAAAGAAAAAAAAATCATGTGTATTTTACCCTGTTCCCCCTAAAAGTAAACACATTTAAATTTATATTCAAACAATTGACAAAAGCAAAAACAGCAACAAAAACTTCTTTTTCTTCTTTTTTTTCCGTGCTTTTGCAATACAGCACGTTCTATGTGTGATACATATATATGTGGTGTGGTAGTGGTACTCAAATAAAATATAGATTTTAAAAGAAGAAAAAAATTAAAGCACTTTTTTTCCCCCCATAGTCATGTCATGCGCAACAACTATATATATTCGTATATATATTTATAGTGAAAATGTCATCTGCAGAAATTTATCACGGAATTCTGCTAGCGGTAATAAAAGAGAATATTGTCAAAAATATGTCATGCTATTCTATTGTTGTGATACACTCGACAAGATTTTTATTATTCACAATGTTAGTGAACGAGATTTCGTTCTCTCTCTCTCTCTCTCTCTCTCTGCTGTACCTTAACGTATTACATTAATAAATATATTTGTTACCAAGATAATCTGTTTAGTACAATATTTTATTTTGATACGCGCGCAAAAAAAAAAAAAAAAAATGCTTCCGAAGAAACTATCAATTTATTTTGTATTATGGAATGTTAAGAAATATTACTGTAAACAGATGCATATATTTCAAAATTAATAACCTTTTATTAAGTATTACTAATTTTTTTAATATTTAAAGTATATTATTTCATTTTTATATCATTTTAAGTTTTAAAATTAATCTTTTCGTATTTTTTATCGCTGTTTTTTTTCTCTGCCTTAAAACTTTTAATAAATATTAAAAAAAATGTGAGGGGAAAAAAAAAAGTTGGAAACTGTGATTGCTAAAAGTTAAAGTTATTATCTGTTAAATGGTGTGTACGATGCTTTCTCTCTCTCTCACACACACACACATACACAAAACCAAACTCGCAGAGTTAATTAAATCAATACTATACGGTAGAAAACCACGCACAATTTATAACATTTTGGATCAAAATTAAATTCATCTAATTTGAACATCTTCTATACCTTCGTATTAACAAATCAAATTTTAATTTGATTCTCTCCCTCTCCCTCTCTACCGTGCGTACTGCGTATAGTAAATTATTCAATTTGCAATTGCTGTGAAAATCTCTCTCTCTCTCTCTCTTTCACGTATACCTTTCCTTCTTCTTTGCTTTACTTTTTACCTTCAAATCATTTTTCAACGTATCCCTCGGGCCTCAACTCATCATTTGTTTCCTTTCCTTTTTTTTTTTTTTTTATTGTTATTATTATTGCAGTTAGTAAAATTATATGATACTGCAGTTTTAGTATAAATTTAAAAACTGAGTTGCGAACAATATTAATTAAATTAAATATTTCCGCTTACATGATCAAACAAAATTACCAAGTACGTCAATTAAATGGAGTATGTAGCGGAACTTTCCACTAATTTTTATTTGCCATCTTGCTTATAATATTGAAAATATATAAATTGGAGCAGATAAATTTTGGGATACGTATTTTATTCAATATAATGAATATTCTTGCTATAATCGTCTCTCTCTCTCTCTCTCTCTCTCTCTCTCTCTCTCTCTCTCTCTCTCTCTCTCTCTCTCTCTCTCTCACACACACACACACACACACTTTCACTCATTCTTACTGCAATCAAATCAGATATATCGTAAATATACCAAAATAATCGTTAATGAATCGAAGTAAAATAATAATAACAATCTACGCAAATAAAGCATAATGCCAATGTAAACAAAAAGCACTAATCATAATTTTTAAATAACAAAATTATTACATACCATATTTTCCATTTCCATTGTTATTGATTCTATTAAACATAATTAAAACACTTTTAGTTTGAAGTAATATTTCTACACATACTATAGAAATTTCAATAATTAAGGGCTGATGAAAACTCACTACACATACATACACTATGTAATGTTGTTGTTTTATTTACTCCGCATCACAAAGAGCGTGCCAAGAACGTCACGTGAGTCACGTGGTTATACCAACAAGGACGCCTACAATATAATGGGTCGAATACAAGTTCATTATTTTTATTTTCTATAATTAGGTCAATTTTCTTCTTAATGACAGCAAAAATAATTTGTTTTGTTTTCATATATGATAAGACAACGATTTTTTTATAGTATAGACCGGTTGCACTCATATTTAAGAGCCGCCATTTTGCTGGTTATGAATACATAGGCCAGCATAGGAAAAACGTCATTTTTATTTTTTTTTAATAGCAAAAGAAGCTTCAAACCTCAACCAAAGACTTATTTCTAGCTCCTAATAAGCTCGAAGAACATGAGAAAAATTCGTCCAGTTAAAATAAACTCTTATTAAGTGAAAAATTAGGAGAAATGATGTTTCCTCTATGCTGGACAATACATTAGGCACCACAAACATGGCGGCAAAGCGCAAGGATGTGAAAGGGGTCTATAGGTGCTCATAAACAACGTACACATATTCTTGTAAAGCTAAATGTTAAGTTTCTTGGGCTGCATTTACATATTCATTATTGGTTTGTTGTAACTTTAAGTAGGAAAATAATTATTTTCATTTAAAAAAATGTTGTGCATAGCTACAACAAATAATAAAACATGTAAATGCTTTTTTTTTTTTTTTTTACATTAATTACAATTACTTAAGTTCAGCTGAGTGGTGATTAAATTGTAATGCCAAAACTCCGTAGTTCCTGGGGGGGGGGGGGATGAAACAAATTTAATTTTAAAAAAAGGCAGTGTTCAATTAAAAAAAAATGGTTCTTTTTAAATGAATGAGACATTTTAAAATGCCACAATGAAGTTTTGTTAAAAATACCCCACGTCAAATTATTTCCAACTTTCAATAACCATACGAATATAAGCATTTTTTTTTTTTTTCAAAAAAGTTGTGTAATATTCTAGCAAACCTAAAAATCAACGTTGGTTTGGCCAAAGTCATTGATTTCTAATTTATTTTCTATTCACAAAATGGTGCGAGCGGTCACTGACGTCACAGCTCGCCTGTCAAATCAACGTTTATTTTTAGGTTTGTTAGGATATTACACGACTTTTTTTGTTCAAGGTGTTCTACGCCTTTAATTATTTTGGGTTAATTTTTTTTTGTAAATTTAATGTACCTGCAATGAGTAGTAATTTAGTCATTTTTAGTAGGATAATCAAATACATTATCTCAAAGCGATGTATAAGAGAAGGTGAGCATCACGTTAAAATTTTGCAAAATGATTAATTCTAAAAGCTAAAAATAATTGTGAAAGTCAATTAAATTGTTTTTATATGCACTCTGTGGAGAATTATTTAAAACTTAATAATAAAAATATATATTTAAACAATATAGTAGATAAATATGCATATTGCAATATTTTTTTAATACGTCCATGTAATTAAGTCCCTAGAAAATACCAAATACTCTACTCCATAAGATTACCGAGCTACCGAGCACTGGTAGCTTAGTGGATGCGTGTCTGACTCGCCTGCGAGGGGACAGGGGTTTGATTCCCAGGTGTGGCAAGTTTTTCTCACAAAAAAATCGAGCCACCGGGAATCCACAGTGCATTCGGGAGGTAATGGATACCTCAGGGAATCCATTGCCGACCTTCCTGACCGAGGTTTCCATGGTTTCCTCGGTATGTAAAGGTGAATACCGCGGGAAGGATTTGCCAGGCCATGGCCGACCCGCTATGGAAGAACCCGAATCTTATGATAGGGTTTCGGAAGTCTCCTGAGTGTAAATTCAGTATAAATGCATTATTGTAAAATATGTAAATAACTAACATAAGTTGTACGTTGTACCTCGCCTAGAGGTTTGATAGAGAGAAAAAAAAACTTTTCATTTTCATTTAACTGCATTTTATTTGAGTGAGGTTTTTAACGATTTTGGTGAGAGTACTTGACATTTTCTACGTTTTCTAGTCCATACAATTTTTCTACTTACAAAGTGCATCTATTATTATCTTTTAAGTTGCTATAGCTATGTATTATGTTTTTTAGATCGGCGGCAAATGATTACTTTAAAACAAAAGTGGTAAAAAATAATAATAATAAAAGTCGGTGTGCTATTGTTAAATGGTAGTCATTTTATTTGTAGTTTATAAATTTTTAGACTAATAAATTAATGTGTACTCTGTGCATTGCGCATGTTTAAAAATAAGACATTTAAACGACATTTTTTTTATCATGACCTTTAAAGAAAATGTTTTACTATTTTTTTTTTAATTACAACTCACACCTACTCACGTAGAATTTCATTAAGTTGTCTTAATTAAGCCTAATAGTTTAATTAAATTTTATCTCCCTTGCTGTATCGTAATGTTAAATGTTATCACTCAAAGTCAAATTGTTAGCAAGATTAGAAACAGAATATATATATATATATATATATATATATATATATATATATATATATATATATATATATATATATATATTTATTTATTTTATCTCTAAACTAAATTTTTTATTAAAGAAAAACTTTAAACACGAAATCGTATTTAAAAATAATAATAATAAAAAGAAAGAATATTTTTAGCTAAAAGTGTGTTTATTTTAAATCTACTTTTACATAATATATCATGCAACCCCTTTTTTGGAAAGTATCGATTTTTTTATAATAGCTGATATTTTAATGCCATTATATGTATACATATAATATAATATATGTATTTATATTTTTTCTTTGTCTTTTTAAGTGTTCAGTGTAATATTGAAAATATTCCAGCATGAAACTTGTGGTTTTTGAAGAATTTATTATTTCCCCCACCCTTTGTTTGCAGTTTTAAATTTATTAAGACCGTATTTTGCAGAATTTGAAAGTAGTAATATTATATTATACATATAGTTAAAAGAAATAGTGTTAGTAAGAAAATAAAAAATAAACGTTTAAAAGATTATTTAACGAATAAACAAAGATTGTATCAGTATAATACAATTTTTTATTCTGTTCACGTAACGCATCTAAAAAAGTCTTTATTTTCTGTTAAAAGGATTGTGCTAGTGAGAGTGAGAGAGAGAGAGAAGTCTATTATATAGAGATTTTCGACTCTACCTTCAATTTATCACTCATTGTTTGGAAAGTTTATATAAATATAGGAACTTTAAAAGTAATTTCCAAATCCATGTGGTTGTATTTTGTGTTTGAAACCGAAATTAAATCAATTCTATATAGTTAGGTTTTTCTCAGAACCGAAATATAAAAGATAAAAATTATTTATACAGCGCATAAAATAAGTCGCAGCTTAAAATACGATATTACATTAATATTTCAATATTATTACGGTAACAATATTTATTTCAAAACACATTGGAGGGGGCGGGGGGAAGACCTCACTATTAATTTTAAGTATGTCTGCTTAATTCTGCAGAAGTTAAAAAAAAAACATGATATAAAAATTGGGACACTTCTTGATTTATTTATAAATAGAGACTTTTTATTTTATATCGTTCCATTGAAACTACGAAAAAATTGATACAATCTGCGTAAAATGATACATAAAATTAAATTGTGTGTTACTCAATTGCAATAATCACTAAAAGGAAACACGTTAAATTTCATTTCATAAAGGAAGATAGTGAGCGTATAGTTACATAAAATAAAGTTTTATAGTACGTGTGTAGAGGGGTGAAGGGTGTAAGGGGGGGGGGGGGGGGGGTTAAAAAAAAAACTTGGAAAGGAGCCTTGTATTATATGTGGGTGGATGTATTGATTTGCTAAAAAGTTATTTCCCCTTTAAAACTCACTTCTAAATTTTCATGCTTTCATATAATGTAGCGCAATGCTGATGCATTTTTTATTTATATTATTTAAAACTTAAAATGTAAAATTTTTGGCATATAATGTGCTTTTCAGAATTTAAATTATTTACTAACGTTTAAGCTCTATATAGTAAAATAAAATATTAATGATATTCATATTTTATGTTATTCAAAACCAGTTTTAATTGCTCTTTAATTAATAAATCAATCAAATATGACGTTAAATTTGTATTTTTAGACAATTATGATATATAGTTAATAAACCCCTTTATTTCCTTTGTACGTGAAACTATATAAAAAATTTACTTAAATATGATTGTATTGTAGAGTATATTTATTTATTAACAGTTTACACGTAAACATGCGAACGTGTTTTAATTATCATTTTCATTATTGTTTGTTTATTTTTCTGCGATGCTATTATATTTTATTAATTTGTTTATACACGATTGTGATAATATATTTTACCATTAAAAAATTTGCGCTAAATTTGTAATATTATTCTAATGAGATAAACATGATTGCTAAATTTGAATGGTAAAATTTGTTAGTATCACCATGTACTGTGGGAATGAACCTTTTGAATTTTTAATTTTTTGTGTCTCAATCATCGTTATTCAACATTTTTAATGTTTTAATTTACGTTTGGTAAAATGATACAAATTTATGAATCTGTAGGTTAAATTTTAAAAAATGTTTTCTTTTTATTTCTTTATTTTATTTATGGGACAAAAATTAAAATTTAATGAACTTATTTAAGAACTTATACAAATAAATTTAAAGCTTCACCATTTTTTTTATATTTAATTAACTTGAATATAAATTATTTAAAATGTGAGTTGCTTTTAAAATGCTTTTAAAGAAGTTTAAGTCTGGAAATTTAAATCTCTCTCTCTCTCTCTCTCTCTCTCTCTCTCTCTCTTTAACATAAGGGTTTTAAAAATATATTATCCAATTATTTATATATATATACACGGAAATAATAAATTACGTAATTTATGGTTTATTTATGTCATTATTTCATAAATTATGCTAAATTATAACAACATAAATAATTTTGCTGTATAAAATAATACTTATGCTATATAACATAATTATTATGGAATATAGCATAAATTATGCTGTATTGAACAAATTGTGCTGAAAACGAGCTACCATAATTATTACGTATTTATTTTTGTCAGTGTACAGTTTCGATCAAATGAATAGTTACCATTTAAACTCGATGTTTTTTACCGCGTTAAATTTCGTTCAATTTTGCAACCTTGTGTATGATTATTCATTGAACTCTATATTCTCAATCACATCTATATTCAAATTCATTGAGTCTATATATTGTAATAGTTGACAAAGACACCACCAGAAGTCACCTGTGATGCACTCAGGTAGACAATCTGGCGGATAAATATTTTGCTTGCTTGCTTGCTCATTCTCTCTCTCTCTCTCTCTTGTGAGAAATGCTTTCAAGTATTTGTTTGATAACAAGTTTCGAACTATTTTCTTATCAAATTGCTGTCATTACAAATCATATTGATATAAATGATAAAAAAAAAAATCTTAATTTTAATCTCTTAATCGGGCAAATCGGTAAGTCAGCAGTTATTTTGAAACATAAAAAAAAACATTAAATGCATTTCTTAGAAGAGAGAGAGAGAGAGAGAGAGAGAATGAGCAAGCAAGCAAAATATTTATCCGCCGGATTGTCTACCTGAGTGCATCACAGGTGACTTCTTGTGGTGTATTTGTCAACTATTACAATATATAGACTCAATGAATTTGAATATAGATGTGATTGAGAATATAGAGTTCAATGAATAATCATAAACAAGGTTGCAAAATTGAACAAAATTTAACGCGGTAAAAAACGTCGAGTTTAAATGGTAACTATTCATTTGATCGAAACTGTACAGCTCTGGCCAAAAGTTCCCGAACGGGGCAGCGGCGGCCGCTGCGGTTTCTCATAAAGATAACACACTGTTTTTGCGGGTTGCCTATGCAAATCGCAACTTTTGGCCAGAACTTTTGGCCAGAGCTGTGCATATCTTTATAATCTTTAATTTTTATTTCCTTATTGCTTTTTTTTTTTTTTCTTTTCTTTTTTCCCTTTAAACGTTATGCGTAAATCAAACTGCTTGATTAATAATTATTTATTACTTTCGTGTTACAGTAAGGTGCCAAAGTTCATCCGAATGCTGGCCCCCAAAGGATCCTTAGAAGTTCACGAAGAAGCTTGGAATGCGTACCCTTACTGCCGGACAGTTATAACGGTAAGTTGTCAAAGAAAGTTGCCAAAAAATACCGGTGATTTGGACCTTTTTGTAATGACTAAAGAATTTGAAATTTTATTGATCCAGCTGTACCTGAGTAACAATTTAAAATTCAGCAAGATATAAAAAAAAAATATAAATTAAAGCAAAATAAAATATTAATAATGAAATTTTTGTTTCTATTTTTTAAATTCAAATTTATAACGGACTAACTGTAAAACAGTTGGGTTAAATTGACAGGTTAACCTGATTTCGCCCAATAGAAAGTCACTGATTTTTATTATTAAGCATTGATCTAGTCATTATAACATTTACAAGTTTTCCTTTTTTTTTTTTTTTTTTTTTTTTTTTTTCTCCGAACTAAAATTTTAATCATTCAAGTTTGAACTAAAATTTTGATTTTTTTATTTAGGTATTTTTTTATTAATATATATTTTTTTAATTATTATTATTTAGTGTTTTTATTATTCTCTGGTTACATTTTTATTTCAATTTTAAACCAATGTTCACAAATAAATATGTTCTACTAAGGAAGTTTGCTAATTTGTTATGTGATTATTATGTTATTTAACTTTAAAGAATTTGAAAGGAATTGTGAATTGCATATTAATTTTTTTTATAGCAATGCATTTCTTTTATTTTATTTTGGTCCTTATAGTAAAGATATTCAAGTGGACGCTTTTTTTATTTATTTATTTCTAAATGTTTACTTTTTTTTTTTTTTTTTTTTTTTTTTTTGTATTGCAAGAGTTTGGCGTGACATTTCGATTCGCAATAAAAAAAAATCAAGAGACAATAATATATTATATCTTTGCAGCGATGGAGAATTTTTATTTTATGTCTTATGGAATTTGAAGCAATTTTGTTTACAGTATTTGATATCAAACTTTGTCTTGTGATTTGAAGTTGAAGAATAAGAGTCAACAACAAAAATCAATTGATGTTACCGGTGTCAATTTCAGGAAAAGGGTGCACTCTCACAAATTTCTCATCTTTTAACATTACGGAACCGTAATATCCTAGCGATTTTTGAAAAATACTTCTGCACCGAGCCCGGAGTATAAATAATCGAGGGGGACACATGCACTTTTACGTATTTGTGTCAATACACATTTTTGACAGTAATTATACGCCAGTAACACTCTGAGCATAGCATCATACTAGACATTCATATACAAGAGTCGACGCCATCCTATGTAAGCAATATGCACTAAATAACATGAGCCGGTGTAGGAAAATGACTCACGTTACCAGTTTTAAAATATTTTAGTAATATTTTAATGCTGTTAATAGTTTGATTTGGGATTTCAAGTATTCGAGAAAAATAATAACGGAAAAAATTACTCACTTCCCCCCCCCCCCCCCCCCAATGTCAAAAACAGCAAAAAAAAAAAAAAAAAAAAACATTTGTCCTATGCTGAGCAATGTTATTCATTGCTCTAGTATGGCGTTGAAGCTGATTCCCGCGCTTTTTTATGCACATACTTTATATATTCAGACAATTTTTAATCCGCGATCCAAAAAAAATATTTGTTCAAAAATTAACATATTTTTATAATTTTTCAGGATTCCAAAATAAGAAGTGTATCATATTTCATAAATAATAATAATATTGTGATATGATATAAGTATAAAATATGTTTTTCAGAATCCAGGTTATATGAAGGAAAATTTTAAACTTGTGATAGAAACACTACATGTACCTGATACGGGAAATCAAGATAACGTGAGTTAATTGTTAATCCAATTTTACAGGTTTTTTTTTTTAATTGATAATTTTGGTTGGTTGATTGGTGAGCCTCTACAAGCATGCATCTGTACAATAAGAAATAATTTACGCGGTGTTAGATGGATTTTGTTTCTTAATTATTTTTTTTTCATTTCTTATATTTCTAATGCTTTGATTTTTTTTTTTCTTTGGTTATTTTATTTTTAATAGAATCCTGGTTACATGAAAGAAAATTTTTACATAGTGATAGAGTCATTACATTTACCAGATTCTGGGAGTCAAGATAATGTAAGTTTATTTCATATGGAAATAGTTTACTCCTATAATATAGTGCACTTTTAAATTTTAAAAATTATCACGGAACAATTTTGTTTGCTGAACTATTAATCAGCCAAGGTCCATATATAAGAGGTTAGATGCTCCGGGAGAAGTTTTGGCCAAGTTCGCGCAGCTTAAAGCAATTCACCAAAGACGTCATATCACGGGGTGTATTTTTATTCCCCTTTCAGTGACGTAACTGGTGAACGCTGGTGAATGGCATCGTATTGGTTTAGAATCAAGTACATCCATCACAAAATAAACTGCGCGAGTTTTGTGCTGCGCTCAACCTCTTTATTATATGGACCTTGTTAATCAGCTAATTTTATAAATTTCTATTATATTAAAATTATCAAATATATAATAAAATTGAATAAATAGAGTATTTTAATAACTCTGTTTACTCACTAATAAATACTATTTATAAATAAAAATAGATATATTAAATTGTTTAGTTTCCGTGATAAAGTTAATATTCTATCACAGCTTATTTTTAATAATAAATAGTGGGATACTTTGCTTATGCACAATTGCTTTCTTTCTCTCCAGTTCATTTAAATATCTTCTCATTACTATACTTAATTATTAACACCTGTAGTATCATTTTATAGCATAATTTTAAAATGCAGCAAAAAAAAAAAAAAAAAAAAAAAAAAAAATACATAAATATACATATTTATATTTCTGCTTGTTAAATAATATCAAATAACTGTAGTTTCATTGGAAATTTTTTTATACTATTATCAGCATAAAAAACTATAAATATATAATGATGATATTTTACTGCATTTTTTTTGTTTCGTGAATTTTACTTTTATTTTCTCTTACTAAACAACTCACTTTTTTTTATGCATGATTCTTGCTTTATTTAATTAAGAGCTCACTAAAAATTCTAAAAATGTTTTTGTGTGTTTGGTGTCTGCTGTTCTCTCTCTCTCTCTCTCTCTCTCTCTCTCTCTTTGTAATCCTAACTTTAAAAACAATTAATAAACTGTTTTATTATTATTTTTAATTAGTTGTGTAATAATTGTAGATTTTATCATCCTTCAATACTTGGTACATACTTTTTACATCAACACTTGCCATACAATAATTGCATGTTATCTTTTCCTTAAATATTTCACTAAACTCTTAAGTATGTAATCCATTCTAGATAGTAGAGCTTATATAATTTATTATAACATGAAGTCATGATAATACTATAGCTTAAAAATTATTTCTTGCATCATTGGCAGTGTTATTATTATTATTTTTTCCTTCTTCCTATAATCAACCCTCATTGCTTATGTCATATGTTTTGTGATTTGTTGGTCTTTTAGATTATCATACCATAATAAAAGCCACAATCATTAGTTAAATTCATTTTGAAAGACAAGAAGCAAGTAAATAACTGTAAAGTAGGAGTTCATTTTCAATTTATACGTCTTACCATTTTTAATCTGAAAAACCTTATAATGTATGATAAATCTATTTCAAAATATTGGAAACCCTTTATATCAAAATCTGTGAAATCTTATTTTTACATGTTGCATTCAGTTATTCTTAGTGTACAAATGATTTTTTTTTATCCTATAAATAAACAAATCAATAACGAGCCTATATTTCAAATATTTTAATTTGATTGCATAAAAATTCTGTAATTTTTAATAGAGATTGAATGCAATTAAATTTGTTGCACATGAAAAATATTGCTTTGCTTGAACGTGACTTCAAAAAATTATGCATATGAAAATTGCACAGAAACATGTAATTTACTTGCTTTTATCTTTTATTCATATTCCTGTATGTGCATGCTTTGTAATGCTGTCCTGTCATCAGGAAATATTGTTGCTGACTTGTTATCTGTTTGATGTACCAGGTGCATCAACTGCCAGAAGATAGACTGAAGATGCGAGAGGTTGTCCACATAGACATTGCCCACGACCCTGTGCAGAGCGCAGATTTTAAACCCGATGAAGACCCCACCAAATTCAAGTCCGAGAAAACAGGTCGAGGACCATTAACCAGCAGGAACTGGAAGAATGAAGTCGACCCAGTAATGACTTGTTACAAATTGGTTACTGCTGAGTTTAAGTGGTTTGGATTCCAAGGGAAAGTGGAGAGTTTCATCCAGAAATCAGAACGACGGTTATTCACTAATTTCCATAGGTAATTAATTAGCATTAAAAGTATTGGTAGCTTGAGGGCCTATGTTAAAATATGTCTCCTATTTTCCATGCATTGGTTTTTAAGACCAATAAACTAGAAGACTAATATAAAGTACTCTCGACACTAGTGCACAGAATACTGTTTATGGCATGGCTATATACAAATAGCCATTATCATTATAAATGCTCACTCATTTAACATTGTAAAAGATAGAGTCTTAATTACCTGGAGTCTAATAGGTAACTGGACAATGGCCGATGGTTCAGTTAGAGGAATATAATTAGGTTACATGTCAATACTTCCTCACATGTTTGAAAGTACACACTGCAGTCACTTGTTTTTTACTCGTCCTTCAAATATAAGAAAAGCATTATTTAAATTTGAGTCTTCTAGCCCTTGCTAATAGTATTAAAAATTATGAAAAAAAAATATATAGACTTAGCTGCATGTTCTTTACTATATGGGATTTCATCCAATTTACCCCCCCCCCCCCCCCCCTCCAATAAATAAACCTCTTTTACGCTCTTTTTTTTTTTCTTTTTTTTTTTTTTTTTTTTTTTATTTATCCTATATATAGGATATAAGGTATGTGCAGATTTTGACCGTCACTCTGCACCTTTGCTGTTGGGTCCTTTGATTTGGCATAAAAAAGAGGCCTAAACTTTTTTTTTTCTTAAGTGCTTATTGTTTTCCCAAAGGTATTAGAGAAGAGATATTACCTCATATCATTAGAAATTGCGGAGCAACATTTGCGTAGTTAAGGTTTTATACTTGTGTATACTAACTTACTGTAATGTTTGCAGGCAAGTGTTCTGTTGGATGGACCGCTGGCACGGACTTACCATGGAAGACATTCGTGAGATTGAGGAGCAAACACGAAGAGAGCTAGACCAGGTAAATAGTCTTCTAATTTTGCTTTTTAAATAAATAAAATAACTAAGTATTCAAAGAATAAAAGTTAAAAGTATGTAGAATGCTTAGAGCACGAATTAATGTGCTCTAAGTAATCATTGTACATACTGTTTTCTTTTATATTTAATTTTTAGTTTTTTAATATTTAGGACAACCACGGTGTTTTTTTTTTTTTTTTTTTTTTTTTTCCTTTTATAAATATATAAGTATTCAAAGCAAAGACATTTTTATTAAAAAAAAAATGTAATTGAAAGAGATATTTACTACTTATTGTTTTTACATGTTATGTCCTCATTAAGTTTTCTTTTCACATATGCACACCAATTATGTATATATTTCACTGCTCATGGGTTTAAAAGAAGGGGAAAAAGCTATGCAAGATTGAAAATTAAAATCATAACCAATTTTTCAAAAAAACAAAACAAAACATCTATGTAACTATAGCCTAATTAGTGTAATTTTATATACTGTAAATTAAAACATTAGATTTACTTATTAATCCCCCTTTATTATTTGTACGTATTAAAATCCTAAATTATGCCTTACATATTTTCTTTTTCAGCAACGTAATATGGGTGAAGTACGAGGAATGAAAGCCGAAGGCGACTAAATGACTACAAAAAAACAAACAAAATGAAGCAAAATTAATAAATTGAAGCAAGCAACACCAAATGTTCCATCTATATAAGAAAGAAAATAATAATAAATTATATATTGACGTTACTTGTCATTACGTCTCAAAACTCTCCATCCTTCCTCGTTGTCATGTAGGAATGTGTGTGTCACTGTAATTCCCCCCCCCCCCCCCTCCTCCCTCTCTTAAAACCTAATCAAAGTAGCAAGAAATGTTAAATACTGTTGAAAATAACATTAATGTATCATTATATTGCTTTAAAATTAAATCTATTTCTATAGTATCAATTTAAGGAAAAAACCATCGCGGTTAGGATCAATGATAAAGAAAAGGATTATTTCTATAGTATTATTATTTTTTGCTACTAAAAATTGATAATAAGCAAACGTGTAGTTGTGGTTAATATTTATATATCTGGGTTAAGAATTTTGTGTTTTAGCAAAAAGAGAAAAAAAAATGTAAATGAGAGACAATAATATGTGTATTGGAAAAATGAATGGCTATATATTAGTATATAATTTTAATTAAATATTGTTGCATGACTTAATCTTTTTACAGTTATTTCAGTTTAGATAATTGGAACGTTTTTTTAATACAGTTTAGTGGCATTTATTCCATTTTTATAGCACTGAATGGTTTGTAAATAAATATTTGTAGCAGGCTATGTAAAGTAATTTGGTTTTGTAAAAAATAAAAATGTTGAAGCTTTTAAAGTCAAATCATGCATGGTATATTTTAAATTACATTTCTGATTTTATTTTTAGTTATTTTTCAGTACTGTATGTATATTTTGTACACAACTTTTCACTGTATAAACTGATTACTCATTAAATACTTAATTGTACCAAAAAAATATTATTTCCACATTGAGCATTCATTGATATAATTTTTTTTTTCTTGTACACTTGGGCTCTGCCATATTGACTAATAAAGGAACTACTGTTTTGAGGTCAACTATAAGCGATTCCGCTCACATCTGCTTCCGTTTCAACGTACTGCGCATGTGTAGTAAATAGAAACAAGCTGATGTGACCAAAATTGCTAAGAGTCTGCTTCGAAACAGTTGTTCATTTATTAGTCAATTTTTAACATTGGAGAGAATGCGTTTTTTTATGAAAATGGTCAAACTGTCATCTCAAGTGACAGAAGCGTTGCCAAAAGTATACTCTCGGAACACCTGCATCTCCACTAGTGAATAAAGCTGCAGGTATTCCGCAAGTATTTGGCAATGCTGCTGTCAGTTTAATTGACAGTTTTGTCCATTTTATGAAGAAATCCGCATTCTTTGTAATGGTAAGTATATGGCTGAACCAATTGTACTGAATTTTTAAATGTTAATTTTTGAGTGCCTCATTATTATTTATTATCTTATCTACTGTATTTATCAAATTGTATTTTAAATATCAGATAATTTCTGATTTAGAAGTTCAAAATGTACTACTTACGTATCAGTAGTATTTATAATTATAATAAAAATATATGTGTATCACATATGTAATTTATTATTGGCTTAAATGTTTGTTAACCATTAGCTACATGTGTTGCTATGTTAAATGTAATTAGTGTCCTCTTATCTCCCCCCCCCCCCCCCCCCCTTTCCCCCTCTCACGTATTGATGAACGCTTTCATGCCAATGTGTGATCACTAGTCACCTATGCTGATTCTGTGGCCGCAATTTTTGTTAGCGTCTTACTATATAATAAAGAAAAAATATGCAATGGATTAAATAAATTATACACATTGCTGTGGTCCCAATTTAACCTTATTACTGACAAGATTTTTTTTTAAATTATATTTTGCCTAAATTGTTAATTTATCATGCCAATTTCATCGGAGTTAAAAGTTTTCAAATTTTCTTGTTTCAACTTTTTTTTCCATATAAAAGTGATAAATTATAAAAAAAAAATGCAGGAATAAAATTCTTAAATAGTATATACCATAGCTACTAAAATAAATTGGTTTCATCATTCATAAGACGCATTTTAGTACTACTAACTCTCAGTCAAAATCACCTTCATGCATATGTTATAGTTGTAAATATTAGAGTGTGTTTTAATAAAACCAAGATAATTTAGTTCTCTGGTATATTATTTTGAGTATCAAAATATGGCAGCAACATTGTATTATTATTATTTTTTATATGCTAAAAAGTTTTTTAAAAAAATCTTGTTTCTACCCAATTTATATCCTTAGTATAATATTCTACAATATAATTTTTAGAAGAAAAAAAAATGCTAAAATATACATAAGTTAGTGTGACAATTTTTAATAGAAACGAGTTTAATGTATTATAATATAAAATTGCACTTGTATTATTTTTCTCCAGGCTTAAGAAGCTGCAAAATTAGCTTATGCCTAATGAGGATAAATGATCTGTAAAGTCAAACATGAAAGAGATGTACAGCTCTGGCCAAAAGTTTGAGAACGATTTGTATAGGCAACCCGCAACCACACTGTTATCTTTATGGGAAAACGCTGCGGCCGCCGCTGACCCGTTCTTAAACTTTTGGTCGGAGCTGTACAATGAGCTGTTACATTTGGGACTAAAATATTTTTCCTGCACCATAACAATGATGCATAACAATACAAGAGGTTTTCATTGCTGCACTTCTCTGCCTTTTACTCGACTTCTATCAAAGCACACCAAAATGTACTCATTCACCCATTGTTCCTTCTCTCTGGTGTTTATAGTCATCTCCTCAGACGACTTGCTTCCTGGCGTGACCAAGTCGATCATCATAACATGATAGAAGTCAATTAGAGGCGAAGAAGTGCAGCAGTAAACGCCTCTTGTATTGTTATGCATTAACTTGTATTGATGAGGTAAAAATACCTAAATCCTTTGAGTCCCAAATTTAATATAACCTCCTGTACTTCATAGTGGTGCATGAAATATGTACAAGTTACTTTTGGCAATCAGTAACAAAATGTATACATGATTGTGATAACATATTTTACCATTCATACTAGTGTTATTATTATGAGAAAAAACAAATACTAGATTTACATGTTAAAATATATTTTCACAATCATATATACAAGCTCAATGTTATTTGAATTTAACATAATTTGCATATTATTGTGTTTTGATCAAAAGTAACTAGCACATTTTTCATGCAATCACAATGGTTTTCATGTCGAGTGCTACGTGGCATTTTGGTACTAGTGCAATCTCCGCGGGTGCATTTTTGGCACATGTGCATTCTCCGCGCTCACCTTTTTTGAAACATCTTTATACGCTTAGCCTGTACAGATGTGCCATTAGTAGGCGTAGCATAGATTGCACATGTGCCAAAATTGTATCTGCGAAGATTGCACAAGTACCGAAATGCCGTGTAGCCCTCAATGTACTAGAATTATTTTGTTCAATTTGAAGATGAATTATAAGTGCAATCCTATATTACATTTTACACAAATATTGTAGATTGATATTTAAAAAATTTGATTCCTAATATATATTGTAGTTTATTATATATATATAATATACTATTCTTTATTTTTTAATTGCTTCTTTTTTTGCACCGTATGTTTTGAGTTTTTTCTTATTTTTTGTATATTTTTTCAAAGGATGCTTACGCAGTTAAATGTTATGTTCTTATTTGATAATTATATATTAAATTAAAATTTAATTACAAATTATGTTTTCTTTTTATCATTTTTAATTTAAATCTTATTTTTATTCCCCTTGTTTTACACTTATATAAGGGTGGGTTTGATTGCTTTTAGTAAAAATTGGATATTTATTTCCTCTTAAAAGTACATAGAAAATAACTTGAAAACTGTTCATTAGATTTTAGTTTCTCTTTATAGCTAAGATTATTGAACCCCCCTTTATTTCCTATATTATTTCTAAAAAATAAAAATATTAGTAATCAATAATCATTGACCAGAGCTAAAAAAAAAAAAATTAATAAAACAAAAATAAAAACACTAAATAAATTTAACTGCAGTTGAATTTTGAACACTGATAACATTTTTTTTATATTTCGATCTTATTGCGAACAATATGTCTATCTCGTATTTTGTCAGCGTAAGCAAAATGTCTATCTCGTTCCCGAACGTTATGGAGATTCGCTCGAGATAGACATTTTGCTTTGCCTGACAAAATACGAGATAGACATTTTGTTCGCAACAAGATCGATATATTAATTTTCTCCTATTCTTTTTCCTAAAAACAAAACAAAACAAAAAATATTAGGTTTGGGACCAAGCCATTTATGACATAAAATTTACAGACAAAAACAAATAAGAAATGCGGCTTTAGTTTTTTTGCTCATTGCACCACCAGCATGTATTATTATACAGTTGACATAGCTAGAGAATGAGATGAGTTACTACCTTTATATAACCAATCAATAAAAGTGTGATTTGAAGTGGATTTACATGTTGATGCTTGCATTTGGTATAGTGATAAAAAAAAATAAATAGTGATCTCATGTCTGACTAAAAATCCAACTTTTAAATTTTTGTCACTGCCTTTTTTTTTTTTTTTTTTTTTTTTTTTTTCTTTTTCTTTTTCTTTCTTCCGATAAGTTATATTGATACAAGTGTTATTTATTTTGTATATAGGTGAGTGCAAAACTAACTTGTGAATCTAACTTTAATGATAAACTTCAATATTTTGTTGACACTACATGAAAATGAAATAAATGCATACATATTTCAATCGTACATATTTCTAGGTTACAAAGGTATAATTCAATCCTCATACTCTCTAGCTATCAATGAAACTGTAATGTAGTCATATATATCTATTGGTATGGTTGCTCAACCCCACTATATATACAGCTCATTCCAAAATATAACTTTAAAAAAAAATCCTACTTATTATTATAAGTTTAGTAATATTATATAACTGGGTTAAAAACTAGCTTATACCCAAAAAAAAATTAAGTTGAGATTTTTTTTTATTATAATTAGATTAAAATGCTATTAAAAAAATCTATATTGCATGTAAATGTTAATTAAAAAATGATTAATAAATTTAAAAATTTATGATCATTTATATAGAAGTTGTTATTTAAGGTATCAAAAAATATGAAAAAAAAAATGAAAAAAGTTTTGTGAAGAAATCCAAAAATTTATACTTGTATTATAATAATAAAAAGACTGCGGCTAATTTTTTGAACGCGAAAAAGACCCTAAAAATTCTTTCTGGGCCTGGCATTTGCGCTATAAAATATAGTTGAAGGCTTTTTTGATTAAAATAAAAAAACTAAATTCAGGGTTTATTTCTTCATAATTTTTGTTTAAATAATATCATAAAATGATGTTTCATAGCAAACTAAAATTGAATTTTTTTTATGCTTTTAATTTTACCATTTTTGTCTTGCTTTTCCATATACAGGTACAGTAGTTCATATTTTTTTCTGTCTTAAAAGAGAAATGAACAGCTAAACCCTGAGTTTGTTTAAAATTGTAAAAATTTGTATAAAAATTTTTCCTTCCAGTTTTTGGTGTGAATTTTTTAAAATTATTAAAATTATACGGAAAACGAAACCAGTTACATACTGCCATGAGAATGATAAATAAAGTAATAAAAAGATAATCTTAAAATGGCTTACATTTTAAAGATTTTTCACTATATACTTATTGTAGCTCTAATTATTATATCAAAATAACTATATATGTCACGCAAATTACTACTTCAAAATATTATATATTAAAAAAAAAAAAAAAAAAATTAAATAAACAATAAATAATAAAATATAGTAATATGTAAAATATAAGACCATTTTAAGTCAAAGAAATGGGTATATTATAAATATAATTAATTAATTAATTTTATGCAGGCATGAAATAAATAATTAAATAAATATTGTTGGATATCTTACCAAAATTTATTTCATATAATAATCAAGTTTAAAAAAAAAATAATAAAAAATTATCTGTGTATCTAATTATGTGTCCCTCTGTCATATTGAAATTTTTAGATGAGAAGAAAATTGTGAATTAAATAAGGACCATTTTATGGCAAAGACTATTAAGATTTTTTTTTTCTATCCTATTATAAATTTACCGTTAACGTATTAAAAAATAGTCAACTTTTTTTTTTTTTTTTTTTTTTTAAAAAATTTGATACATTTTTGCTATCAGATTTATATTAACAAAAATGCCATACTGGACCTATGTATAGTTTCAGATTAACAATTCAAATCAATTGAATTTTTGTAAATACAATAATTTGCAAAAGTTTAATTGACATATAGAAACAAATGTATTGTTAATTATAAGAATAAAATGTTTAATTAGCATTCCATATTATATAATATATTACAAATTGATGTAAGTAAATTTCTTTAAAATACAATTTCTTTTTAAACTGTTTCAATAAATTTGTAAATTAATGTATAAATAATAATTAAAAGAAAAAAACGTCGTATGTGTGTTTTCAAAAAGAGAAAAAACAAAAATAAGTGTTTATATTAAAACGCTATAATTATCATTTAATTAATTTTGTTCGTGCTTTTTAAAAAAGCTTTTATTATTATTATTATTAATTTGTTTTTTGTTTTTTTTTTGTTTTTTTCCAATTTTATAATTATGGGGAATTGTTTTTGCGGGTTGCATATTAGGACTATTTTATTTGATGGAATTAAAAATCAAATGATTCACTGTCATATTCAGGGCGACTAATTTTTTATGTGTGGTTATGAAGGTGGATTTTTATTATTATTATCTATTATTATTACTTTGTTATCCTAAAAGATTTCAAATCTATATGAGTCTTGTGAAAAATTATTTCATCAATAATTCTTATAATTTATTTTCTTCTTCTTTTTTTTTTTTTTTTTTTTTTTTTTTCAAACAATTCATAATTTTCAATTGAACAAAACCATATGTTATTTTACAAAAATGAATTAAATGGGGGAAAAAAGCTTATTCAAAAATTGAAGATCTTCAATTTTTTTTTTAAATAATATAATAAAAACCTGTATTTTTTTTTCTCCATCTTCTTTTTACTTCAAACTAATGTATATAGCAAATAAAAATCCACTAGTGTACATGAGAATTTAATTATATCAAAGATAATTATTATAGAGTCTTAGACTTGTTTGCAAATATATTTTGCAAAATAAAATGCTCCGCAAATTTTATTTAATTGAAAAATTAGTCGTTCTATTTGAATAAAAAATTGAATATGATATAATTTTTAGAAAAATAAACAATTATAAAGAAAAGTAAATCTGTGAACACTAAAATATTTTAGTGTAAAAAAAATCGTAAAGCAATATTTAAATGTGTTGTTGATGTTTAATAATAATATTAATAATATATATATATAAAAATGAAAGCCCCCTAATTGCCTGGCTGTGTTTTTTTAGTATAGAAATTTTACTAAAAAAATTTAGAAGAATAGCTTTAGCTTTTTATTAATAATTACTTTTTGTATTATATTTGTCATATTTTTAATATTATTATTTGTAATACGGCTGTTAATTAGTGTGTGTGGTTAAAATATTTTTATTGATTTATATCTATATATATAGCAGTCTAACTTGCATAAACTTCACGAATTTATGGTGTTGAGAGTATATATTGAAGCAGTATGATTGTTTATTATAAATATAGTGAAAAAGGGTTCTCTTTTTATCTCTCTATATATTAATAAAAATTTAGTCCAACTTCTTTAAATTGATTTCTTAATTCATTCACCTTTTATAGATTGACATATTATGTGAAATAAAATTTTATTCTATAGTGCTGTACAATAATAATGTATAATTGTGGAAAGAGAGATGAACATTTGTTAAAGTTTCCATATGAATACATTATAATATAATATAATATAATATAATATAATATAATATAATATAATATAATATAATATAATATAATATATATATATATATATATATATTATTTGGCAGTTATTTCAAAGTAAGAACTTTTACTTTCAAAAGCAAAATAGAGTACAATTTTATCACTTATAATATCTGTACATATTTAGATTTACACACTCCTTGATTATATAATTAGATTTATTATGTTATATGCTAAAAAAAAATGACATGTTTATATTTATAATATACATTTTGATAGACTAGAGTGCCTTTAAAAGAAAAAAAAGTATCAAATATAAAGCTCCGTAATAATAAATATAAAATAATTTAAAAATATGACAAATAAACATTTATTATTTCTAATTAATTTAAAAAAAAAGGCTAACTTAATAGTGGGGCTTATAAGTTGTAAGTTATTAATATATTATACAGATATAATACCTATGCACTTGTAAATGTAAAAGCAGCGTAATTAATAATTTCACTACAGCGATATTTTACCTATTATGACGAGTAATAATTTTAATTTTTTTTTTTTTATTTATTATATATTGGAAAGGTAAAACTTTTTTTACTTCATTAAAGCATCATTTCAGATTTATAAAGCAAATCTAAAAGTACAAGCGTCCAGAAAAAAAAAACATTATTTTTATTTCTTGTAAAATATCACTGTGTGAAAAACTTTTTAAAATAAATTCTATTTCCTATCATTTCTTTTTTTTGCGCTTAATAGTCGCTGTAAATATCAATAATTTAAACAAAAATTATATAATACATGACAAATTTTATTTAGGATTTGTGTGTGTAAGGAATAATCACCAAGAAAAATAAAAATGTATAACTCTTCTTTTTAAATATTAATTAGTCCTATGGACTTTTATTTACTTGTAAAAAAAAATATATATATGTAGCTATATTAATAGTAAGTTAATTTAACTCAAAGAACAAAGAACTATAAAAAAATGAATAAATTTTTAGTCACATCTTAAAGAGAAAATGCCATGTATAGAGAAAGATGAATGTAATTATTATAAAAATGCATAATTAACATTAATTAGTGTTTAAAAAATACAAATGAGAAAGAAAGATAAAATAAAAATCAGAAAATATTTTGTAAGTTTTATTTAACATAAATTCCACATTTTAGAGATAAGTGAAATGATTAAAAATATAGTTTTGTCTTTGGATATTTATATTTGATTTTTAAATTTAATTTAAATTAACATCTCTTTTTATGAATTAAAAAAAAAATCAAGTTTCAATAATTAAAGGCGTAGAACACCTAGAACAAAAAACTTGCCTAATATCCTAACATACCTAAATATCAACGTTAATTTGGCCGGAGTCATTGATTTCTAATTTATTTTCCATTCACGGAATGTCAGTTGCGGGTTAATGACGTCATGCACAGCTCACTTGTTTCCGCGTGCGTGTACCAGGCGAGTTGTGACGTCATAAACCCGCAACTGACATTTTGTGAATGGAAAATAAATTAGAGATCAATAACTCTGGCCAAATTAACGTTGATATTTATGTATATTAGGATATTTAGGCATGTTTTTAGTTCAAGGTGTTCTAAGCCTTTAAGTCTTTACTTAGTGATGACTTTTATATAGGACTCAAGGTTTATACAGAATGATAGGACTATAATAAAATTCAATGATTGCCTTAATCGATTCTGTTTTTCAAATGCTGTTATTAATTTTAACATATAAATAATATCAGTTTTTAATTTTGCATACATATTGTATATATTGTACATAAAAGCTGTTCAAGTTTCTTTATTTAATCAATCGGTTTATTTTGTACATATTAGTGATTAGTGATTACAAAAATAATTCTTGAAGTTGAAATTTTTACATTATTATTTTTTTATATGTATACTGTATGATAGTTTTTTTTTTCTCCATTATAGGAATTAGAAACTTATAGAACCATTTTGATGTAATTTTTACATGTATTATGTCATAATGGAATTTAATTTTTAAAATTTTTAAATATTTTTTTATTTATATGCGATGCATATATATAAAAAGAAAGCAAAACTTTTTTATAAGCATACTTTCTAAAAGATGCTAAAAAGCATAAAATAAAAATTAGAATACAAAATTCAAATTTAAAATAGCAGAATTGTCAACAAAAAATATAGACCACATATAATATTGAACATAATATGTATATATTTTAGACTAAAAGACCCGTTACAGTTAGATTAGGAATTGTATTAATTACTGTTTTTAATTGATTAATATCACAACAATAACTATATCCTAATCTCTGGTCATTTGGTTGCCACCCTAACCAATTAATTTGATGACAAACGTTGGTACAAAGTGGAGTAAAAGTTGCTACGTAAGGGTTGTTCATTCCTACAAAAGCAATTCCTTTCTGTGATATTGGATCGTACAAGATTTTCCAAAATAATGCTGGTACTTTTAATTTACCTATAGTAGTCAAATCTACTTGTAAGTATAATTCCTTTTGAACATTATTGATGTCGGGTAAAGTTGCGATACCGTGAGTTCCCGTATATACTGTTAAATTTTTATTCGTATTGGTTGCATAAGAACGTACATTATCCTCTAAATTATTCCAATTTCCATTATTAAAAGTTTGCCATTGTGGAGCAGCATTAACATACCAGAAAGTAGCCCTTTGTTGAGATGAATAAATAAAGTCAGCTCGAGCGACTAAGTGACCTTTAGATAAATAATATTCACCATGCATCTGCAATATATTGATCAGCTAAAGCCTGAGAACCTAAAATCTGTGCAAAAGTAGTTTTTTGCGATTCTTTAGTATATTTTGTACTAGCTGACACAGATGGATAAAAAGTACCTTCTAAAAATGCAGGTCGTGGATCACCAACTTCCGCTGCAGAAATTAATGGTGTTAGAGAAAACTTAGCATAGAGTGAATCTGCATTTTTATCATTAAAACAGGATTTTATAATTGTATAATAACTTTTATCAAATATTTCAAATCCAATATCAATTAAAGAATAGTTTCCAACTATTTCACATTTTTCAACTGTACTTTTTTTAGCCGCAGAGCTTATTAAGCTAGCACAATTAAAATCAGCAACAGTAAGTTGATTGAATGATGGATGAGAGAAATATTGTCCTCCAGTACAGGTTACGGTAGATTGAGCAGTTGAAAGTTTTGTGATGACGTTACTTTTTCCTGGACATGCAACTATCATTTGTTCTCCAGCTTTGATACGGATTATTCCTTGAGAATCAGGGAGAAAGAATCCATACAAATCCTTGGTACCTCCTACACGTAAAAGTAGAGGTTGATTGGCGGGAAGTTGTGTCTTTATGTCAATCGTGCACTCTAGAAAGTAAAATAATTTAAATTATATTATTATTAAAGAATTTTAAGGAAAGAGGTGCGTGTGTTCCAACCAATTTAGGCTTCCTGCGTAACAAAGCGACTGAAAGGGTTGCCTATGTTTGCAGGCGACGTTGCGTATTTTGAATTGAATTTTCCTCTTGGGCTGTTTTGGTTATATAGAGTTGTATAGAGTATCAAACCCAAACATTTATTTGATGTAATGTGCTTTTATACAATAAATCCTATAATTGGAAATTGAAATTTTGAATTAATGAAAACGACCAAATTAAAAATAATAATAATAATAAAGCTTTGGGAATCAGGGGAACTAATCAGATCACGCGTATATTGCGTTTACAGCATTACGTTGCTTTATTTTGTTTAGTAAGTATATAAATGAAAGTAAAACTTATAATGAAATTCATATATATTAGTGTTTTTTCATATGCTTTTTATTTTCTTGAATATATTATGAAGTTTGTATGTATAAAAAGATTAGTACAAAAATGAACATAATTAGCTATTTTTTTATATATAAAGTTTTCAATTTATACATTATTATAATAAAAATAAATTAATAAGCTTCTTTCTGTTAAAAATACTTGTGCTTGCTTATGATGTTGTATATGGTGTGAGTTAGCTGTTTACATGAAAGCATTAAAAATGTTATACCATATAAAATTAAATATTGGAATCGCTGTTCTGTCGTATACGTGCTATCAAATTTATTGCACATATTCAAAATATTGTGTCTTGTGTTCATATGATTTTTTTTCTTCTTTTATTATTATTAGTTATTACCATGTACAGTATAGAATATATATATATATATATATATATATATATATATATATATATATATATATATATATATATATATATATATATATATATATATATATATATATATATATATATATATATATATTATATATATATATATATATTATATACTATGTTATTAGTCAAAAAAATTATTCGCTGTACATTTTTTTTTAATAATTATAACAACTAGGCTGTGAATCCGCAAAAACAATTCTAGCGTATAATTTTGTAAATTTTATGCATATTATTATAGTTTAGACAAATTTGATAAATAGATAAAAAAAATCCGGAAACATAAATTTATTTGAATAAGTCAAAATGTCATAAATAATATAACAACATTATTGTGATTTAATATGTTAATGTATATAATATAAAATCGTATGATGAAATGAGTATTTTACGTTTACGTCACAATTTGAAAAATGAATTATTTTTATTATTTGACATCATTTGTCTTTTCATATTTTTAACAGTATAACCATGGTATAACCCAACTATCTCTTTTCCTGACAACTTCTCCTCCATCCATTTTTTTTTTTAATTATTATTTATTAAAAACTTTTTTTAACGTATATTTTGTCATATTTGAGCTTTGAGCACATGTTGGACGCACAGGTGAGTGAAGTTAAAAAATTAGATGACATCATAATTATAATATATATCCGCATCCATGCATACATATTATTCTCTAAAATTTTATTTATTCATGTGGAATGATGAATTGTTAAAATTACTTTTAAGTGCTTCTTCGTAACCATTGATCATAATTCAATTTATCTTTGAATTTTTTTTTTTAATAAATATATATATTTTTTTATCATGTTTTAACAAATTTACCCAAAGTTTTTTTTAGCTACTTGCACTGTCTAACCAAAATATCGTATTTAATTATAATATTTTGAGTAAAATTTACCTAAAAATGACCAAATTTTGTGTAAATTGATTTTAATACTGTAATTTTAATAATTAATACATTTCAAAATCATCAAAACGGTAAAATAATGACGAATCAAGTATACGCAAATAAAATACATCATATTTTTAATACTTCTTATAAGTTAAGAGTATGATATTTTGCTTATTTTCCATAAATATTTTTTTTATCGTATCTCTGATTGATATGATTCTGTGGTGGTATTCTTATAAAATTCTTATGTAATGGAATTATATGGATCAAAGAAACAGACATTTTATGGCAATAAAAAAATGCTACTTTTACTTTAAAAAAAAAAACATTTATATTATCAATCGAACAAACCTGGAGCAACAACGAGTAGCTTTTGAACGACTGGACTCTTGGTCATATCTGTTGAAGTCTTTGTAGTGACTGTTGCAGATTGAACCTCAAAAGTGCACCCCAAAATTGCAAAGCCAAACAACAGCAATTTTCTCCAATCCAGGTTGATCATGATGCGCAGTTTATTATATAATATTGAGAGTGTGATTAGAACGACCAGCTCAACTCCTAATATTATTTTTGAATGAATTAACCAGGATATTCTCTTGCTGCTTAAATACTGAATCGTTTATGGCATATGAGTGACACCGCAACGATTAAATCTACATAAATTTTACTATATGTATTTATTTGTCCGGAAATGCTGTATATCATATTCATCTAGATCAAAATAATTATAATTTCAATACACACATTAATCTTTTTTTTTTTTTTTTTTTTTTTTTTTTTCATTTCCCGCAACTATATATCAGTTTAAAAAGCGGCTATTCTAATTAAAAGCATGAAACTTTCAGGGATAGTAGATATGACCAATAGGAGCACTTTTAACACCAAGCCGAATTTTGGGACGCGTACAGTTCTCCTAAATTGACCTTTGACCTCCGAGCACAAATAATTTTTTTGTGGCTTTCCTGATCGGTTTTCGGAAAAATTTGTAAGGGTTATAACAAAAGTTGTTGGAAATATAATTTTACATATCTCAAACAAAAAAAAAAAAAAAAAAAAAAAAATCAAAGTCGTATATTATATTATATTTGACATCATTTAATTGTCTTTTAATATTTGTAACAGTATAAATATTCTTTTTCCTGACAATTAAATTCTCCCCAATCAAAATTGAGATAAAAATATGAGGACAAAATTATTGCCCTTAAATTTAGAGTTTTTTTTTTAAGTTATTTTGAGCATTCTAGAGTATAGGTATAGGGGGTATACTTAATTTTAAATAATAAACACACGAACAAAAATTAGTACGTAATAATTATGCTAGCTAATTTTCAGTATAATTTGTTCCATACAGCATAATTTATGCTTTACTGCATAATAACTATGTTACAAAGCATTGTTATGTTGTACAGCATAATTATTTATGATGTTCTAATTTAGCATTATTTATGCTATAATGACATAAATGTAGCATAAATTACGTAATTTATTTTTTCTGTGCACTTTTTTTTCTTTTGTAATTGCATTATGTTGTACACATTGTTTTTAATAAATAAATAAGATTATGCATTAATTATAAAACCAGTTAATATGTGTTTAGAATCCTTTATTTATAGTTTTCCGTAGCCTTGGTGTCAATACTTATATGAATGGTGCTACGTCACCGCCTGTAAGAAGCATCCCAAGTCAAAGTAATGAAAAAAACAAAAACAAAAAAAAAAAAAAAAAAAAAATCATGCCGATATAAGAAAGAAGAAAACAACTTCATTAATAAATGTGAAGAACTGTATACGCCTTTACGGCATAGTGACACCGCAACGATTATGCCTACATAAATTTTACTATGTATTTATTTTTCCGGAAATTTGGTATATCATATTTATCTAAATCAAAATAATTATAATTTCAATACGCACATTAATCATTTTTTCATTTCCCGCAATATATATCAAATTGCAAAATACGTAATTGTAATTTAGATACAAAAATTCATTAACTTTCATAAAAAAATATATTACATTTCATTTAATTAACTTAATTTTAAATAAAATACTTTTTTTTCCAAGTGCTGTGTTATTGTGGGGACTACGTTTTCTACATTTTTGTAAAATATGCATTATAATTATATAAAACAAGTTTATGTGTGTGTTTAGAATCCTTTATTTATAATTTCCGTAGTCTCGGTGTCAATACTAAACAACAATATACTAATACATTTTCCTGTTCTTTCTCCTCCCCCTTTTTTTCTTATTTTTTACACTCATAGTATATAATATATACTGTATATTATATATTATATATTTTTTTAATTGGTCTGTTCACAATGACGCATAAATTCACATAACTCTTACGTGAAGACATACAACAATCAATGCTATTTGGATTTTTACGTAAAATTTACGTGAATTTACGCGTTATTGTGAACAGGCTCGATTCACAAAAATATGAAAATATCATAATATGTAAAAGTACTGTTCGTAAAAAGAGTTTTTCTCTAAAAAGTGTGAATGTTTTATTATTAATTGTGAATCATGACTTAAATAAGTCATATTATTTTTAATGCGCGCAATATAAAATGTTTTGATGAAATTAAAATAATAATACTAATAAAATCAGGCCTCCTATTTAAAATATGCGTATACAGATTTTTTTTTTTAATTTTTTTTTAAAATTTTAAGTATGCTTACATAATTCAATATTTTTATTGTGTAATAAATTTGGAAGATAAGGTAATCATAATTTAAAACCAAAATTTACATACAATTAATTTAAATTTATTATAAATAATAATATATTGCTCCGTTTGAACAGAACGTAATTGGAAATCTATCGTAAATTATAATAATTAGAAACACAGGAACATAGCTAACTGTCAGTGAGATATTATGGTTTATTTGATTAAATTTCAGGAATGCTCGTAAATCTTTTAATTTGACTTTTATCATATAGTAATCAATGTAATCATCCTCTACAATAATACAAGTGAAAAAAAAAAAAAAAAAAACTGGGATAAAGGAATAATGAACTTAATTTTATATAATTTATATTTTTTGTAATCTCTTTATTATTATTTTTTTTGTGTGTGTATGTGTATGTGTATGTGTGTGTGTGTGTGTGTGTGTGTGTGTGTGTGTGTGTGTGTGTGTGTGTGTGTGTGTGTGTGTGTGTGTGTGTGTGTGTGTGTTTGTCATTGCCATAAATTCCATTTACCAACCAACGGATAAATTCATGATAATTTATTTCGAGGTAATGAATTTTTATAGCAATAATAATATAATGTTAAAATAAATTAAACTCATTATATAACAATAAAAAAAACTTGAACAATAAAAATCATAACCTAATTATTAGACTTACAATTAAATTTATTATTATTATTTATTATTATTAAAACAAATTATAAACCTATCATTATTAGAAGACTTGCAAATGGGGTTTATTGAGAAAAGAACTCAGAGCTCAACGAAACATTCTTAACGTAAAGTGCTTTTATGTATAGCAGACGACTTCCTGTCGTTCCTGTCTTTCGATACTTTCTTATGGGGGAACGAAGCAGCTATAACTCGAATTGAAATTTTACTCGATATACTGAAATTTATACTGTATAGTTAACTGAGTCTCAAAGTTGTTTTATTTTCCTGAATTTCAATCAATTAGGTTAACAGCGATGTTTTATACAATTGATTTGAAATTAAGGAAAACAAAGTAAAAATTTCAAAATCGAGAAAATTTCTAATTAAATTGTGTATCCGCATGACATCATTTATTGCGCTTCGATGTCATACTGGAGTAATGAATAGCATTGCTCAGCATAGGACAAACTTTGTTTTCGGCTATTTTCTTTGGGAAATCAGTTAATTTTTTTATATTGTTATTTTTCTCACATCCTTGATATTACTAATTCAACCTATTATTAGTATCAATGCACTCAAAAGTATTGCTTATAGTATTTTTAAACTACCTAAATTAGTTTTTTTTTCCTATACCGACCCATGTATTGAGTTATCCAACATGACGTCGACTTTAACATGATTCGAATGCATATAAACCTTATATAGTTGCTACATTCTCGATTCTCCTATTATAAAACATATTAAATCAAGACATTAACACTAAATGGAGGTTATCGGTTTAAAAAAAATGCTTAAAAATGAATATGGCTTAAAACACGTAAAAGTATGTCTATAGGATTTCTCAATTAAAGTTCTCCGAAATCGGTGCAGAAGTTTTCTCAAAAATCGCAAAAAAAAAAAAAAAATAATAAAAAAAAATAAGCGTAATGTTAAATTAGGGGACCCTTTTTAGCTTTCCCCGCGTCTCCACGCGCGCTAAACCGATAACCTCCGTGCCTAAATGTTAGTGCTGTTATGGGCTCTAAGGATCTTGTTAATTTTTTTCACTAAAAACTTACAAGTTTGCATTTTTTTTTATTTAATAAATAAAATATATGATAAAACAATTTCAAGTCAATCACATTAAATAATACTACACTACTACACATATAAGCATTAAATTAATATATGAATAAATAAATAAACATAAATAAATATGAGAAAATACTGTATAAATCAAAATATATTATTAGAAAAACTCTAAGGTTTAAATAACTCAATAATTACCCTGAACACTTTTACAATATTACTTCATTTTATGTTAGAATATTTTACTTTTTCTTACTTTTAAAATCGTAAATTGTAAACTATTTTAATACAATAATTATAAATTTATTCAATACACTATTTTGTTAATTCAAGACAAATTTTTTATTTAACATCATATTTGTAAATAGACTTTTATGTATAATATTTCTATACTTTATATAAATTGCAAATCATTACCTATAAAATTTAGAGACATAGGTTATATATTATACAAATTATTGGAACGCCTGCAAGTTTCACAGATAGGCTTTTTGCTCCACATCTACTTTGTATTGCTACTAAAATTGCTACATTAAAACAGCTACAAGTAAATATAATAATATGCAAACTTGTAGTAGGTTGTGGTAAAGATAAATACCATTTTTGAAGATGATTTTTACCTGAAAAATCAGGGCTAATTTAATATTGCCGATGAATCCAATTTAAATTATTAAAATAAAAATTAAAAAAATAATAATAATAAAAACAGGAGAAAAAAAATTACAATTCATTTTTTGTTAAACTCACGTACTAAAATTCCAAAATAAATAAAGAGAAAACTGCGTTTTTCAATTGTATCAATTAGAATAAATACGTGACTTCAATATGTTTGACTATTAATTAGGTACAGCTCTGGCCAAAAGTTTGAGAACGATTTGTGTAAGCAACCCGCAACCACCCTATGTTATCTTTATGGGAAAACGCTGCGTCCGCCGCTGCCCCGTTCTTAAACTTTTGGCCAGAGCTGTACAACACATTTTTGTTTTGTATAATATTTTTTTATACAAAAAGTTTAATTAAATAAGCTATTTTGTATTCGTAAAAAACAATATATAGAAATAATAATATTTATCGATTTTATCCAGTCACGTTCAATTGGGTCATGTATATATTTCGTATACCAATAACAAAAAATTATGTCAATAAACTTGTGATTGTAAGTTTAGGAATATTTGTTACTGTTTTTCTCAAATCATCGACGTCACAACAATAACCAAACCCTAATATTTGATTATACGGTTGCCAACGTAACCACTTAATCTGATAACAAACATCACTACATAAAGGTATAAAATTATTTAGATAAGGATTATTTATACCTACAAATGCAATACCTTTTTGAGATTTTGGTTCATATAATACTTTCCAAAATAATTCTGGTACTTTTATTTTACCTTTATTTGTAGGATCAATATATAAATATAAAGGTTGTTGTTTATTATTTGTATCTGGTAATGTTGCAATTCCATGTGTTCCAGTATAAATTATAATATTTTCATTTGAGTTAGCTGTATAACTTCTTACACTATCCTCTAATTGCATCCAATTCCCACTATTAAATTTTGGCCATTGTGGTGCTGCATTAACATACCAAAATGTCGCTCTTTGTTGTGATGAAAAAATGTAATCAGCACGAGCAGTTAAGTGACCTCTCGCTAAAAAATAATCACCTTCACCAATATATTTATCTGCTAACGTTTTGGATCCTAAAATTGCAGCAAAAGTAGCTTTTTGACTGTTTTGTTCGTATTTTGTATCTATATTTATACCAGGAAAAAAATTTCCTTTTAAAAAACTTCGTCGTGATGAATCTCCACCTTGAGCTGCTGATATAGATGGTAGTTGTACAAATTTTGTATAAATTGAATTGAAATTTTTTTCATCAAAACATGTTTTCATAATTGTATAGTAACTGTTATCAGGTAATTCAAAACCTATATCAATTATTACGTAATAAGCACCAGGTATTTCACATTTTTCTAATGGATTCTTTTTTGCAGAACTTGTTACGACATTTAAACAATTGAAATCTTTAATTGTTATTTTTGTATTTAGATGTGGAGTTGTAAAAAAATTATTACTATCACAAGTTGCTGTAGTTTGAGGAACTCCAATCATTGTTATGCTATTTTTATCTCCGGGACATGCTACAATGAATTGTTCTCCTGATTTGATATCAATGATTCCTTTTGTATTATAGGCATTAAGAATCCAAATACATCTTTGGTGCCTCCTTTTCTTAGTAGAAGTGGTTGGTTGCTGGGCAAATCGGTCTTTAAATTGATTTGGCATAATGCTAGAAAATATAAAAAATGCATAGTTTACAAAAATAATAAAAATAATAATAAAATTTAAAAAAGCAAATATATATATATATATTATATATATATATATATAATTATATATATATATATATATATATATATATAATTAGTTATAAATTTATTATTTGCTGATCAAACTGTTATATACAAAAAATCATTATTAGAAAAGGTATATTATGTAATTATTAAAGGCTTAATTTGAAAATTATGTAATAATATTTTTGAATTAAAAGCCATGCTTCAACTACTTCGTCACGTGTTTTCTCAAAAATCGCAAAAAAAAAAAAAAAATGCGTAATGTTAAATTAGGGGTCCCGCACCTTCTTCCAGCGCACTTTTGATTGGTGCTACGTCACTTCCTGTAAAAAGCATCCCAAGCCAAAGTAATAATAATAACAATAAACATGCGGGATATGAAATAAGAAGAAAGCAATTCCATTAATAAATTAAATATGTGAAGAAAAAAAGTTGCAAAATAATTAAATTGCTTTACAATATTTGTCATCACCCCATCAAGGTTTAAAAATTTATATCCCGTCATTATTACAATTTCCATTTTGTTATACATTAATTTCAAATTAAAAATTGAAAACAAAGTTAATTATTATTACTTTATAGTTTATATTGTATCTGTAATATAAATAATACCGTATAAAACAAAAATCATAAATAATAATTGCAAATTTTCAACTATACGTGAAAATCTTGCTCTTGCAATTATTGTATGTTTATAAATAAACATTGTTATACATTACGTTTAATAAATGTAAAGTAAAATATTTTTACCTTTAGGTTTTGAAAAATATGATATAATTGCTCCTCGTTTTTTCAGTACGACCTCCTCTTCAATAGGTTCCGCTGGATTTGGTTGAGCCTCAATAATAGAAATTAATATAATAACAATTAATAATTTACAAGAAAATGAAATGTTAACCATTTTCCAAGAGTAAATACAGATATCTTATTAATTGCTCATGCAGAGTTGCAACCCAGTAAACACGACCACGAGGAAACCACGAGGAAACCTCGTGGATTGTCGTGGACCTCAACTGGTGGACCATATGTCATCAATTACGACGAGTTTTCCACCAGTTCGTAGAATGGTCCACCAGCTTCCACTAGTTTTTTTTAATTATTTTTTTTTAGCACGATGAAAGAACTAAAGTTATTTAATTAATATATACTTCTGAAATTTATTTAGAACATCTTTTCTGGATAAAAAAATCGAGTTACATCCAAAAATGCAATAAAATTTCTAACGGGTTGGTAACTTTTTGAAAAAAAAGCACTTTTGGGCAAAAAATTTAAAAAAACGAAAATTTTTTTTTATTGATTCTAGTAAAAGATTAAAAATTAAACACTTTTTATTATTCTGCATTTTTTATTTTTTTGCATAGAATGCACAGAAAATCGTGTACCACGAGATTTTTTCTTTTTTTTAAATCTCATAGAAATTTCTACTAGCTTTTCACGAGTTTCAACAAGATGGCCAATTCTGTAGATTTCTGATCAAGCAGTGATAAAAATAATAAATATTTGATATTGGATTATTTTTACGTCAATTAAAACAAAAATAAACTGGTCGAAATAGGTGGATATTAGGTAGACACTCGGAGAACGTGGAGCTTTCCACCAGTTTTCTCCGAGAGTCCCCAAAGGTCCGCGAGTCGTGTTTACTGGGAAGTGATTTTACCGTTCCCTTTTGCGTTGCGCGACTTTTTCTAATTACTTTTATTATACTGGTGGATCTAATATATATGATTCAGTCTGCGCTCTCTGCGGGAGTGTGCAATTCACACAAGTGCTTCAAACAAAAAGACAAATTATTCCCTATTTATAGCAGCATACACTATATTTGATAAGGGCAGGACAGTGGTCAAAACTATATTGCTTTTGGTTAGAAAAGATATGAAAAATACTGTTCTCCTATATGTGTTGATTTGTTAAATGGATAATAAGAGCTTATCGCATGTCTTATCTTTCATGTACGATAGCCAATCTTTGCGAAAAGGTTTGGATCATGCCGGACAGCGGTCAAACCTTTCTTTAAAATCGCCTTTGGTCAGAAAAGATAAGAAATATTGCTCTCGTATTGGTTGATTTGTAGAAACGGATAATTTTATCGTATTTTTTTATCTTTTCTGTGCGATATATAGCCAAGTTTAGCAAAAAAAAAGTTTGAGAATATAGCGCTCAATTCTTATCCCACCCCTGCGATAGCTAAGATTCCTTTAAAATATGCGTATACAGTAACAAAGTTTTTTTTTTTTTTTTTTTTTTTTTTTAGTTTTTACATGATCCAATATATTGAATGTGTAATAAATTTTGATAAAATGTCAATCCTCATTTAAAACCAAAATTTGCATATAATTATGTAATCAAATTTATTTCAAATAATAAAATATTGCTCCGTTTGAAAAGAACATAATAGGAAATCTTCTATCATAAATAAAATTGTAATAATTAGGAACACGTGTACAGCTTATACTTTCAGTGAGATATTATGATTTATTTGATGAAATTTCAAGAATGCTTGCAAATCCTTTCATAATTTTATATAATTAACATCCTCGACAATCATACGCAGTTACAAGAAGAAAAAGTCAGCTTGGATAAAGGAATATAAAATAATGAACGTATACAATTGATATTTTTTGTAATATCTTTATTATTTTAATGATTTTGTCAATGCCATAAATTCCATTTATCAACGGATAAATTTATACATTTTTTTAAATTATGAATTTTTACAGCAATTATAACAAATAATATATTTTTTTAAATAAAATTAAACTCATAAGATTTAATGACAAATAAATATCATAACCTAATTATAAGACTTACCATTTTTTTTTTTTTTTTGAATATACAAAATAGTAAAAACCTATCAAGAGAAGATTTAAAAATGGGGGTTTAAGGAGAGGAAAAAACAAACAAAAAACTTAAAGAATTCAACAATACAGCAGCTAACGTAAGTGTTGTAGCAGACGGCTTCGTGTTCCTGTCTTCATGATTTAACATTATATACTTTATGGGGAAATGAAGCAGCTTAACTCAAAAGTTAAAAAGAAAAAAATCTCGTTACTGAAATTTTTACTGCGTAATTTACTGAGTTTCAAATATATATATATATATTTATATATATATATTGGGGCTAACCGATTATAGTAAATGATTTTAATCATATGCAAAGTCATTTGCATACGATATTTCTATATTTTAATAATATTTTAGTATAATATCAATATCCGTATGAGTGAAAAATCTTCTAAATTTTACATTTTCTCATATCGCCTTTATTTTACTACACACAGGTGGTCTGCAGACTTGCCGTCTCGCCACCTGCATTTGCAACTATATTATTTCTATTGTATTTACATGTCAACTCTTGACATGAATATCTTTATTTGTGATCTTTTGGAGTTTTCATACCAATAACTATAAAAGTTAAGTGCTGGTTTTTCAACCCTATTGTCACTACCATAAACCCTCCGCGCCGACGGGTCTGGCGTTTGATGTCAACCGAGTGGTGGTCCAGGGAGCCGCGGCAGGGCATTGCACTCGGTGGTTGTAAAGAGCATCCGAGTCGCACCCTGGCCATCCACTCAACGCCGTGCGCGGGTGTCAATATTTGCTTCCACGCAAATATTGAAAGTGAAAACAGCCCTCAGCTGACTGAGCATATAAAAGCTCAGGGTAGAGGCTGGGGGAGGACAGTTGATCAGCTATTTTCTAACCTGAGTGGTCTCAGTGTTAGCTACAAATTAAGTTATACACACAGTAACATTGTCTTGACATTATTAGTTAAAATAATGAAAAAGTGAGTGATTTGAATTAAAAATATAATAATAATAATATTCATTATTATTATTAGAATTAATAAGTATATTAATTCTTATTATATTACAAATTAAATTCAGTGAAGTGAATAATACATCAGCACATATAAGGACTATCAAGGACTTTAAGCCTTGTGTGCTCTAGGTGGTATTTCTAAGTTATATTGTCTGTCTATCATATTGCAATTATTGTATATGTTATTCTACTGATATCATAATGACATCAACTCATATTCTTCGCACTTAAAATAAATATTAGTTTGGATCCTAAATTTGTTTGTAGTTTGACTTTTTATTTTACTTATAGTCTATAAAAAGTTCCCACGTTATAATTCAGCAGTCTATTAATTATTAAAGGTAACAAAATTTACACCTTAAATAAAATAATACAATTTTATTTCATATTTGCATATCAATATTTTCATATGCAAATCATCAGCTAGCCAAACTGCTTCAGATGGCGACCAACTAAAGGGCTTTTATAGACTAAAAGTGTACAATAAATTTATTCATGCAAACTATGATCCAATCTTTTAAATTATTTGTTTTTTGATAATATCACTGTAATTTTTGTATAATTAATATTATTACATTTGTATACAGTGCACTCTGTGTGTACCTTGTTTATAACATATTAGCCTATTGTAATCTATAATTTATCACAATGGCTAATAGTAATCAAGATACTGTTATCGTTGATGAAGTTCAGCAGGTTGCTGGCACATCATTAAATTCAAATGAAAGTAATTTCTTGTTAAATGAATTTATGGCACATATGCAAAATTCTTTTGATACTTTAAATAGAAAAATTGATCAAATGCAGGGTGTAGACACTCAAGTTGGTGGCTTGCGGCAAGAAATGTTGCAGTTACAACAGCGGCTGCAACAAATCGAACAACAAGCTACTAACAATGACGCTCCATCCGGCATTGAAGTCACTGATAATAATTCATTTCAAAATAATGAAACTAACTCAAATAATGCGTCGCAAAGTAGTATGAAAGTCATTTCTGCTATTGTGAAAAAATCTCAACCAATGTTTGATGGTAAAAACATACATTTTATGGATTTTATCAGTGATTTGGAAGATTATTTCTCATTATGTGGACTTGACGACGCGTCACGCGTGCTCGTTACATTCAAATGTTTAGAAGGTGCTGCTAAAGAATGGGGTAAATCAGTCAAGCATATTAAAAATTATATTTTATTTAAAAATAAACTAATTGAAGAATATTGGGGAGAAGATAAACAACGTGTGTTTGAGACTGAATTGCACTCTGGGAAATATTTACTTGATTCTGGCATCACCATGTACGATTATTTCATTAAGTTGTTAAACATTGCTCGTCACTTACGTCCTGTCAAGTCAGATTCAGCTATTATTGAAGCTGTTGTTAAGCATTATCCTGACGAGGAAGAAAAAGTATTAATCGCCGCTCGTTGTACCGGAGTAGACGAGACGAAAAAAATATTAGCACGACTTGACGAGCGTGCCGCGAAGCGCAAACGCGAAGCCACCGTCCGTGCTCGGAGCACAGCCGCGGTCCATGCCGCTACCTCTCGCGCGGAGCCGCCGCGTTCATTCTCTCGTAAGCCCGCGGGCTTACATATGTTGCAAGGCGCTACCTCGCAGCCAAACCCACTTAAGCGCCGCGGTAACTTCGTACCCCGCGGTAATGGGGGCAAGCGTTATAGGGGTCGCTACCCCAACAAAAGCAATTTTCTAAATAGAAATTTTAATTCAACTTTAAATCCTAACTATCAATATAGTAACAATTCACAAAATAATAGTGTTCAACCTAACAATGCACAGCAAAATAGTGCACAGCCAAGTAATTCTTACCATAATAATAATAATTCACAAAATCAAAATGATGTTGCTGAAAATAAATTTGAGACTAATCACAACATTAAGAGTTCAACTCAAACTTGTACTGAGGGTAGTTAAAATATGGGAAACTAAATACAGCCTGTAATTTAGGGGCAAAATTGCAGGCCAATGATGGTGACGCGCGGTACTCCATTGTTCTCCATATTTGACGACCCAAGGTCAGATTTATTAAGTGAAAATACAGAATCAACTGCTAAGCATCGGAAAAAATGCCCACGTGTAAAATTAAATGTAAATGACACTAATATTGAGGCATTAGTTGATTCTGGTGCTGAATTAAGTTGTATTTCAGCACAATTATATAACACATTAAATGTAAATAATTCAATACCTACTTTACCTGTTACGGGAATAACAGTAGTCGGCGCTACTGGCAGTAAAACGCGTAACATAAAAAAGCAAGCCTTTCTTAATGTAAATTTTGTAAATAAGTTAAATACAGAAATATGTTTTCTTGTTGTTGATGGTTTGCAGGTGCCTATGTTGCTAGGGGCAGATTGGCTCGATGAAACTTTATCTGCGATTAATTTTGCAAATAAGGAGTTACTCGTTACAATAGGGCAGTGTACGCACCATATTGAAATTTTGACCGGTGACGAAAATGATAGCAGCCATGTAAATTACATAGGCGTGGGTATACATTACAACAGAGAACAAATGTTTTCTGAAACAGCTTTTCAGCAGACAATGCTCAGTAATGCCACTATCATTCGTCGCGTAATGAACGTAAATATGGAAAAAATACAAGCCTATTCAGCCGCGCAACTAGCCGCAGAAGCACCTACACCATATAAAATACGTCAAATAATTAAGAAAAATACAAATTTAACACGCAGTCAAAAAAATAAAGTAGCCAGGATTCTTATAAAAAATATTAAAGCGTTCTCAAATACTCCTGGTCGTGTTAAGGATTATGAATACAAAATTAAAATTAATGAAAACATACCGTATAAGGCTATGCAATATCCTATCCCACACAGCACGGTTTATCCAATAGATATTCATTGGATATCCCAATATCCAAAATATATCCCGTCCATTTTATATGAACCTTAAATGTCTATGGGATATTTAGCTTGGATATAAAAAAACAAATCCAAAATTAATTATCTACTTATTTTCAACCCGTTTTTCTCATGAGCTGACAATTATATTATGTTTTATTTATAATTTTAATCAATAAATATATTTTGGGGCAATTTTTTTATATCCACTGGTATATCCATAGAATATGCAAGAGTGGATATATAAAATTTCACTCACAAAATTAGTTTTATTGAGAGATTTTATGATATATGTTATGAATTTATTTACCTAAAAGTTATATTTCATGCTATTTGATTTTTTTAGTCACTTTAATTTTAAATTCTTTATATCCATTAGATATCCCAAAAATATCCAAATATCCATAGGTATATCCACCAGGGGGCAGCGTTTATTTGTGAATTTTAAATGATGCTAATTTTTTTATATCGTGCTAAATAATTAATTTTAAAATAGTATAAAGTATGGGTTTTGTGCATTTAATTATAAGCAAACAATTCAAATCATAAAACAACTACAATTTTAATAATTAATTAACTTAATTTAATTTTGAAAATCCATCTCTAACTTTTTAAGTCAGACTGAAAAGTTGTGGTAATAATATCCTCCGAATATCCATGTTATATCCTTCAATTTCGTGTCTCAGTGGAAGACACGCAACTTTAAGTCATGAATATTTTCTGACTTGGGCAAAAACCAAAAGCCCTTCCCCCGACCTGGGGGGGGGAGGGTTGGGGGTTTGCCCATGTTAAATGAAATCACACAACTTTGACAAGTCATTAATATTTTCGGACTTGGGCACGCACACCGCACACCAATAGCACTTCCCCGGACCTGGGGGGGGGGGGGGGGAGTTGGGGGTTATTATTTGCCCATGTAAAATTGGGAAAATACTGAAAACAAAGTTAAAAAATACATTGCCTATATACCCCCCACCCCCCAAAACCCCCAAATTTTTTCTATCATATCGCATTTAATTTAACATTAAGTGTACTTTTTTTAATATATCCCATAGATCTACATGGTATATTCCAGCGGGCGGGACATTTGGATTTTCTGTGGACCTTCAGCGGAGATAAATGGGATATATTTTGGGATATACGTAGGATATCTAAAGGTCATTCAGTGCTGTGTGGGATACCTATAGCGTATCGCGCCGCGACGGACGCAGAGATAAAAAAGATGTTAGCTTTACGTATAATAAAAAAATATTCTACTCCATACGTAAATCCACTCATCCCTGTTATAAAAAGGGATGGTTCTATTCGTCTTTGTCTTGATGCGCGCCGCTGTAACAAACTAATCATACCGGACTATGACGGTCCAGTATCTCCTGAAGAAATTCTTCAGAAGTTCAGTAATAAAAAATATTTGTCAACGTTTGACCTAACGAGTTCGTTCTGGCAAGTACCGTTGGCGGAGGAATCAAAACAATACACCGGTTTCATATATGGTGGTGAAACATATGTTTTCAATGTCACTCCTTTTGGTTTATCAATTAGTGTAGCTAGTCTACACCGTTGCTTAACTGAAAAATTGGGACCAGAGGTACTTGACTTCACCACAATATATGTAGACGATTTATTGTGTGCCAGTGAAACATTCAGTGAGCATTGTATTCAATTAAATAAGCTATTAAGCCGTGTTATCGAGATCGGTATGACAATAAAATTGTCAAAAATGCAATTATGTCGTAATGAGGTTCCGTACCTCGGCATGGTGCTCACACCGAACGGAGTATTACCCGATAAATCTAAAATTCAAGGCATTTCTGATTTTGTACGTCCCTCAGATACAAAATCGTTGCAAGAATTTATCGGTACGTGCGGTTACTTGCAGCGGTTTACTCCGCTTTACTCACAAATTATGTCTCCGTTATACGAGTTGCTTAAAAAAGACAAACATTGGGAGTGGAATAACATGCATGAAAATTCTTTTATATCAATAAAAAAGGTGTATGAAGAAGTTGGTATGTTATTCCACCCAATGCGTGGCAAAAGATTCTATCTCGAGTCAGACGCGAGCTTACGCGGTCTTGGCGCATTAATTTATCAATTAAATGACTCAGGAGAGAAATGTATCATAAGTTGCGCCTCTCGCAGCTTAAAAGCTGCAGAGAAAAATTATAGCATCAGCGAGTTAGAATTGTTAGCAATACAGTGGTCATTGTGTAAATTTCGTTATTTTATTGCTAACTCACCGTTAACAATTAAAACTGACCATAAAGCGCTGTCATTTATGCTTAAATGCCGTCTCCTCAACGCGCGTCTCACTCGCTGGATACTCGCTATCCAAGATTACAATTTTGAGATAGAGTACATTAAGGGTAAAGAAAATTACTTTAGCGATGCATTGTCACGTAATGCACCCGATGTTGGCGTTGCACCGAGCTCTCGTGTGCTTGGGGACGCCAACGAGGTGATAATCGCTAATATCAGCTCATATTTACATGTAAATACTGATATTAGTTATGTGACAATTGCACCCATTAAAGTTACCTATAACCTTGACCTACCTGAACTTAAAAACTTACCTGAGTTACAAGAACTTGACCCAAAGTTAAAGGAAATACGAAATCTCATTAAAAATCACAATAAATCAATCACGTCTACAAGGCTTGAAAATACATTAAATGATCACTTAATATATGAGCAAGTCTTATTTAAGAAATGTGATAATGTATGGAAGGCCTGTGTACCACGTGATCTGGTGTCAAAACTCGTAAAAAATATCACGAGTATTTTGGTCATTTTGGTACATGCAAAATATATCATAAGATATATGAAAATTTCGTATTCCCTCACATGTTGACCAAGGTCAGGAAAATTGTTGCCAGTTGTGACATATGTCAAAAAGCAAAACATGTAAATCGCCGCTACCGAGGGGAGAGTCAAAGTAATGTGCCTAGCGAGCCAGGTGAGCTGGCTGTAGACCTGTACGGGCCCCTCCCTTGCGGTCGCGGGGGTGTCACTTATGTATTCATTGTCTTGGACATATTCACAAAATTTGTCGTACTGTATCCTATAAAAAATATCACTTCAAAATACTTGTTATCAAAATTATTAAATGAATATGTTCCACATGTAAATAAAATAAAATCAGTTCTTAGTGATAATGGGACTCAATTTACGTCTAAATTATGGAAAAAAGTACTTGCAGAAAAAAATATTAAAATTAAATATTCCGCGGCATATACTCCTACGAGTAATCCGTCGGAAAGGCCTTTAAAAGAAGTAAATAGAATAATTCGTACTTATCACCATAATAAACATACTAAATGGATTGAAATTTTACCAGATATAGCTCGCTGGATCAATATCACAATCAATGAAAATACGGGATTTTGTCCGTATCAGCTTCAACATGGCCGTAAGCCTGATTCCGAGCTAGCAGACTTGGTAAAGTTTCCATCCGAGATTAGTATGCAAAGAAATCACAATGAAATGTATATAATTGCTCGCAAAAATATGCTCAATAAAGCAAATAAACGTCAAAAATTAGCTAACAGTAATTGTACTATTACTATGTTTAAAAAAGGTGACCTTGTACTAGTAAGAAATCACAAATTATCTTGTGCATTAAAGAAAGAAGTATCTAAATTTTTCCTTTTATATGAAGGTCCGTATAAAATACATGCTGTTGTAGGGCCATGTACTTACGCTATTGCTGAAGTTAATGGCAACGAGCAAATTTCAATTCAAAATATTAGAAATATAAAACCATATAATTCACCTATCTGTTAAAAAAAGTTTCTTGCTAAAAATATTATATAAAAATGATTCAAATGTTTATAAATATAAAATATCTTAATATTCAAATTTGTTTAAAATATTAACTTTATAATATTTTAACATATTTTTATTAAAAATGTCTTTCAGTTTTAAAATAAATAAAAAAATGTGTGCATAAGTAACAAAATCTTAATAAAAATGTAGCGTAAATTGCATGAAAATTACTTAAAATTCAATAATATTATGTATAATATTATAAACTAATAATATCTCCTGTGAATGGTTTCCATGGTTCCCAATTCACTTAAGGCGAATGCCAGGAGAAAAATATGTATATAAATTTTCCATGGTTTTTAATAATAATAATAATAATAATAATAATAATAATAATAAAAAAAAAAAAAAAAAAAAAAAAAAAAAAAAGGATCCAATAATAACTTTACAATTTATGCAAATTTAAAAAATTGTGTATTTCTAGATATAAAAATGTGCTTGTATTATGTCAAAACTTGTATATTATCTCTTTTAAAATCATAGTTTTAATCGATTGGAGCACCAGACAATAAATAAGTTTATCATGTGTCCTTAAAACGAACACGTGATAATCTTATTTAGGGGCAATTTGGGGCTAACCGATTATAGTAAATGATTTTAATCATATGCAAAGTCATTTGCATACGATATTTCTATATTTTAATAATATTTTAGTATAATATCAATATCCGTATGAGTGAAAAATCTTCTAAATTTTACATTTTCTCATATCGCCTTTATTTTACTACACACAGGTGGTCTGCAGACTTGCCGTCTCGCCACCTGCATTTGCAACTATATTATTTCTATTGTATTTACATGTCAACTCTTGACATGAATATCTTTATTTGTGATCTTTTGGAGTTTTCATACCAATAACTATAAAAGTTAAGTGCTGGTTTTTCAACCCTATTGTCACTACCATAAACCCTCCGCGCCGACGGGTCTGGCGTTTGATGTCAACCGAGTGGTGGTCCAGGGAGCCGCGGCAGGGCATTGCACTCGGTGGTTGTAAAGAGCATCCGAGTCGCACCCTGGCCATCCACTCAACGCCGTGCGCGGGTGTCAATATTTGCTTCCACGCAAATATTGAAAGTGAAAACAGCCCTCAGCTGACTGAGCATATAAAAGCTCAGGGTAGAGGCTGGGGGAGGACAGTTGATCAGCTATTTTCTAACCTGAGTGGTCTCAGTGTTAGCTACAAATTAAGTTATACACACAGTAACATTGTCTTGACATTATTAGTTAAAATAATGAAAAAGTGAGTGATTTGAATTAAAAATATAATAATAATAATATTCATTATTATTATTAGAATTAATAAGTATATTAATTCTTATTATATTACAAATTAAATTCAGTGAAGTGAATAATACATCAGCACATATAAGGACTATCAAGGACTTTAAGCCTTGTGTGCTCTAGGTGGTATTTCTAAGTTATATTGTCTGTCTATCATATTGCAATTATTGTATATGTTATTCTACTGATATCATAATGACATCAACTCATTCTTCGCACTTAAAATAAATATTAGTTTGGATCCTAAATTTGTTTGTAGTTTGACTTTTTATTTTACTTATAGTCTATAAAAAGTTCCCACGTTATAATTCAGCAGTCTATTAATTATTAAAGGTAACAAAATTTACACCTTAAATAAAATAATACAATTTTATTTCATATTTGCATATCAATATTTTCATATGCAAATCATCAGCTAGCCAAACTGCTTCAATATATATATATATATATATATATATATATATATATATATATATATATATATATATATATATATATATATATATATATATATATAAATTTAATCAATTAGGTTATAAATTATTTTATAACCAATTGATTAGAAATTGAGGAAATCAACAGCTTTAAAGCTTATAGTATATACTATATACATTAAAATAAATAAAAATCGAGAAAATTTTCTAATTATAACTGCTACATTCTCCCATTATACAATATGTTAAATATAGACAGGAACACCAAATTGTCTGCTATCACCTTTTTAGTGTTGTTATAGGCTCTGAGGAGATTATTATTTTATTTTTTTCCCTATAAACCTATATTATACTTTTGCAAATCTTTAACAACATACCAATGTTGGTATATTTGATTTAAATATAGGCATTAAATTTAATTTAAATTTGAAAAAATACTGTTTATAAATTAAAATGTAAAAATATTAAAAAAAGAATAACTGAAAGATAATTTAAATAACTCAATAATGAATTGAACACTTTTACAATATAATACTTCATTTTATATGTAAGAAAAGTTTACATTTTCTTACTTTTAAGATCGCTACAATTTTCATAAAACATACCACTTTTATAACAATAATTATACATTTATTCGACACTTTATTTTTATTAATGATGCAAAAATATCACATATTATGATGTTTATAAAAAAAATTAAGTTATCTATACTTTATATTAATTGCAAAAATCATTACCTATAAAATCTAAAGACCATAGATTTTAGGTTTTATAAAAATTATTGTAACGCCTGCAAGTTTCATATGTAGGCATTTTGCTCCACAATCTACTTTGCATTTTTATAAAAATTTCTACTTTACAGCTACAAGAATATAAATAAAATAATATGCAAGATAAAATTATATTTAAAAATAGGCGAAAAACATACTATATAATTCCTTTTTTAGCTCATACGTATAGTAAAATTGCAAAATAAATAAAAACAAAAATGTTAATCAATTGAATCAATAAGAATAATTACGTACAGATTTAAATTTTTTGACTATTAATTATACAACACATTTTTAATTTGTTTAATATTTTCTTATACAAAAAGTTTAATTAAATAAGCCATTTTGCATTCTTAAAATGCAATATAGAGAAATAAAAATATTTATCGATTTTATCCAGTCACATTAAATTGGGTCAATATATATTATATATATGGGTCATGTATATATTTCGTATAACAACCAAAAAATTATGTCAATAGGCTTTTGATTGTAAGTTTAGGTATATTTTTTATTGTTTTTCTCAATTCATTGACGTCACAACAATAACCAAACCCTAATTTTTGTTTATTCGGTTGCCAACGTAACCAATTAATCTGAAAACAAACATCACTACATAAAGGTGTAAAATCATCTAGATAAGGATTATTTATACCTACAAATGCAATACCTTTTTGAGACTTTGGTTCATATAATACTTTCCAAAATAATTCTGGTACTTTTATTTTACCATTATTATTTTCATCAATATATAAATATAAAGGTTGTTGTTTATTATTTGTATCTGGTAATGTTGCAATTCCATGTGTTCCAGTATAAATTGTAATATTTTGATTTGATTTAGCTGTATAACTTCTTACACTTGATTCTAATTGCATCCAATTTCCACCATTAAATGTTTGCCATTGTGGTGCTACATTAACATACCAAAATGTTGCTCTTTGTTGTGATGAAAAAATGTAATCAGCACGAGCAGTTAAGTGACCTCTCGCTAAAAAATAATCACCTTCACCAATATATTTATCTGCTAACGTTTTGGAACCTAAAATGTCAGCAATGGTAGCTTTTTGACCTTCTTTAATGTATTTTGAATTTACATTTATACTAGGATAAAAAGTACCTTCTACAAAACTTGGTCTTGGTTTACCAGTTTGACCAGCTGATATGGATGGTGGCTGTACAAATTTTGCATAAATTGAATCTAAATTTTTTTCATCAAAACATGTTTTCATAATTGTATAGTAACTTTTATCAGGTAATTCAAAACCTATATCAATTACATAATAATCACCAGGTATTTCACATTTTTCTGATGGATTCTTTTTAGCAGAATGTTGTACAAAACTTGAACAATTAAAATCTTTGATTGTTAATTGTTTATTTAGATCTGGAGTTGCAAAAAATTGACCACCATCACAAGATGCTGTAGTTTGTGGAGCTCCAATTATTGTAATTTCATTTTTTTTACCGGGGCATGCTACAATGAATTGTTCTCCTGATTTCATATTAATGATTCCTTCTTTATTAGGCATCAAGAATCCAAATAAATCTTTGGTGCCTCCTTTTCTTAGTAGAAGTGGTTGGTTGCTGGGCAAATCGGTCTTTATATTGATTTGGCATTCTAGAACAATTATTGGAAGATGAATAAATAATAAAAACACATAACAGTAAAAGTTCAATTTATTATTTGTGTTAAATTTTAAGATAATGTAATTATTTTTGGGAGGTAAGAAACGCCGTGCTATGTAAAAAAAAAAAGAAAAAAAAAAGTATGCAATACATAGTTACTATTTTAAAAATTACGTTGCTATTTTGTATTTATTAATAAATACTTTACATTGACGACATAAATAAAAGCATACATCATGGGTAGTTTGAAATGAATTTAAAAACTATAATGCAGCGCGTTTATATTTCCAAGTTTACATAACTGTTATTAATGATCGTCTTGTATAAAATCAATGCTGGAATTTTTTATCGTATTAATTTCCTTCCTAGATTAGATCATATAAAAGTTTCTATATGGGTATTTTACATAGTACTTCCACTTTATATTTTTAAAGTTGAAGTAAATAACAAAGCATGAAAAAAAAAAAAAAAAAAAGTACATTAAAATTTTATTTTGTAATTATTTAACTTCGTTTTTGCTTTGGTTTCTTATATTATATAATAGATAAGTAATAATTTACTTCGTCATATAAGTACAAGTTATATAGTTAAACTATTTTCTTTACATTTTAAAGCCTTTTCTTCATATGAGTCTCCGTGTGACAAAATTTTCTCTAACAAAGCTCTAACATGACTCTAACATACTATTTTTTCTATGAAAAAGCTCTAACATTTCTCAAACATCCTCTAACTTTTTTTTGCTTTAATTTTATCAGCTCTAACATTCCTCTAACATTTTATGTTAGTGTCTAACATTTTATGTTATAAAATGTTAGTGTCTAACATAAAAATGTTAGTGTCTAACATTAAAATGTTAGTGTCTAACATTTTATGTTATAAAATGTTAGTGTCTAACATTGTACTTAGAATATTTTTACTTCAATTTTCAATTAGAAAAAATATAAAAACTTATTTTACACAATTTCCAGTGTTATATGCAAAAAATTAAAAAAATTTTAAGAATAAATAGTGTTTCTTTTTTATTCTGTAACTAGAATCAACGAAAAAAAAAATTTTTATTTTTTTTTCCTGCCCAAAAAGTGCGTTTTTTTCGAAAAGTTGCCAACCCGTTAGAAATTTTATTGCATTTTCGGATGTAACTCGATTTTAGATACCCAGATCAGTCATTCAGTAAAGAATTATAATAAAGAACTTTGGCTATTTTAGCTATATTAGAAATAATTACTGGCACTCAGTACTGATTTGAATATATATTTAATACTTTTAAAATGTTAGAGCTGAAATGTTAGAGCTTAGAATCTCTAACATTTGTCCCATGTTAGATATGTATGTTAGAGGAAAAAGTTAGAGAAAAGTTAGAGTAAATGTTAGAGCTTTTCATTCCACTCGGGATATAATAATATAGCTATATTATAGTTTCAAAAAGCGCTTCTTACAAATTCAACAAAGGTGATATCATACCGGGGATACTGATAAGAAACTCACCTTTATTGAAAATGTAAGAAGCACTTTTTGATACTAATATAGACACATATATCCCAAATAAATGTCATAAAATTGCATTATTTAAATATTTAAATGTATCATGATAATGGGTTCAAAAAAAGGGTTGGGGGAAGTATAAAAAAGAAAGCAAAATAGTTTATTAATATTATGATTTTTTTTCTTTTCAGAATATTATATGTCCCGTATTATATTATTATGTCCCGTATATATGTTATATTTCATAAATAGAAATTTAATTATTGCCTTTGGATGCTATGTTATTTGTTATTAAATATTGATAAAAATAGATATACCAGGGTATTATTCAAACGCGCATAATTTATTACACCCAGCATTAATATTTCAATAATCAATTACCGTTATTTGGGGGGAAAAATCGGACGAATTTGTAGGATATAGATATAGGTAATAAATTTATTGCTATTTGAATATAAAATTAAAAAAAAAAAAAAAAAAGCTTCAAAGTTGGGCAAGATTATTTCTTATTTCAATGGTTAATATCCACGATTGTAATGTCACTTTAATTTATTTTTCTTGTAAGTGCATCTTACCGGTGATGGAAAGAAAAAAAAATTAAACACGGTATACAGAGTATGCCTATTAAATGTTTTCCGGAATCCATGCAATTCATTCGTTATCTCAAAAATCACAAAAAAATAATTAAAAAATAATAATAAAAAAAAAATCACCCCATAAATAAACCACCCATGAAAAATTACAGAGTCCTCTCCTTTCTTCTAGCGCGTCTCTGATTTGTTGTTATTCGTCATCGCCGGTAAGAATGTATTACATTTTTTTAAAGTAAAATATCCAAGCAAAAGATATGTAAAAAATTAATCATTGAGAAAAAAAGAAGAAGAAGAAGAAAAATCATTAATATGTATGGCAAGAAACACAAAAGTTGCAAAATAATTAAAAGCTTTACAACTTGTCATCGCTCCATCAAGGTTAAAAAATATATTTCCTATCCCGTCATTATTAAAATTTCCATTGTCGTTGTAAAAATTTCATGTTAAAAATTAAAACCCTATAAAATAGTAATAAATTATATAAATAATGTCGTATAAAACAAAAATAATAATTACAAACTTTAAATTTCATGACAATATTTCTCTTACCTCATTTTAAGTTATTTATTTATATTTTATTTATTTATTTATTTATTTATTTATTTATTTATTTATTTATTTATTTATTTGCAACCAAAAACAAGGCTTGCGCCCATTACATTGGTGGTCGGTACACACGCAGTACATATAATCATATACATAACCATTTTAAAATTATCATCAAATAATACAAATTAAATATAAATGTATACCTCCAGATTTTGAAATTGATGGTCGTCGATTTTTCGGTGAGAGCTCCTCATCAATAGGTTCTGCTGGTTTTGCGCGAGCCTCAATATAAGAAATCAATACAATTACAATTAGTAATTTACAAGAAAATGAATTGTTAACCATTTTTTCTAGAGTAAAGCTACAGATATCTCGCTCATGCAGAGCTGCAATGCAAGTGATTTTACCGTTCACTTCGCGTCGTGCGACTTTTCTAATTACTTTTTTCGGATGTATCTTGCTATGTGATTCATTCGTGCGCTCTCTGCGGGAGTTTGAAGTTCACACAAGTGCTACCAACAAAAAGACAACGTTTGTTCTAGATTTGTTACTTATATTTCTTATTAACAAAAAAGTTTTTTTTTTTTTTTTTTTTTAATTATATGCTAACTTTTATTAAAACATACATATTTGATACACTCAAAATGTTTATTTATTTTTATTTATTTATCGCATCCTGTATCTAATCTGTACTCATATTGTCAGGATGAGGCTGAATTTGCGCATAATAGAATCGCACTCTCACATGCGACAAAAAAAGTAGTTATTTATTTTTTTTAATAAAATTTATTATTATTTTTATATTTTTTTTCTTTTATGTGTTTTCACATCCGATTTATTATTTTTATTATAATTTTGCATGCATATAGTAACAATAAAAAAAAACTCAGACCATTTTAATATTATACATACATATAGCATAGTTTTTTTTTTTTTTTTTTGAAAACTGTTTTGTAAAAATTTGGGAAAAAAGAAAGATTAGTAAATTTGATTTTATCGTTGTAAAACGTACAGCTCTGGCGCTCTGGCCAAAAGTAGAGAACGGGGCAAACTTTTGGCCGGAGATGTACAATTGTATTTTTTCAGATGTTATTTACTATTATTACAATTGTTTTTGGAAAACAATTGTTATTAATTTGGCTGAAAAAGCAATATATTGCATATGGAATATGGATATATAAAGACTTGAAATATATGATATATTTCAAGTCTCTATCTCAAAAACTAAAGAAGAGAAATTTTTCTGAAGTTGACAACACTTTATTATAAAATCGTGAAAGCGTAAATAGTGTAAATACACGTCAATGCGGGACGTCATGCTATTACTTACAGCTATAGTCAATAAAAATTTAAGGTATAATATATCACACCGTATATCCCTAAACTTATCATATAAAAATAGATACAGCTTTTTTGAATACACATTTTTGTTTCGTTTTGAGTGAAAATGCACCATAATCAGAATTAAAATTAACAATGCATAGGTAATTATAACCTAATTATAATTTATTTTTCATTATAAACTTATCTCATTATTTTATTGATCATGGACTTCTGTAGCGTTTTAAGTGGTAAATTGAGGAAGCTCTATTGCAAGTAGGTTACACAAAAGAGGTAGGTCTAAAAAATTATCAATCATAATTAAACGAAGAATTTATAAGTTTAAATGTGATAACCTTTTAATATGGTAAACCATTTTTAACAAAAGCATATTATTGAAAGTAAATTTCAATATAAAAATTAAATACGATAATATAGGGTTACCTCTCTTTGTACGTTGCCTTGTGCTCCCGTCACCGACACGCGCGCGTCCTTTTTAAATTTTGAACCACAGTGCGGTTTTCTGTAAAAAACCACAACTGAAAATAAAAAAAAACAAAGTTGTTATCGTTTACCTTTACGGTATTGAGTAATATTTATATTATAATACAAAATTTGTGCCCATTTTTTAAGTTTTGATTGCAATACTTGTTAAATACACAATATGGTTGAAGCTTTCTTCGAAGCATCGGTGGTTCAGTGGTAGAATGCTCGCCTGCCACGCGGGCGGCCCGGGTTCGATTCCCGGCCGATGCAACTTTTTGAGCTTCATCCTTCATCAGACCAAATTTATTTTGAGTTTTGACATACTTCCGTCAATCATTTCACTTTTCTAGACTGACAAAAATTACAAGGAGGGAAATAATCATGCAGCTAGCCTATACTTTCAATAACATTTGTATACTATTTTTGTATAGTTAAATCATAATATAACAAATAACATTATTACTATTTTATATGCTATACACAAAAGTTGGATATAATATAATTAATGTTTTTTTTTTTATTCCAATTTAGCAACATTTTTATGCCAAAGCTATAATGACGAAATATATATAACGCAATTTTTGTATATATAGGTATATACGATATTTCATTGATAGGAATTAATTTTTACACACCAGCTTTTTACTAAATCCGTCGTGGTTTTATAAAACCTGCTTCCCGTTAATTTTTGTGGTTTTCCGTTGTTGACATGTTAATGAAACAAAATTAATTACTTTTTTGTAACTTAATTTATCTTTCAAGATAAGTGCAATATTATAATCACGGTGTGTCCGGTGGTTAAACGTAACCGAAAAAATTCTTATTTCTAAAATACGCACTTCCTATTATAAAAAAAAAAAAAGTAATCAAATGTTACTCTTTTAAAAACTGTTTCAGACTATAAGATAAACTTTTAATGTTGTGGAGCTAAATAAGACCATGGCTGTATAAAGGATCTAATTATGATAACAATTAAAATAACAAGCTGCATAGAGCCTGAAACATAGGCAACTTTTCTATCATAACTGCTGCAAGAGTTGCCTGCTTTTCAGGCGCTATAGAACCATTTTAATTTCTTTTATATTTTTATGTATATTTGACTTGACCAATTTGTATTACATATACTTTTATTACACGATGTTCAAATAGACATTTATTATAATTTAACATTATCTTATACTAACTTAACAATTTTAATTAAATTATATATTCTTGAAGTTATATCGTTGTTTACCAACTTTCCTAAACTATCAAAGTTTTTCGCGCTTAATATAAGCTTACTAAAAATCCCGCAAGCAAATGGTGGCAGCACCGTCCAATCCTAGAAGATCGGCAAGGTAAGAAATATGTTGCAGAAAATGTTTTTTCATAAATCCATGATTAAATTATAAAGAATTAACCATCGACGGTTAAAAATAATTAAAATAGATAATTAATATTGTGTTTTATCCAAATTGATTAAGCGTTTATTGTATTTTACTGTATTTCATTGACATAATTGCCAAAGTAGGTTGAGGTTCAACATGTGATGGTGTTGACGTGTTTATCCAGCATATTTTAATTTGTATTAATAAGTCTTATTTTAATTTAGATGGCTGATACCAAGCCGAAGCCACAAGCAGTTAAGCGGAAGGCAGCTCCCACTGGAGAGCCAGCCAAGAAATCCAAGCCTAGAAATTACAACTTAGGAAATGGTGTGTACCGCTTTAGCAGAAGCCGCATGTACCATAAGAAGGCTTTATTCAAATTTGTGGGAAAAAAGACATCTAAACCAGTAAGTAAAATACTATCTTAAAGTTATGCATGTCTCAGGCAACTTATTTTTAGATCTGTTTCATAATTGGTATGACCAGCCTGTTTATTATTGTTGTCATCTGTGCTGGTATACATATACATACCGGTAGTTGGCTGTCACTTCAATCAAATCGTAATATATAATGTTAAAGGCTGTATGTATGTAGTGTAGTTGATCTATATCATCTGTCTCAGTGTTACCTTAGACCCTTGTATTTGGTGTTTCGGGCGTCAAATGAGACAAACATAAAAATAGTTATGGATTTATAGTATGAAGTTTGCTGCTTGCATATGTAGCATACACTCCAAAGCCGTTACACAAAGAAATTAACAAAGTCATCAAGTAACAACATTATATAATTAGAATTAAGCTACCATGCAAACTCTTTTACTGATATGTGTTTTTGATTTCTAATTATTACTATACTTTTATTATAGGTAAAGCCCAAGCGGCCGACACATGTTGTGAAGCAAATTGGAGGTGAAAAGAATGGAGGAACTCGTCTAGTGTTGTTGAAGAAGCGATGCAACTACTACCCGACAATGGATCGTATCCAGAGAAGACCTGCAAGAGGCTTGTTCTCTCATCACAAGCGTAACACCAGACCAACCCTCACCCCTGGCACTGTTTGCATCCTTGTTGCGGGAGTACACAGAGGCAAGCGAGTTGTCTTACTTAAGACACTCAAGACAGGACTTCTTCTTGTTACTGGTGAGCTCAGATTGTAGTGTACTTGTTGCATTTTGTGTATTTACAGGAGATTTCTGCATAAAAGTATGTTCTTGTACTAGCTATCAGTATGCTTGCTGCCATTGTTAAGTCATGTTAGGTCTTCTAAATTTAGAAGAAAATGCATATTCATTTGTTGTATTAAAAATTTCAAAGCTCTAAAAGGAGTACTAAAAAGTATTTGAAAATTAATAAAAAAAAAAAAGTAACTGTTGATAACTAGAAGAGGTACTAGAGGTAGAGGAGAGGTGTTGGTTTTAGAGTACCTGAACCATAAATATGATACTATACTGGTTACTTAAGTACAGTATTGCACCTAAAGTATGTAGACTCCTCCCAAATAAATCTGACTGTGTGCATTTAAGTTTCCCCATATTTAACATTTGGAGAGATTAATGCTTCGGTCAGATTTATTCGGGGATTTATTTTGTACCTAGTACAAAACCCTGGAATTTAATAGTTTGAAATTAAAAGGGGAAAGTTTTTGCAAGTTTTCCAATTTTGCTGGAGTAACAATCGTACCCTTTGGTAGTGCTTTCTTGTGATGTTAAACAAATAAAAACTCTGAACTAGATTGATTGGAATTATACCCCCTTCCCCCCTTACGTCAGTGAATATTATATATTTTTGTGAGGTGCATACCTACTAGAAAACCTTATAAAGATTTATCTGTGAAAAGGGGAGGGGGGTAACTGGGTGATGTGTTTATGTCCTTTACAATAGGTTTAGGATGACATTAGAAAAAGGTGCCTTTGAAAAATTTATATTAATTTTGCTACAGCATACCTGTTTTGCTTTTCCCTTATTTTCTCAAACAAATTTGGTGTATTATGAAAAGCAGGCGGGAAATACTAAAATAATAAAGAAGTTGCCAGTTACTTTGTATAAATAGATAACTCAAATTAACTTGCTGTACTCTAGAATTGCATGACAGTGTACTTAGTTACTTACTTGCAATGCTGTCTCTGTGTTACCCTAGACCCATTTATTTGGTGTCTCGGGCGTCAAATGAGACAAACAGTAATCTCCTTGTTTTAGTTCTGTGTATTGCTTATTGTTATACACATTCTAAGTCTCTGATACATTTTTTTACATGCTAAAAAGTTACGTTTGAGAAACAAAAAATTAGCAAAAATCATAATGTGAATGTGAGCTTGAAAGTTTTGAAATTAGTCTTTGTAATTACCTCATGAAAATTAATGTTTTATAATTCCATTACAGCATAGAAAACTTCGAAACTAGTTTCTCTTATAACAGATGATATCTTTACATACTTGTAAATCAACATTGGTGTTTCCAGGCTTTTTGATTAATTTATTTTTATTTATAATTGTCCATTATGGCGTCTCATGTATATGACGTCACAGCCAGCTCAGTATCTGCTTAGCTGGCACAGACATGGGCTCAAAAAGTTCAATGGTGTTCTTGAAAACTTTTTGGTTTGGGACCCTCCAAAAGAAGAGATAACACCCCCTGGGTTCATGCAAAAAGGGGAGAGAAAGGGGCTTATTCTCAATGTCAAGCGTGCTATTATGGCCAGCTTCACTATACTTTGTGTGTAAATTTAAACTTTCTTAATAATTTGTGTGGATTCAAAATTGAGCTTGTTATTGAGAATCACTAAAAGGTCTTAATTTGGTTTAATATGCTGTAGTGGTATTGCTATAATGTATGAACAATTCCACAGGTCCCTTCAAGGTTAATGGCTGCCCGATGCGTCGTGTTAGCCAACGATTCGTCATTGCCACAAGTCTGAAGATTGACGTATCGTCAGTGAAGATTCCAGAGCGTGTCAACGACTCCTACTTCAAGAGACAAAAGTCCAAGAAGGCAAAGAAGGAGGAGGGAGATATCTTCAATGTCAAGAAGGAAGTAAGTACATCTTTATTTGTTCCCCATAAATAAGATTGATTTAAGTTGCTTGTTAAAATCAATAATATTATTTCAACCATCCTTCCCTTAAAAAACAATTGATGGGTAATATTCAATGCTGCTAAGATGAAAATTTTTTGAATTAACTTTTTCAGTAAGTCCTACTATGTAAACATTCCGCAATTTTTTCATTGCAGACATCAGTACCACTTAATATTGACCAGCCATGCTCAATTTTATTTCTGGTGTTAAGCCTAAATAATTAATTATCATTTGCATAGCTTTATTTATTGATATTGACAGCTATAATTAGGTAGCAAGAATTATTATTATGTACCGGTATTTAATAATTATTTCTATTAACTACACCAATGTTTTAAGTAAGTCCTTAAAATCTCATTTAAATATTAAATAGCTGTCTATTTATTTTGGTTGTGTGTGTATACATAAATTAAAGTCTTGATTATTTAGTGAAAATAGTATTTAAATTTTTACAAAAACAAGTAAATTTTTTGATCAAGTTACTAATTTATTTATTATTTGTTTGTTTTAGGTGTACAAGGCATCTGAGGTGCGCAAGGAAGACCAGAGTATCGTTGACAAACAGTTACTGGACGTTATCAAGAAGAACCCTGAGAAGAAGAGTATTTTTGGATACCTCGGCTCCATGTTTGGTCTCCGATCTGGCCACCTCCCCCACAAAATGAAGTTCTAATTATTGAACCTAATAAATGTAATATCCATGGCTGTTTTGGCTAAAATAATTTGTTTCATTTTATTTTGTATGGTAATTGTACTAGTTAGTTACCAACTGGCCACAGTTATCTGCAGATTTTGTTATTATTGTACTTTGTAAATTTGCGTATTAGGAAAAAACCATCGCGGTTAGTATTAATAAGTTTAAAAAAATATTTAGAAAATAGTTGGTAGAGATTAGAGCACGTTGAATTGAAAATTAATATCCCTTTGTAAATTTGAGAGACAAATAATCTTGCAGATTGCATGAAAGATAATCCCTATCTTCTGATAACTAGTACAATTACCATATCTATTGGATCCTGTTTCCTTTCCTATTTAAATATGGATTTCATTGCTGAAGTGAGTTTAGTGGCAAAATAAACAAATCCAGTTCCTAACAAAATATCGAGGGCTACGCGGCATTTTGGTACTAGTGCAATCTCCGTGGGTCCATTTTTGGCACATTTGCAATAAGAGGCTAATCTTAAAACACAAAATGATCATAGATGCTCATTCATTTTAAGTCTGTGCATTTAGCATTCTAAAAGTTATAACTTTACCCAAGTTTCATAGGTAACCAGAAGTTGGCTGTTGGTTCAATTTGGAGGACTTGCATTTTATTAGGTGTTACAAGAATAGTATTAGAAATTCTAAAATAAAACTCAATTTCAACATGAATATTTTATTTATAGTACCCTACAATATCTACAATGTTTCTACAACATAATAGCAACATTTTTTTCATTTCTAATTAAGCTATATTCATTGTTATCAATCATAATCAATTAAAAAATTATTATTCACGTACAATCATGAATAGGAATGTATGTCAGAAGTTCCGTGGACAGAAGACTTTGACTGTGCACACTGTTAAAGTATAGCGGAGAGCTCTGTGGCACAGGTAAGGTCTTATACCATAGGGCCTTTTGTCCTCGGATCTTCTGGCCAACATAAATTACAGCAATGGAATATTGGTCATTAGATACATCAGTTTTAGGAAATTTGCATAAACTCCATGGTCCCAAATTAAATTATGTAACTTGTATCTATGGAGAAGGAATGAAAATAAATTTAATTAATTCTTTCATCAAGAAATAATTGTCAAAAATATAACCATAAAAAATTATATGTCCAGAATAGGAATGCTGACAGACTGGAGAAATTATACTATAATATTATAAATTATCAGATAGAGCTATAGGGTGGTTTCATTCATGTTAAAGTTGACGTCATAAGTGAGTGCTAAATAACATTGGCCAGCATAGGAAAATAACTCATTTTGCCAGTTTAAAAATACTAAGCAATATTTTTGAGAGCATTGAAGTTGTTTAACAGGTTGAATTAGTACCTCAAATATGCAAAAAAAAAAAAAAAAAAAAAAAAAAAAAAAATTAAATAAATAAATAATAATAATGACCAAAAAATAGCTAATTTTTCATAGAAAATGGCCCAAAACTACATTTGTCCTATGCTAAGCAATGTTATTAATTGCTCAAGAAGAGCATCGAAAAGCACTCAGAATGATGTCATGCGTACACACCCTATAGTATATTAATTCTTTTTCCATGCTTACTGGAATCTTAAATCTGAAAAAGCATTTAAATCTAAAAGCACCTCATCTAAATTGTTGTAAAATATTACAGCTGATCTCACAGTGTGTTTTACATCTCAAACTAATTAATTTATATACAGTGGTGGTCCCTTAATTAAATTGCATGGCCCCTTTTTGCATTTATATTTTCAATAGAATACTTGCAAAAAATGGTTTCAGTGAAAAAATGAACAAACTAAGAGTCCAACAATACTAACAAATTCCGTAGCAACGACTGTGGTCCTGTCCAAGAACAATTTTAAAGTTGGTCTTGTCCTGTCTCAATTTAAAGCAAACTATATTAACGGTCATTCCTACTACAAGCAAGATCGACCCATAAGCAAAAATCTTAGCAACGGATCAACAACGAAAAGGTTCCTTCCATAACAACACATATGTAATTTTGAGGTTTTTAACGTATTTTCATAACAATGGAAAAAAATTCCTCGATTTTGCTTGTAGGAGAAGCCGTAAATATAGTATGTTTTAAATTTAACATGCTTTCTTTAACATGCTTCTTGTTACTCCAATTTGAATATTTTTTTTTTCCTTGACTTAATTGTAAGAACTCTTTACCGTAGCAGGAGCTTATTATTGAACCATAAAAAGCTTTTGTTTTCTTGCAATTGCAAAGCAATTGAATATAAATGTATCTATAGTATAATAGTATAGATCTGATAGTTTATTACCTCTTTGATTGTAATTCAGCAAAACACTATTTTTGAAGTGATCAGTAATATAAGCTACAATAGAAATTTAAGAAAATCATGTAAAATTGAGACAGGAGCACAAAGTCATCTGCTAGCACTCTATTATATTATTGTTTATTTTTTCACTAAATCCCCTTTTCCAAGTTATAATCTACACTAAAGAAAAAATGCTTTACTTGATCTCACAATCAATGCATAAATATTAAATCTTCCCCTGTGTAGACATAGAGTACCCTGTCAAAAGTTGTACAATTATTAGCCTATTATTTTTTTAACTGTACTTATAACACTATATAATATTCCTAAATTTTAGTGTGGAATGTGGTGCACCCTTTTCCAAATTGCAAAATTCAGATAAGATGTTATACTTGATATGTGAATGTAAAACATACAGAATATATAAAATATTTTGGTATACAGTATCTGGAATACACCTTCTTGTATTCTCTGTGGCACATTTCATTTAAAACATACGTTACTGTACTGTGTATAGGGCATATGATAAAGTACAAGTTCCTTCATACTGTATTATTTATTCAATGCAAATATGCATTTTTCTCTTTTGTATAGTATACTACATGCCTGCTTCTTTTTGCTACTTTTTTTAACTGAACTTGATATATTAAGACTATAATACTATAGTAGCATGATAAGTGGTACACTTTTTAATATTGCAATTTACAAATTTTGAAAATAATGACAAAAATAATAATGTGCTTTTTTTTTACTCATTGGTTCATTGATCCATGAAATATTAAATTACACAACTACAAAGCAAATTTGCAGATGGATAGCTCTAATCTTTAATAAATATTGTGTTAATGTGACAGCTATTTATTTTATTTTATTATTAGAAAACTTGTAAAAGTGAGTTCAGTGGAAAAAAAAAAATTAAAAATAAACTCAGAGCCCAAAGTCATTACGCTAGCTAATGACTTTGTGTTCCTGTCTTGATTTAACATGCTATTTTATTGGGGAATGAATCAGCTATAACTTAAGTTAGAATATTTTCTCAATACTGAAATTTTTGATGTAGCTTACTGATTATCAAAGCTTTTGTTTCCTGAATTCTAAGTCAATTGGATGAAACAATAGGTTGTTACAAAATTGATTGAAATTCAGGAAAACAAAAACTTAAAGGCTCATTATGCCACAGTAAAAATTTCAGTACTAAGAAAAGATACTAACTTAATGAGTTATAGCTTCTTCATTACCCCATGAGAAAACATTTTAAATGAAGGAAGGAACACGAAGTTGTCTACTAGCACTTCATTCGTATTGACGGGCTCTTTATTTTTCAGTAAACCTACTTTTTATTTGTATGTTTTCTTACAATTTTTTTCCCAACATGTTTGATATATTTTTTAAGTCCAACAAACTAATACTTAAAGCCATAGAACTCCTAAAAAATAAAAAATAAAAAAAAAAAAAAACGTATCTAATATCCTAGCATATCTATATATCAATGTTGATTTGGCCGGAGTCACTGAATTCTTATTTATTTTCCTTTCACAAAATGGCAGATATGGTTTTATTATGTCACAGCTCATTGGTCTATATGCGCGGAAACAAGCAAACTGTGACGTCATAAAACCGCATCTGCTAGTTCGTGAATGAAAAATAAATTAGAAATCAATGACTCTGGCCAAATCAATGTTGATATTTAGGTATATTAGGATATTAGACAAGTTTTTTGTTCAAGGTGTTCTATGACCTTAAAATTATTTACTTTATTAGTGAATGTTATGAAAGAGAGAGAGAGAGAAAGAGAGAGAGAGAGAGAGAGAGAGAGAGAGAGAGAGAGAGAGAGAGAGAGAGAGGATACCAAAATAATATTTCACCTAAGTTACAATTAAAACTGTTAGAGAATTAGACTACATATAACTTACACTTACGTAAAACTTATCTCTAAAATACTGAAAGCAATTCTACACATTTTAACATTTTTAAAAAAATCATACTGCACTCTAACAAATTTTTAAATCCTAGGCAAACCAGAACATAGCTTACAATTCACAGTATGTACAATTTTCTTATTATTTTCAATTTGTGGTTTTGCCTGTTTAGTTAATGGTTTACTATGACGTTGGGGAAAATGTGGTACATAACTCAATGTTGGTGCTACTGGAATTGACATTTTGTTACGACTCTCAACTGTAGATCTTAATACTGGACCAAAGTTACATGGATTAGGTATATCAAATGTAACTTTCTTATCATTCATATTTTCTAAAATAAGTTGATGTTTAGAATTTTTAGCAGCAAATGCAGGTAGACCACACTTGGTACATACACTTTGACCTTGTCTATTTGATTTAGTAGGTTGAGGTAGTAGACGATCATTGAGGACATATTGGTGTTTACCTGAAATAAGAATGATAGAATAATTTTTTTGTATTGCATTGCAGTAAACTATTGATTTTTTAAGTTGACAAGAAGATGAACATTTAAAAAAAATAATAATAAATAAAACTCAAAACTAATTAAGATAAGGAAACACATAAAGAGAGTGTAAAAATTTGGGAGCTGCATTGAATTTGCATATTTTATTTTTATTACAGGAGCAATAATTTAGAAGGTATAAAGTAAATAATAATAAAAACTCATTATTTGACTTACAAGAATGGTTAGGTAGAGTTTGAATTTTCTTAGGATCAGCATGGCAATCAAACCAATGTGCCAGACGAAAGTCTCTCAACTCTTGCATGGCTTGTTGAGGGCAATCTGTCGTCTCCTTGCCTTGTCTTTCATTGACGTGAAGGTCAAGAAGAACATCAACGTCAATTTGGTGACATTTGCAGGAATTTCTCGTCCGATAAGTGCTCAAAGATGGAGGCATCTCTTTCTGCGTAGCTGCAGCTTGAGTGTTATCCTAATGAAATAAAATTAAATCAATTTATCTTTCCAAGGAAATGTATAAACTATAAAGTAATTTCTTCTTTTAATTAAGTATCAAATTACTGTGTTCTCTCTCTCTCTCTCTCTCTCTCTCTCTCTCTCTCTCTCTCTCTCTCTCTCTCTCTCTCTCTCTCTCTCTCTCTCTCTCTCTCTCTCTCTCTCTCTTCCCACAAAAGAAACGTACCATAAGGCGTAAATAATTAAATTTCATAATAAATAATGTATTGTACAGTAAATAAGCTATTTCTTAAAATAATGGGTAATAAAAGAAAAAGTAAAAAAAAAAAAAAAAAAAAAAAAAAAACTAACAACTATAATGCAGTTTTCACATTGAGCTTTTTTTAAATTGGAATGGTTAAGAGAGCTCCATAAGAATTTTTTTTTATTTTTATTTTGATCAAATAATTAATGATTGCAATTACAAAAAGCTCAATGTGTGAACACAGCACTAAGCAAAAACACTGCAACAAAACTTCTAACTTTTCACCTAAGCAAATATACTTTATGTGTATTTTGCAGACTTGGCCATGAGCGACTTGTTTGAGCGACGCTCACGTGAGCGCGCTCATTTTTTATGAGTTGAGCGAACGCGCTCTTTATTTACTCACCAGCTCACTTTTTTCTCCTTTTTATCTTTTTACTTTGAAATTTATACTTATTTCTACTATTTAAAAAAAATACTTTTTTTATTTTTTCTTTAATGTTAAAATTTAAAATTAATTAAATTGAAAAAACCTTCAATTTTATTATTATTTGATTAGAATAATAAAACAACAGTCAAATTATTATGAATAATAATAATATTATTACATAATAATATTCTGTATAAACGTTCTACCTCGTACTCTTCTGTATAGGCCTATATAAATCAATATACGTATAAATTGAAAGCCTTCAAGAATAAAATGCACCAGTGTGAAATATATATATAATATATGAGCGGAAAATGAGGGCGCTCAAAAAATTCATGAGCATGAGCGTGAGCGCGCTCATTTTAAAAGAGCGCTGGCCAAGTCTGGTATTTTGATTGTAGGATGATAGAAATGAATAAATATATTTCTTATACAGTACTTTTTTCCCCCATAGAATTTCTACCGTAGTATGTGGTGTGTATATTTCTAAATTATTGTTGACAATGAAATGAATTACTTAGGTTGTAGTTGTTGCTGTATTTTTTTTTTTAAGTTAAATTTAATTGATTTACCCAATTTTCACAAGTCTTTCAAATTAAAGCTACGTACTATTTTATAATTTTAAAAGTTAGTTCCATTTCTGAAAACTCTGTAAGCTTGCAAAGGAACCATTGTTAAACAAGTATTGGCATGCAATAAAAATCTCTAGTCTCTACAACCAAAAATAATAATAAAAAAAAAAAAAAAAAAAAAAAAAAAAAAAAAAAAAAAAAAAGACTTATGTACTGTACTCTAAAAAAAATGTCCGGAAAAAAATCAAGCAAGTTCATGAAAACGGGACTCTATAAAAAAAAAAAAAAAAAAAAAAAAAAAAGTTGCTAAGAGCTAAATAGCCTAATTCCATTCATACTTCATATAAATGTGGTGAGGAAATACAGTATGGTAATTGTACTAGTTATCAGCAGACTGCAGAGTTGTATACTGTACAGTAAGGTAATTGTACTAGTTATCGGCAGCTTAAGGGTCTTAAGGTTGAAATTCCTATAGTATTGTTGAGAAAAGCAGCCAAACTGACACTGCCGCAGTTATCGGCACCCCCTATTATCGGCAGTTTATCTCGGCCCCCTCTAGTGATAAAAGAGTATGTAGGTAGTGGTATGGCAAGTAGACGGAATTCTAAGTTGGTTGGTTCTAGCTAGAATCTTGTAAATCTATTACTTTCGCCGTAAAACAAGCCTGCCGATAACTAGTACAATTACCATATATTATATTTCTAAATACTTGCTACTTATTTTAGGGTTTTGAAAATTTACCACACAAGAGGTGATACAAGCATCATTTGTGTGTTAAATTGTCAAAACTCTGAAATGAGTGGAACATATTTTAAAAAGAGCAAAACAGCAATCACCTGCGGATATCATAATTGCAACAAGCATGCCGATAACTAGTACGATTATGATGATATATATTCTTGTTAATTTCCCTCATACTTACAGACGTTTCTTTTGTCGCCTTATTTTCTCTAAAACTTGGTGGATCTGTCCCTACATCTTTAAATCTTGGAGATGATCTAAAACTTGCAGGACTTGTAGCTTTGTCCTTAGATTTACTTGAAACTCTCCTCACACCTGAACTTGACCTGGAGCTAGCAGGGTTGGTACCAATGTCTCTAGATTTACGTGTCAGTGAAGATCTTTTATGACTTGTTACAATGCTTGTCTTGTGTGTACGAACGCTTGGTGAAGCTGTCTGACTCCTTCGAGGAGATTTCTTTACTACACGCCCATTTTGCTTTAGCTTACGTAGAAATTTAGATCTGGGAGAGTAGTCAATGGAATATACTGGTTCAGCAGGCTTTGGTGTAGATCTGTAAACACAGTTGAACGTTTAATAGAACTGTATAATAGTATTATCACTATATAATGAGGTTTAATATAACCTTGAATGAAATGTTCAAATTTTGCACAATGGTGAATCATTTATGGTATTAGTCTGTTACAGAGTTTATAAACAATATTTAGACAGTGTCAATGATCAAAGTAAATTATGATTATTCAATAGCATACTCACGTGGATTCCACTCTGTTGACTTTTGGCCTGTTTGAACTATTCGAATATGTTGATGTAATAACGGTTTGAAGTACACGCCTCCTTTTTGAAGGGCTTGATGTTTCTCCTAGTTTGAGGCTGCCATGAGTGTGTTTTACCTTATAAATTTCTTTTCTAGGTCTTGCAGAATCTTTACCTAATATTAAAATAAAAATTATAAACTTACATAACATATAAATTAAGGAAATACGTACTTTTTTCTGGCATCCTAACTTTTGTTTACAAATTTTGAAAATAATCTTGGAATGTGACAGAGGTACCAACTAAACACAACTATTTCCTCCAGGTTTACCCTTTTTTTCCAGTTCGATTCCGCGACTGTTTGTGAAGAAATATTTTATAAATTATTTTTAATTATTTTTATTTAAAATATTTTTCATTAAAATATGTTCAATTTACAATATTATGATGAAGAATAATGTAAATTGGGATACATAACCATTTTGCTGAGTTTTAGTATGAAAATATTTGGTTGGTATTTAGAAAGTGCTGCCCTCTGCAGAAAAAACATTAAAAGTTGTGGAAAGAAATGACGGAGTTTTGATTTTTCAGTTGTAAACATTGGCTTTTTTTCGTGTTTATAGTGATTTATAGGTAATTATTCTTAAATATTCTTACTTATTTTACTACTTTATGTATTAATGTTACATAATTTCCATAAAAATAGGTCATTCTCAGTGAAAATTAATAATATTTTGTTCGGCTTGTTTTGGCGTCCAATGAGCTTCTCATGGACCAATCTCACTGCTTTTTCAAATTGAATTGAATTTAATGAGCTTACACATCCTCTAATATTAACACATCCCGTTTAAAAATCACGGATGATTTATTTTTGTCTGGATAAAAGCGTGTGAGTTATCATAATGTACATTTGCGTGTATTTTGAAATGTTTTGTTTATATTTTTTAGGGTTCAAAGATGAATTTCTCACCGTTTGGGAATCCTTTTCAAGCGTCATTACCATCAATGCACCAATTTGCAACAAAGTTTGCAGATCCTGTGATAGTGAACACTACAGGCGTATTATCTGGACAAAACACAGTAATGGTAACTACATTAGCAGGTGATGCTTCATCTGGAATTCAGTATTTACCAGTTTCAACGTCAAATTCGAGTGTTGTTCATACATCACAAGTGCAAGGTTCAGCTCGTATTGCAGCAATACCATCAAATATACAAGTTATGAATTCACCTCCATCAGGAGCAAAATATTCACCAGGTACAATTATAGGTTGGGAAAATGTTCCTATGCATCATTTTGCAACAGTGGATCCTAAAGTAGTATCCGTACCTTATTCTCAACAAAATGTATTACAAAGCTCAAGTCCACCAACTGTATGGCCTGTTAGATTAATACATAATACAACATCCAATACAGATGGTATAACTCTTGAATATCATGAAGGTGAACCTCAAGATTTATGTAAAAGCTTAAAAGATGATAAAGAAATGATAAAACATGAAGAAAAAGTTGAGGTTATACAAATACCTATACAAGCTGCAGCATGGCAAGATGCAACAGGAACAACAGTAGCTGATTATTTATCAAGACTACCTCATTCAAGTCTTCCTATCAGTTTACATCATTTCTTAAAATATTCATCAGAAGCTGTTAAAAAAGAAAACATGCAAGAATTGACGTTAATATCTGAACATCAATTAAATCAACATGTATTAGAATTAGAACAACAACAACAGCAGCAGCAGCATCATCAGCTACATAATCATCATCATCATCAAGAAGAAATGCATCAAGAAATACCTCAGGAAAATCAAGACGTCGAACAGCAACCTCCTGAAAAAGGAAAAAGAAAAAAGAAGAAACAGAAAATTAAAGTTAAAAAGCCTAAATATCGTCCTGGTGAAATACGTTTATCAACAGCACTTGATGGTTCAACATTATTTTGTTGTCCTGAATGTCATGTTGCATATCCTGAACGTTATTCACTTGAACAACATTTAGCTGGACATAAACTTGAACGTAGATTTGTATGTGATGTTTGTGGTGCTGGTTTAAAAAGAAAAGAACATTTAGATCAACATAAACGTGGACATTCACAAGAAAGACCATTTGTATGTTCAATATGTTTAAAAGGATTTAAACGTAATGAACATCTAACACGTCATTATGTTATTCACTCAGGAGATAAAAGTCATGTTTGTGGTGAATGTGGTAAGGCATTTTCTAGAAAAGATCATTTACATAAACACGCACAAACTCATATTGCTAAAAAAGTTAAGGCTGAATTAAGTCAAATGAGTATGCCATCAACACCATCAATGCCAGTACCTGCTCCAATTATGTCGTAAATTAAAAATTTTGTATGTAGTGGGGAAACTTTTAAAAAGTAACTTTACTCAAAACAAACTGATAAATGAGAAAGACTGAAATAATTCAGTGGGTAATTTTATTGCGTATTGATTAATAATGGAACAACTGTTTAGAGGCCGAGTATAAGCAATTTTTCTCATGTCCGCTTCCGTTTCAACGTTCTGCGCATGCGAATAAGTAGAAACAGAAGCGGATGTGACCGAAACCACTTATAGTTGGCCTCAAAACAGTTGTTCCTTTATTAGTCAATTCTAAAAGAGAACATAGCCCTGAATTGTTAATATGCAAATTTCTAATTCATTAATCATTAGCTACAGTATTTTTAATTATTTTGAAAGTTGCAAAATGATACCATGGTTGGTAACTTGTCCTAATGCATAATTTACCGACCAAGATAACAATTTTTTATTTTCAAAAATTAATTGAAAATACTTAATGAACTAAAAAATTAGAAATTTGGGTACTGTATCAATCAATTCAAGACAACGTCCTCTTTTAGAATATCAAATAAAATTACAGTACCCCTTAAAAAAAAAAAAAAAAAAAAAAAAAAACGGCCTTCCTCATTGTGAAATAGGACATGGGACCACTTATTACCCCTCAACCCACCTGTATATCCTGTAAGCTGCATTCTAATCAGGGTTGGCATAAAAGCCGGCTTTTATGATAAAGTCCATGCCGGTGGCATTTACTGGTAATTACCGGCTTTTACTGGTAATTACCGGCACTTACTGGCATTTACTGGCTTTTAGTGGCATATACCAATATTAAGTCAAAATAACTGTAAGAAAATGATTTCTTTGGTGCAAGGGGAGTTTGGGGGCAAGTTATATGGGTGGTGTTCCATCACAGGGTAAATAATATGTAAAAAAAATATGAATGATATGAATATGAAAAGTTCGTCTTATGCTTACTGTGAAAGGGCAAGGGGAGGGGACTAATTTTAAGTGATGAACGTTTACAGGTTTGTAACAATTAAATTATTGCCCCATAATATATAAAATAAGTAATTTTACTATTTTATAATAAAAAATAAAATGTTAGTTAAAAAATAAAAATAAAAAAATGTCAGTATAATTTAGAATATTATGCCTTGCACCCTCTTTTCCCTAAAATGAAAGAAATACAAAAAAAAAAAAAAAAAAAAAAAAAATCCTCCATTTGTTATTTAAAACTTAATGATCAATTTTGCAAGTTTTTATTATGACTTAAAATAATTGAAATTGTCAATGCAATAACAATTTTATTTCTTTCAATAGGCAGCTTCACATAATCAGGACAAGTCACTGGCAAGGGCCATGCATTATTATTACTATAGTTTTATGTTAACTAACCATTGCAAGTTTGGCCTCGCTTACCATGTAAAATTGAAGCTTTTAAAATTTCAATTGCTTGCTTCAGAAACTTTAACACACATTAAGTCACACATCACCATGAAGTAAAAAGCACAACTCAAAAAATATTAAGACCATGAACAAACCCCAGTCAAAGAAGCAAAGTGAAAAATGTGTTCAAAAATGACTTCAGTTGAGATTCACCAGAAAATCACTGAAAGCTGACTTTGAAATCCTCAAAGCTTTTATTATTATTATTATTATTTTAAATTATCAAAAAGACATTAATATATTTGAAAGGTCAAGAATGAAGAACTGAAATTTCTGGTGAAACCCAGACCCTTTTTTGGTGTCAACTTTGTGCACATTATTTACCTCGTTCTCATTCACATCCTAAAGTCGTTTGAACTGTGCTTTTTAATATACGTTGATGTACGGTTTAAAGTTTTCAAGATTCTGAAGCTGAAATATAAAATCCTCAATTTAGCATGGTAAGCCCTATACCAAGCCAGAATTAACATAATTTACCCTTGCCAGTGGGAGACCTAATGACTGTGATTATGTCCTGACATGTCCTGAATACTTTTTTTAATGGATTTATTTTATTGATAAAAATACTCAAAATGTGTTTAATTGATTATTTATCTTAATATTGCAACTTCTATTAAACTTAAACTCTTAAAATAAACATTGTTATTGCATATATTTCATTTGTTGCATTGTAAAACCATTATTTTTAATTTTTTTTATCTGGTGGTAATTACCGGCATTTATGAGGTAAAGTCCGTGCCGGCAATTACCGGTAATTACCATGGTAATTACCGGCTCATTGAAACCGCTTGCCAACCCTGATTCTAATACTTTTTGTTTTGAGTATAGTTGTTTTTAAACTATAGTTTTTCCAGCAAAAAAAAAAGTATTGCCTCCTTCTTGCCATTATTTGTACAAAAAGTTTTTTTTTTTTTTTTTTTTTTTTATAGGCCTATATATATAGAAGGACTGATAAAACCTATTTTTGCCTAATTCATTGACATAATAAGCCTAACATTATATTTGTCTCTGCTAAAAAATTTGCTACAATACAAGTAAAATTAAAATTTATATACATATTAAATACTGCATATTTTGACTGAATTATGCTACTATTTAGATACAAAATTTATTACTGTGCTAAAAATTATAAAAATAAAAAATTGCTATTTATATTTTTTGACATAAGTTTTTAAAAATCGTGCAGTGCACAGATATAGCAAATTAAATTATAATACAATTAATGTATAGTGTTTGAATTTGTGTAATATAGTTTTGTCTAAAGTAAGTAGATTAAAGAAACATTGGTTGCTGTTTTGTGCCTTAAAAATTGATCGTGAAAGACTAACGCATAAATTCTAAATCATAGACTAAAATTTATACTATACATAATACAGTTTTGCCAAACTATAAAATCATAGTGCCAATAAGTGTATGTGCAGTAATATAGAGTACAGTATATAGTGACATTATTGCCATCATAACTTTTAAAGGTACAGTATAGATACTGATATATAAAACATTACTCCATTGCATTGTGATAATATAGTGCGTACACTGGCTCTGAAAAAAACCTGATCACAGTGTTCATGTCTCCAAATGTTATATATGAGGAAACTTAAACACAAGTATGTAATCAGATTTTTTTTGGAGCTGTTGTACATACTTGTATGGAGATTTAAGTTAAAAAAAAAAAAGTTTCATATAGGCTAAATTTATAATATTGCCGTAAGGTAATAGAGTATTATGTATTTTATTTTTATGGTGTCACATACATACAGTATAACGTCTATATCGCAGCAAATTGTTCAAGTGAAATTATCACGAGCGCAACAAACATTCCATCTGAGTGCATAAACCCTATATGTAGATGGAACGTTTGACGAGCTCATAATTATTTCACTTGAAACATTTTGACACGATAGAGACGATGTTAATACGTGTATATACAGTATGAATAGTACAGTACCAGTATCTGTACATACAATTATACAATTGAAATAAAATAATTACTATTCTAAAAATAACTTAAAAAAAAAAAAAAAAAAATAGCAGTAACAATATATTAATACTCAAAAATTTATACACTAATGTCTGTTTACATATATGAAGAAATTATTATTTATTTTTTCTTCATATAAGAATAGTCCAATTTATAGTTTGAGAATAATTAAAAATCAGTAGGTACAGTACGTCATATCATCAAGGAACTATTATTTGCATTAATCATTGTAAGATTAAAGCAGTATTAATGTAAAAAGAAAATATTTATAAAGTTCTCAAATATTATTGTGAAAAAGTTAACATAGCTTCTTTTTTTCCTTTTCTTTTCAATGAAATCAGTATTATAACTTGCAGCTACTAAATGATTTAGCGTGTGGTTTTTGTAGAATGCCGTAATTATATAATTAACAAATGTGTGCCTATCTAATAAATTATACAGTTTTCAGCAAGATACTATATTACCAGATAGTAACACCATTGATCATGTTAGGCCACTGTGAACTTCAGTCTGAATACTTTCCTTCTGCTGGTCGGTTTGTTGTGGTCATATGACCTCAAATATGGATGCTAGTTGGCTCAAAGGTCGATATTAGAGTAAGTTGACGTCATTGCCTGGTAATATAGAATCTTAGTTGCCAGTATTTCTTCAACATAATTCTTATACAACCACCAAACATAATAATACATAAAGTAGATTCACATTGTAATATGTTGAAATATGATTTTGAAACTGAGAAATTGCTATCTACTTGTTAGCAAAAGATAATTTGTTTTATTCATTGTTCTTGTATTTTTTATGTTGTATCATTTGCTCATTAATAAAATTAATGCCATTATAGCTTCATGCTGCCACAGCTATTTTTAATGTAAATCATATAAAATCTATGTGCATTGCATTGAGAAATTATTTTGGTATATATTTGTCCCATGTTACTAAAGTTCCACTTAAACTGAAATTTATATAAGTGATCATTTGAATATTAAAGCCATAGACCACATAAAACAACATAATGCTTTTTAATGATTAAACACGAAATGGGATCTTCAAAACTGATGACAATTTTTACCAGAATGTTAATGCAGCCCCACGAGAAAGCATGAAAAAACTGTCAAGTATGCAATTTGCGTGAAAATTCATGTTTATGGCATCAGAAACATGCAAAAATGAGTATGAAAATGTTGTGCGGGTTGCATAAATCGAATTTTCTGATCACTGCTACAGGGCTACTGTTGGGTTTTGACTTTTTGAGACAAACTAATGCTATTTATGTAAATCCCATCAAGTGTTTTGTGATATAAATGCTTATATTTTTCTCTGATCTTTTTTTTTTTTTTTTTTTTATAAACTTTTCAGTACATGTATACTAGCGTTTGCTTATCTCAGATGTATAATGGTTGTGGCAGTGTTTTTTGAAGTTACTATTTTTATCTCAGTATTTTATCAATGATGACTTTCAAATTTGATATCTAAAATTATTTTGTGCAGGGTTTGATTTTTTTTTTTTTTTTTTTTTTTTTTTTTTTTGTGATTGTATTATCATGAATTATTTCATTTCAAAATTTAAAGAAGATTTGAAACAAAGTTATGTGTGTTTAAGTTAGTAAAGTAAGATAGGCTCACAAGGCGAGGAAGTGACCTAACGCGTATAATTTCTCTTATGGAAATGATTTTTTTTTCTATACGTGTAAAGTAATAGCCTCTAGTGGGCCAGGGGTGATGAATGTATATCATGTATTTATTTGTACGACTGAATTAGAAATTAGAAGTAAGTTTTTTGTACAAAGTATATAGTATTTGTATTTAATTTTGAGGTCAACTGCTGTTTTTTTTTTTTTTTTTTTTTTTTTTTTTTTTTTTTTTTTTTTTTTTTAGATTTAATTTTATGACAGTTTTTTAAGTGTCATAGTTAGCAAGTATAAACAGCTCAAAAATATATTAATAAAGAATTACAAAAATATTTTGTAATCTATATTGGTAATATTTTATTCCATATATAAAGATAATTTTATATGTTATATATTCTAAATTATAATAAATGTAAAAAAATAAAAAAAAAAATTCAGAGAATTTAAGTTAATTTATGGTATTATATTATATTTTAAATATTAATAATAATCTTGGTTATTATTTAAATAATTGTGTTCAATTCAGTGCCAATTTCATATTCAAATATATATATAGTTTTGATAAAAAAAACAACAAAGCATTAAAGTATAACTGTGCCTTTTAAAAATAAATAATAATTTTTATTTTTCTTTATATGAAAATATTTAATGCTGCCAAAACTTTATAACAAAATTATATATCAAAATCTAATGTTCTCTATTGTTGCTTTTTGCTATATAAATAATATTTGGTATAAAATTAGCAACTAAATACAAAATCAGTCATCGAAGTGAATAACTAACTATAAGCATGATGAACTACATACACACTAATATTTTTGATTGACCCAGTGTTTTTGTGACTTATTATATAATAGTATTAAACTTTTTTTCCTCCTCTTTGCAATTTAAGTATTGTTTGTTTGTTCCTATATTTAATTAAGTGCGTGTTTTTTTTTTATTATTATTTTTTAATAGATTATTATAAAATTGTATCAAAGGTACTAATTTTAATTATGTTTTCTTTAACTTGTAAGAAAATGTTACTGTCTAAGGTACAAAAAAAAAAGTAGTTTCAAGTAAGTGTTGGCAGCTAATTTAATTGTATGCTCTCTATTTTTTTTTCTTGTGTTTGATTTGGGACAGATATAATTCCTGATAGTAAAATATTTGTTTCCTTTTTTTTTTTTTTTTTTTTTCTTTTTTTTTTAAGAAACATTATTGTTAAGTATTATTAACTTCTGTTCAAAAAAATAGCTTCAAACAAACTGTTAACTCCATTATATTAATGGCTCAAAATATAGCTAATAATAATGTCAGGAAATTTATCTTCCCATGTTCATTTTATTTAAGGTTTTTGATTTTGTGTATTTAAAAAATACATTTTTTTTTGTTAGATATAATAATGATTTATTTTTAGTATAATTAAATGTACAAAATGCTCATTTACACACGTAGTACCAATACAAAGCAAATTATAAAGAAACTAAAAAAATAATTATAAAAAACATATAGCTTATTTTGTATTTATGATTGCCTAAAAACAAATTTTGTAAATGCTAAAAATCTATGACATTAAATACATACTAAGGTTGACAAAATACAATTTTTTTGTGTTTTTTATTTTTTATTAGTTATCCCTGTTATATTAATTTTTGTTTTCTTGAAAAATAAAATTTTAATTTCAGTTCAGTAAAAATATTATATTTTTAAACAATTTTGGTATCAATAATTAAAATCAGGCAATATGCTTTTTTTATATATTAATATATATATATAATACATTTTTATGTATAGGAACGAATATGAGAATACAAGAAATAACTCAAAATTTTCATCACACATAACTACCACTGGCTATGATTTAGTAGACAAACTTTTTTTATATATTTTTTGTTATTAGCACAGCCAGCATTAAAATTTATCAAACATTGATGACATTTGTGATACACCTGTTTCAAAACAGATAAACAAAGTTAAGGTAGTAATTAAAAACTGAATATTATTAAGGATGACATATTGCTCATTAGTATTTTCAAGAGAACAATGTAATTTAAGAAACATTTTATTTTAAAATTTCAAACTTTTGCTATTTGGCAATTTGTGCAAATCGAAATTTTATAGTGAAAAAAAAAAAAAAAATCATGACTTCTAAAAACAGTCTTTACGTTTATATTTATACATATATTTTTATATATAAGAAAACCATACACATGAAAGTGTAATCAACTAAATATAGGACAAATTTATGTCGAACTTAAGAAATTAATAAAATAAAACTAAATCTATAAAGAAAAATCACAAAAGGAGGAAATATTTTTTATAATTATGTATAAGAAGAAAGAAAAGTGTGCGAAAAAAGTTACTGTATCTCATAAAATTTAGTTTTTTTTTCTTTCTTTCTAAAATAAAAATATACATTTTTTGTGTATCTTTTGTTTTAAGTTTAACAATAACACTTTTGCAACATATCACATTTATATTTTTGCTAAAAATATTTAAATTTTGCAAATTTACAATTAAACACACACATATTATTATTACAGACTTTTATCATTGTTAAAATTTTAAGTACAATTACAAATTACAATACATCGAAATATTTATTATTTATTTATTTTTGCATAGAAAAAAGTTATTTCAAACGTTTCTTGGTTTATTACAAATGTTGATTTGTGTATAGTAAAATTTAGAAAATTTACGCCCTTATAATTATATATTGTTTTTGAGGCTCGATTATATGTTCTGAATTAGAGGACATGCAAAAATGGGTAAAGAGAAAACAGGCAAACCACAAAGCCCAACATTAATACTAAGGAAGTGTTAGCAGATGACTTGATGTTTGCGTCTTAATTTAGCATGTCTTCTTTTGGGGGAACAAAACAGCTATATAATGTAACTTGATTTACAATTCTCTCCTTAGAGGTGTAATTTTTACTGTAGCTTACTATAAACCTAAAATCATTATTTTCATAAATTTCATGCTATTTTTGATGTAAAATAATAATTATAATAAATAAATTACTTGAAAGTCATGAAACACTAGCTTTGAGGCTCAGTAAGCTACAGAAAAATCCTGAATCAAGAAAAAGTCCAACATCAATTATAGCTGACCATTCTCCCATAAGAAAGCATGTTAAATTATAAGACACAGTAATTAAGTTTTCTGATAGTTCTGTGTTAGTATTGTTGGGCTCAGGGTTTGTTAATTTTTATATTACTTCACTCTGACCAATTTTGTGCATGTCTTCTATTTAAATGTACCATCAAGTCTTTGCTCTTTGGATGCAGTATTGAACAATTTTTTAAATGCCTTTTTTTTAAGGGCGAGTTAACTTATATTTAATAAATGGCACTAAATTTGAATTGATCTTAAATTCAAATAATTCATGTTATACCTTTTATAAATAATATTTGAAAATAATAACAGATCACTTAAAATAAAATAAACTTAAAAATAAAATAGCATTTTTAAATAATATACAATCACACTAATTTTGACTTAAATTCAAGCTTACTTATTATTATGTTACATATCGTCAGTGGGATATAGAAACCTCGGATTAGGAATTTGAGTGTTTCTGAAGTTTGAATCGTCATAATTCAAAAATAAAAAGTTACAAAAAATTGAAATTATTTTTGTCGTGCGGTTTATATTTCTGACAATACATTGTATTAATTTCATATTTTTATTTCAAATAGTTCGCTCACAATTCATCAATTAGTAAACTAAAACACCCTGTTTTAGCACTCTGTTCAAAAAAGTGAAATTAAAATTATTATTCCCATGCAACAGTCAGCAATAAAAATTTCAAATTAACACCATAGAGTCAAGAAAGAGGAAGACTAATGATTTTTGGGACAGCATTTGAGCACATTTTTAGAAAGAGCATAATTAGTAGATTCTATTGACATCAATATTTACCTTTATTACTTAAATTTCAGCGATTAATTAATGATTTAAAGGTGGCAGCCACGCCCCCAAGAAGCCTGTGCCGTTAGTCATTTGTTTGAATTTGCAGCGGAGTCTGATCTTCTTCTGCAAATTTGGATACGAGAATTTAAAAATTCGCGTAAAATTTAAAATCTCGTATCCAAATTTGCAGAAGAACATCAGACTCCGCTGCAAATTCAAACAAATGACTAACGGCACAGGCTTCTTGGGGGCGTGGCCGCCACTTTTAAATCATTAATTAATCGCTGAAATTTAAGTAATAAAGGTAAATATTGATGTCAATAGAATCTACTAATTATGCTCTTTCTAAAAATGTGCTCAAATACTGTCCCAAAAATCATTAGTCTTCCTCAATGTTGCTTATTCTTAATGTACGGTTGAATTTTTTTTGCAAGCAACCCCTTTGCCAAAATTTGCAAAAAAAATGGATCTCGCGTTCTTTTAATGATTTGAAGCTCAAAATTATTTTAGGGGTGCAATTTTGAATCTCTTAAATGTTCATTTGCTAATAATGTAAATATCTTATTTCTATTATATTAAATGAATTTAAAAAAATTTAATGTACTGCTGGTTGCGGTCATCAGGCATTTTATGTACTGCTTTTTGCGTAAATACAGGGGCTATAAGTTAATTAATTCATAACTTTTAGTTAATTTCAAAATAACTTTGTATATTGCAAATAAATCTTTTAAGAATTCAAAATTGCACCCCTAAAATAATTTTGAGCTTCAAAAAAATAAAAAAACGCGAGATCCGTTTTTTTGCAAATTTTGGCAAAGGGGTTGCTTGCAAAAAAAATTCAACTGTACATTAAGAATAAGCAACATTTCTTGACTCTATGGTGTTAATTTGAAATTTTTATTGCTTACTGTCGCAAGGGAATAATAATTTTAATTTCACTTTTTTGAACAGAGTGCAAAAACAGGGTGTTTTAGTTTACTAATTGATGAATTGTGAGCGAACTATTTGAAATAAAAATATGACCTTAATAAAATGTATTGTCAGAAATATAAGCCGCACGACAAAAATAATTTCAATTTTTTGTAACTTTTTATTTTTGAATTATGACGATTCAAACTTCAGAAACTCTCAAATTCCTAATCCGAGGTTTCTATATCCCACTGACGATATACAGTATATAATAAGCAATTAATAATAGTAAAATATTATGGAACACAAATAATATACACAAATGTATAAAGAAAATCAAGCACCATTTGTAAGAATCAAATTACTGTCACATAACTATTGTGCAAATTACCGGGGGGGGGGGGGGGGGGGGGGGGGGGGAGGGGCTCACTCAATTCAAAACAGAAAACCTGAAAGTTATTTATGCAAATCTTGAAGGATACTTTAGATCAACACTTAATGCAACCATCCAGACCTAACGACATGCGCTTATAATTCCATAAACACAAAATGGGATTTTCAAAAATACAGTTATTTTGTATCCAATAGCCTAATTGTGACGCGTTAAATGTATAAGGAAATTTTCATCTTATGCAACCTGCACAATTTTTTAATTTATTTTATGAGGACAATCAAGAAGACAGGATTGTTCAAAATTTGTGCGTTTTGTCTACTTTACCTTTTTTTTTTTTTTTTTTTTTTTTTTGCGCTTTTGTGTGGTTGCATTTGGAAATTTGGATACTAGTGAAAATTAATAATTGATGGTGTCCCATTTTGTGTTAAATAAAGGGCATGATGTTTGGTTTAGACAGCGCTGCAATAAGAGGTACGCATCAGCACATCAAAATACTTATTTTATTACTTTATGGATGTATTTAAAAGAGACAGGGAGATTATTAATGTCTCCAATTTTCATATAAAAGCATGGTAATTTCTTTTAACAACCAAACAAAGATTTTTATGTTATTGAAATGTACATGCCTTATGTGTATAGTCAATCTGAAGTACCAATTTTTTTTTTTAAAGGAAATTCCAATACATCCCAAAATTAATTTAAATATATTTCAGTTTAGTGTAATAATTTAAAATGTTATGTAACAATAATTTTACAAACCATCACATGACACATCACATAAAAGAAAATCAGAGAACTAAAGAAAAATCACTATATTTATATAGGTACACAAAAAGCCAGCTTTTTGGATAATCAAAAGAATATTAATTTATAATGCACCAAAAAGTTTAGTAGGTTATTCTGTAATACAAATATATGAAAAAACCATCGCGGTTAATGCTACTAATCAATAGGATAGAAATAGTACGAGAGAAACTAGAGCACTTTGTATTGAAAAGTAATGCAGAGCGAAATTCTCTAATTTTGATAGAATAATGGGAATGGGATTCAAATTAATTCACTAGTATTGTAACTAGGACGTTTTTTAATGAAAGAAATTAAAAGGATGGGTTATTCTGTGCGAAAACTAGCCATACATACCAAATATCGTCACGTAAACTATCTCTCAATCTGGCTGGACGCGTTTCGACCTATCCGTTCCGAATATTGTATATTAATAAAATTAATATACAATAAAACATCGCGGGTTTCAGGTTCTCTTCAGCAGCCCATGGTAGTGCAATATGCTCACCTATACCGAGCATCACCGCTTGGTACGTGTGGTTCATATCGCACGCCATGTGAAAATGAGATTTAGTCAGAGCGCTTGCTGAGCAGTGTCCGCCGCACCCCCCTCCCCACATTCCCCAATGCAGAGAAGGAAGCAGCCGCGACCACTACCCCGCAAGACGACACCTGTTTCGTGATACATACTTGTATGTTTGGCGAGTCTTTGCACAGAGAGGAGAGGAAAAAGTAAAAGATGATAGAGGTTAGAGATAGAAATAAAATGCAACCAAATGTTGCATTTTTTGTATGCACTTACGTAGCTTTCGCTCTGGCATATAACTCGAATAGAATGTGAAAAATATTATTTACAAAGGAAAAAAATCGACATTGCGATAAATATAAATATATGAAAAAACCATCGCGGTTAATGCTACTAATCAATAGGATAGAAATAGTACGAGAGAAACTAGAGCACTTTGTATTGAAAAGTAATGCAGAGCGAAATTCTCTAATTTTGATAGAATAATGGGAATGGGATTCAAATTAATTCACTAGTATTGTAACTAGGACGTTTTTTAATGAAAGAAATTAAAAGGATGGGTTATTCTGTGCGAAAACTAGCCATACATACCAAATATCGTCACGTAAACTATCTCTCAATCTGGCTGGACGCGTTTCGACCTATCCGTTCCGAATATTGTATATTAATAAAATTAATATACAATAAAACATCGCGGGTTTCAGGTTCTCTTCAGCAGCCCATGGTAGTGCAATATGCTCACCTATACCGAGCATCACCGCTTGGTACGTGTGGTTCATATCGCACGCCATGTGAAAATGAGATTTAGTCAGAGCGCTTGCTGAGCAGTGTCCGCCGCACCCCCCTCCCCACATTCCCCAATGCAGAGAAGGAAGCAGCCGCGACCACTACCCCGCAAGACGACACCTGTTTCGTGATACATACTTGTATGTTTGGCGAGTCTTTGCACAGAGAGGAGAGGAAAAAGTAAAAGATGATAGAGGTTAGAGATAGAAATAAAATGCAACCAAATGTTGCATTTTTTGTATGCACTTACGTAGCTTTCGCTCTGGCATATTCTGTAATACATTTTATTTAATATATGACATCATGAAGTATTATATTATTAAGTGATGCTATTTTTAAATGTGAAAAATGTTAATATTATTTGAAATATTGATATTATATTATTATTATTATTATTATTATTATTATGGGGACAAAAACAAGTGATAGGATGTAATTTTTTACGTTATTAAAAGTTGTCATATAGTTAAAGAGAAGTGATATTTTGTAGCTTTTTTACACCCAGCCCTGACTTGTACAGCTCTGGTCAAAAGTTTAAGAACGGGGCAGCGGCGGCCGCAGCGTTTTCTCATAAAGATAACAAAGAGTGGTTCCGCGGGTTGCCTATACTCAAATCGTTCTCAAACTTTTGGCCAGAGATGTACATAAATTTCACATTTTTCACACTTATGCATAATTATGTAGAAAGTTTGTGTGCTCATGGGGTCTGGGAGAATGATATATAAAAAAAGGTACACTTCAACTAATTGTATCCAACTTTTTATAAACAGTTTTTTTTTTTTTTTTAATGGAGATGTTGTTTACTGTATATTTATTTTATTTTGCCACAAGGAAGTTAGAATTTCAATTATCCAATTATAATATAGTGCACTGACAACACGAACGAACTATTACTAAGTTCATTAATTTTTTTAGTAAAAATTGAGTTAATTTTAAGGCTATTTTATATAATACACCACAGACAGTAATATTAAATATGAAGTCAATCATTTAACAAACACTTATCTGCCATAAGTTGCAACACATAAATCTTTATTTAAACCTTAGTTAATTTAATTTTTTTGCTACAACAATGATTTTAAAAAAAAATAGCTAAAGTTTAATTACAGGTTCAGCTTATGGCAGTATATAATTATATTATACACCAATAAAAGAAAAAAATTAAATGTATGCAGTTGGTAACAATATTATTTTAAGTTGCATTTTCTGTTTTATTTTTACATTATATTATTTAAATGAATCATATTTCTAAGCTATATAAAAATAGTAATTAAGTCACACATATGTTACAAAGAAAAGGAGATCGTAAAATACAAGAGTTAGTTATAGTAATATTACATTATTGTGCAAAACCTTAATTGCAACAATAAAGCCTCAATTAAAACATTTATTTTTATTTATTTTTGTGTGTTCTAGGTATAATTAAAATAAGTCTTATCAAATTTTTGACTTCTAGTGTTAAGGATTCAATTTTATACTACTTGCATTTTTTTTAAACAACTGTTATATGTTTGTAAAACTTAAAGAATTTTTTGTACTATTTTTAATGTTTCAATCTGTGCTATGGATTTGTGTGAAGGATTTGAAATTTTAATAATGTTAAGATTACAAAATTAATTCTTAATGGAAGGAAATATATATTTGAATAATAAAATAATAATAATATATTTAAAGAAAGAGATATTTGAAGAATGCCTTTTACCAAATCAACAATTTATGATTTTAAGACACTGGCTTCCTTTTTTTACACATCCATTTATCTATAGAGACCAAGAAATAAGTAAAGCTTTGGCCAACACATCTCAATTTTTGTATGAAATGTTTTTTTTATTATAATTGAATTTTTTTAAGTGTGTATCACTCTAAAAATGTTGGTTATTGTTATCAACAAACAGAGTTGTTGTTTTATAATACGTAATATGTTACCAAAAAGTCAATTTCAATGATTAGTATAAAATTTATTATCTTAAATAAATAAATATGATAAATTTGAAAGAAAAGGGTAGGAAAAACCAGCAAGGGCCTCACTATTGTGAAGAGTTCTATAGCTTGGTGAAAATCTTGTTGGCACAGAGATAAAAATAATAATAATAATACGGATTGCTTTTGAGCACTAACCTCCACGAGAAATGGAGTGCATTATGCCTTTGTCAAACTTTGCAGACTCAGAGAGAAACTTTATCAATCATAGTTTCTCTCAGAGTTTCTAAGGACTATTGGAGGCATATCACACTCCGTTTCTCATGGATTTTAGTGCAAAAAGCTATGTATCTAATATGTATTAGGTTTTTTCTCTCTCTCTCTCCTCTCCAGCAAGATTTAAATTTTAATCACCAAGCTATGGGGTTCTCTTCACTATGGCAAAGCTCTTGCTGGTTTCTCCGATCCTTTTCTTTTAAATTTATTATACTAGTACCTTACCGCAATGGTTTATTTTCTTTAATATCTCTTAAATAAATAATTAAGCTTAGAAATAGATTCTTATTTTATCTTACATACTGATTTAATATTCACTCTTTTTTTTTTTATAGACATGTAATATATATATTTTTTTATAATATATGAACTACTGCATATTAAAAATAAAATCACGTTGAAAAAATAATGATTTTTGTTGTTGTTTTCTTACATAAGGTATGAACTGGTATTAACTAATATTTTAAAGGTCATGCTCGTGCATCAAGACTTGAACCAGGTAAATGATTTAGTGGATGGAGTGGAGTACCAATTTCAACGATACCTGCTGGTTCTAAGAGACTACTAGCTTCACAAGGTGGCAATGGATCTACTATTACAGATGACAGACTATGTATAGTAGCTCCTGATGGCATTGCATGTTTTTCTGGTGCATCTTGAATATGAATAACTCTATTAAATGCTTTCCATCTTTGACATAATCGTAAATATGTTTTACATTGTATATACATAAATACAAGACCACCCATAAAACCAATAGCAACAACTACTAATTTTGTCCAAAATGGCCATTCTAGCATACCTTTACGTACTTCTTCAGCAGTACGATCTACTAATACATATAATGACCATACAACACAAGCTAATGTCACTGAATGAAATGCTACACTACATAATAATCTTCTTCTTTCAACTGGACTCATTTCTAAAGATTCCCATTTATTAAATGGTTTAATTTTACTTTGCATTACAAATTGAAATTTACATAATTCACAACTTCTAATGTCTGATGATTTAATCCACTGTTGTAAACACGCTTGGTGAACATAACGTAGTGATCCAGCACAATAACACGGTGCAATTAAAGGTGCATCAATATCAGCTTCACAATGGCAAATACGACAAATTTCTTGATTATTTGATAATGTTGAAGATTGTGATACATTATGGTCATTCATACTTCTTTGCTGGGCTGTTAAAATAACAGATTCTAATTTATCTGGTTCCCAAGGATGTTCCAAATCTAATGGACTTACGTTAATCATGCAGGTCATAGGAAGAAGTAGGAAACTAAACTTATTTAATACGATACTATTAATATTAGCAGGTCTAAACTAGGTCCACCCTAGTTTCTTCTTAATGTAGAATACTACTGCTAGCCAAGTAATGAAAAGCTATTTATGTAAAGGTTTCAAAACCTTTCCAAAATGAGATCTGAAACAAGTGAAATAAAATTTATGTTACGATCAAGGTTAAAAAACATTCATATCAAAAATGCTTTTTTTCATATATGTTGATGGTTTTGTATTAATGTTAATTACCTTATAATATATTCAAACGTTTCTTATAGCTTATTAATATAAATTAATTGACAATTAAATGCATTAATTAAGAGCAAATGCATTTTTAAGTGACGTTTCCTTCTAATCAGTTCTCTTTTTCTTGCAAAACTTACATATGATTATCATCATACGCCATGGTGGAGATTTCGTAAAATAATTTTTATTTTTCTATTAGATTTAAAAATAAAACATTTCAATTTTAAATTTTCTTACTTTGAAATCAATATTTTTTTTAATAATAATATTCTAAATTAAAAAAATCTAATAATATTAATAAAAAAACGAAAAAAAAAAATCTTTTATTTATCGTTTTTCAATTTCGAGCTGGTTATGCAATAGTGTCATGGCGACTTCTACTCAGCTGCGGTTATATTGTTAGTGATATTTTTGTCATGTTTTTCGTGTCTAATTATTAATTTTATTTATGGTACAAGTATGGGAGCTAAAGACTCTAAACCCAGTTGCATAACATATGAAGATGCAGTCAAAAGAGGTAATATAATACTGAAATATTGTTTTATTTCAAATTCTCCACACGGGCTTGCTCGCGACACTTGATTGCTGCAGGTGCTCCCCCACTTATGAATTCCCTGATAAGCTAATTTGTTAATTATTATTCATTAATTTTTCTAGCTTTATTTTATATTCAAAAACTTTTCAATCCTAATAAAACATTTAATTACATTGTTTTTTTATTATGTTATTGTTATAAACGAATTATGATAGCACTGTAAATAGCAATCATTAATATAACATTGCGAAAAAAACATTGCACGATTAATTTCATATTTTGAAACGCAATAAAATTCTTTATTGACAAATCATATCAAGAACTATTTCATGGTGCTTGAACAGGTTATAATTATTTTGCTATTCATTAACAATAGAATATCAGGTTTAATGTGTGCTAACCTTGTAGTGTGATACATATGATGATGCACATTGAACAGGCAGAGAATATGTACTGTAGGGAGGAAAGGATGGGAAATTTATTGTATGATGATGTATACATGTGTAGATATGTATATGTATTTAAGTCAAAATTTTTGAAGAAATTATTAACTAGGTAATTGCTTGATAAAAATTACAAGTCATTGTAGAAAACATTGTTATTTTGAATAATTAAACACTTTATCACACAATTTATGTACATCATACTGCAAATATAATTTTTTACAATAAAAATTAATGTATTATACATGTGCCTCATGGCCATGCTATGGTAATTGTACTAGTTATCGGCAGGCCGCAGTTATCGGCAGGCTCTTTTTACGGCGAAAGTATTAAGTTTACGAGATTCTAACTAGAACCAACCTATCTTAGAATTTCGTCTAATTTCCATACCACTACCTACAAACTATTTTATCACTAAAGGGGGCCGAGATAAATGCCGAAAATGGGGGGTGCCGATAACTGCGGCAGTGTCGGTTAGGCTGCTTTTCTCAACAATACTATAGGAATTTCAACCTTAAGACCCTTAAGCTGCCGATAACTAGTACATTTACCATATACTATTGTATATGTATTATTATTTACAGTACTTAAAAAAGGGTACTGTTAAATTAAAGTAAATTATGAACGCAGTTCATTTATATTGTTTCAAATTCAAAAATGCAGTTCATTTATAATGATAAAATTGTATTTGAGCAATATAATCTTTTATGTGTATTCTTATAGGACAAATTGTCTTTTGATTGATCAATTTTTATGTATTTTTAACAGTGTCCGAGGCAGAGCTGAAACGTCTCCGAGAAGCTTTCAAGAAATTAGCTGGCTTGAATAGTTACATCACAAAACATGCTTTCATTAAAGATGTACTTGGAGATGGAGTGCCAGTCACAGTGGCTGAGGTATGTTTAAAAATAATGACATGCTTTTTTTTGTGTGTTTTTTTCCGCAGAAAATTTAATTTGGTAACCGAATAGCTGATGTTACATAGACTTTTCATTTTAGGTCTCTATTACCCATTTTCTATTGTTTCAATATGATTGGGTGATTTATGCATCTATTAAGTATAAGTATGTACAGTACGTACTGTATCTTTCATTTTTTCCAGGGTGGTATAGGGGAAGGGATGAAATGAAGAAATTATTCATAGGTTTTTGTTTCGTAGAAAAAGGTGGATTAATATTTTATTTAGATTTTCCTTATAACAACAGTATAAAAATTGATATTGTACAATCAATTATTATTATTATTACATATAGTTATTAGAAGACTAAAGAGATGTTAAAGAAAAAAAATCAAAATCGGAACCAAAAATACTTACTAAATGCTAGCAGAACTCTGTGTTCCAGTTTCAGTTTCAATTTAACATGCTTTCTAATGGAGGAATGAAGCAGAAGTTTTTCTTCATACTGAAATTTCTACTGTCCATACCATTTTACTGAGTCACAATGAATTTTAATGAATAAAGTTACAATTTTTTTCCTTTCATTCCCTAATGAGACAGGAACACAAAATCATCTGCTAGCAATTGGTTAGTATTGTTGGTTTCTTAGATTATTTTTTAACTAAACCTATGTTTCGATCTTCTCGCGTCAAGATGAAGCTACTACACTTTACAAATTTCCGAAGAATGAACGGTCTACACTTTACAAATTTGCGGCTACCTGGAGCTTCATCTACCTGTTTTATATAGCAGAAGCTTCAGGTAGCCGTGATTTTGTAAAGTGTAGATCGTTCATTCTTCGGAAATTTGTAAAGTGTAGTAGCTTCATCTTGACGCGAAAGGATCGGTTTGTAAGTCTTCTAATGACAGTTGTATACTACAGTGAAAGGAAAAGTAGTATAACCACTCAGGTTAAAACTATAATATAAATTTTCATACTGATGCCTGGTACAATACCAAAGTGCATCCTATTACTTTAAATCCTATAATATTCATATTGCTAATTAAATGTATAAAGTTTTTGTTACATAATAAGTAAAAAAAAAAAAAAACTGCTAATGCATTTCTTGCATTTATTTTCATTTGTATACTTACATAACTATATTATGCTCATAAATGCTTTTATCACTTAATAAATCCAAGGCTAAACTACAAATATGTATAAATCTTACAACCTTGTTTAGTTTACATTACCTTCTTGCTGTACTGTTGTATGTATTGGAATTCAAAGTAAAGAAAACAAAATAAAAAACTAACGGTATTTAAAATATTTATCTTTAATAATTGTTTATAGTTTTATAACACAAGTTACTATAAAATAAATGTTATCAATTTTCCTCACAGTAGCCTATAGTGTTATCATTAGATAAAAAAAAAATAATAAAAAGGAAGTAAAAGGTGTAACAGATTTTTGTTCATAATATATAGGTCGTTATATTTACAGTTTTAAATAATTTTGTCCAGTTAAATTTACATTATTTTATTATCTTGTTATTCATTTTTTTTTTTTTTTTTTTTTTTTTTTTTTTTTTGCTATATATTTGCTCTATATATATATATATATATATATATATATATATATATATATATATATATATATATATATATATATATATATATATATATAATACATTACCTATGTTGAGCTGAGATTACATAAACTAAAAGGATTATAATACCATGGAGATTCTAATAAGATTGTTAGAAAAGAAGCTCTACAAGTCCACCCTTTGTTATTGAGTGTGACAAACTTTTACTTGTTGTATATAGGCTTAGAGTAGGTATAGTTTATTATTTAATTATATAGTAGGTATATGTAATACACTTTTATACACATTAAACTACCATGTAATCATATGTTCAATTATATACCTATCAACAGGTACATTAGTTCATGTTTGCACTTGTACACAATTGTGATAATATATTTTACTATTGAAAATTACGCTAAATCTGCAATATAAAATGTAGTACAGTCTGCAATGTTATTCTTATTAGAATAACATGCGCTAAATTTGATACCTCAAAAAAAAAAAAAAAAAAAAAAAAATCAATCAATCAATCAATCAGTCTACTGTATTTCTGAAAGTGTCCAGTATTTATAGGTACTGATAATTACAGCATAAAAATAAAGATTTCTATTTTACAGTATTTTTGTCTACTTTGATGCTCCTATATTATTATTTTTATGTAATTTTATATTTATTTATTATTATTTTATTTATTAAACACCAATGGTGTACTTATACATATATATTTACATTTCACTCTACAAGTCTACATTTTGTGCATATTGACTTAATGATAGGGTCCGAGATGGACACTGAAGTAAGTGGTACCTAGTACATAGGCCACCACATAACAAACATACACATTTATAACTACACTCGTGATATTCTTTAATCTGACAGATTACATGGTGGAAACCATGCACCGCATAACGGGTAATAACATGCCTATCTGTACAGTTTGGGCCTTTCCACCCATTAATATTAAATGCAGGGGTATTAAGAAGGCCAGGCTGATATCTTCAGTTTTACTTAATCTATCCTTAACAAATTTAATATAATTATCAGTTTTTAACAATTTAAATTTCATTTGTAGTTCCGTTACAAATAACTCCTCCCCTGCTAGCTCATAAACCAGCCTTGATGACGTAAATTTTGACAAGCAAAGTACCCGTTTTAAGTACCGAGACTTTACAGATTCTAAATTTTTAAAGTCTGTTATAGACATATATGACCAGAAAATTTCAATGCCGTATGAAGCAACTGGAGAGATTTTTAGGTGAAACAGTTTAATAGCTGTTTCCAAAGATAACGAATTTAGATTTGAAATAGCGAATGAAGATGACAGTGCATTTCGGCAGCGTTCTTTGACATGTTTAGAGAAAGATTTCCCCGTTTGTTGCATAATAACCCCCAGACAATTAAAAGAATTGACAAACTCTATCTTTTCTCCATTACAAGTTATTACATCTGACTTTGCTAAAGGGCCACCTCTCCTGAATTTTACAATTTTTGTTTTCTTAGCATTAATTTTTAATCCGTTCAGATTAGCCCATTATATTTATTTATAAAATTAATTATATTTGGAATGATATAAAATTAAAAATAAAATTTAATAGAAAATAATAGGAGACAGATTAGAGCTCGTTGAACTGAAAATTAATGAAATACAAAAATTCTCTAATTTATATAGTTAATTGGGACTTGGGAGCAAATTTCTTATTTATTTATTTTTTACTTTTTTGGTAAAAAAAATATATATATAGCTGAAAAATATGAATCTTATAAACCAACAATAAGACTAATAATAATACTGTAATAACTATGAATCTTCTTTAATTTAAGTTCAGGGTGACTTTTAAATTATTTAATAAAATATTAGCAATTAATTCAGCTTAAGTCTTAACTTTTCTTTAGGCTCCAGCAGACCACCAAGTTTTTCAGCACTTGCAGTGCTACCATTGTACAGTTTACATGTGTAGTCTACCCCCCTCCCCTTTCTCTGTTGGGTAAATTTTAATCTCTGTGCCATATTTATTTATTTAATAAAGAATTATTGTTATTAGTCACTATTGCCAATGAAACATAGTGTAATGAATTAAAATATTATTCTACATGATATACCTGTATTATACTGTAGTTAATTGAGGAAAACACATAGAGAGTTTTAAATTATTAGGCAATGGGAGATGTAGTGACAGAGATGCCTTGCATTTGAGATACAAAATATTTTAATTAAGTCTAAAATTATATGCTTTTTGCATTGCCAGTTGCAAAGGGATTAATTTCAGACTATAGTCAGTAGCCTATAGGTTAGAATATTTTACTCTTTCACGTGCAAGGCATCCTTGTCAGTCACAACTCAACGTTCCATTTTTTTCCAACTTTTCAAATTGTTCTATGTGTTTTTCTATCAAACCTTTTTATCATTCAAATATCACAGAGGGATTTTTTTACTTGATTATTATTTATTACAGTTTGCTATTAAACATAGTCTGATATATAAAAATTATTCCCCTAGCATGCATAATTCTTTTAAATATATTACAAAAATCAATTATAGTTCCTATAACCTCAATTGTTAGTTGCAATAGAAAAATAGTAAAAATTTGGAGTACAGTAATAATAAATAAAATTCTAATATTAGAAATTGTTTTTGAAATCAAGAGAGAGAAAAAAAGGCTACAATAAAGTAGACTACAGTTGCCATAGTGGTCAAAAAGTTTCCGTACATAAAGATAGTTAAAAATCCATACAAATTAATTAAGCAAATGGATGCAGGTGTTGAGGTTTAAAATAATTTTGTGTATGCATATGTAACAAACAAGATTGATACTTAATATGTTTGGTCCAATGTACACTCCTTCCAAATGAATCTGACCAGTTGCATTAAAGTTAACTGTATTTATCATTTAGAGATATGAACGCTGCAGTCAGATTTATTTGGGAGGAGTGTATTGAAACTACATGAAATGTAAGACCTTTGTTTGATTGATTGACAGCACATCTTCCATGCTTGTGGTGGGACTCAAAAAGGCATCACATTCTCCAATCTTCTATGTGGACTTGTGCTGCTTACCAAGGGTAGAGAAGAAGAAAAATTGAAATGTAAGTATACTTCAGTAACAATGTCCATGTATACAATGGTTTAATATTTTTGTGTGATATTTCAGTTTTGTTCAACTTATACTCTAATGAAAATGGCAGTCATATTACTAGAGAAGACATGATGAGACTTGTTGCAGCTTCAGAATTAGGAGGCAAAGTTCCAGATTCTGTAGCAAGTCTTTTCTTTCAAGTAAGTTGAATTAATATTATATTTGCAGTAGGCGTATATTATTAGGTTAAGTGCATTATATGGATATATTTGACTTCTAATTAAAATAAATAATTAAAGGAACAACTGTTTTGAGGCCGACTATAAGTGATTTTGCTCACATCCACTTCAGTTTTGACGTACTGCGCATGTTTGGCAAGTAGAAACGGCTGCGGAAGTGACTGAAATTATTTAAAATCAGCCTCAAAACAGTTGTTCCTTTTAGGCCCGCGCAGCGATCTTATTTTTTAAATATTAAATTAATTTAAGAAAATTGATTGGCTTTTAATTGATTTTTAAGAAAAAAGATTGGCTGTGAGTAGAATTTAATATTTAGTTTAATATTAAATAAAATAAGACAGCTGCGCGGGCCTTTATTAGTCAGTATTAATAAATTTTAGCACTTGACTTGCCATTTGTTTTGAAATCTTCTACCCTGTCATGAACAAACATTGTTTATTCTTGGTACATAGTTTTACAATCAACCAGAAAAGGCAGTGGTAACACTGTAAATTTGTTATACGTGTAAGTATAAAATATACTGTCTTTTGAAGGAGAATCGTGTAAACTATGAGCAATTTCGAGACTGGTTGGTGATCAATCCCAATGCAACCGTGCTGTCAAGATGGCTCTTGGTTGAACCTTGCAGTGCTACTTCATCAGCTGCCTCTACTCCTTTACCTCCACAAGATTCAGATACACCAACTTTCTATCAAACATTGGCAGGAGTTACACATTGTAAGTTTTTTTATATTGATTAATTTTGTAAAAATTTCACTTCTTCAACTGTAGTTTTATATAAATTTCAGATTATGTGCACAATATTTTTATTTAAGAATTGCCATATTAAAATTTCAAATTATGATTTTAGTGGAAGAGCGTGAGATTCACTGGTTAGAACAACGATACTGGACATTACAAGCTGCCTCACCTACTGGTCAGTTAGACCTAGAAACTATGAGACCATTAATGTGTCCACCTGTACCTCTGTCGGCATGTCAAGGTTTATTTCAAGCATTTGATCAGAATCATGATCTTCATGTTGATTTCAAGGAAATGGCTTGTGGTATTTCAGCAGCATGTAGAGGGCCTTTAGCAGAAAGACACAAGTGTAAGTGAAGCATCATAAAATGAAATGATAATGTGATATATTGAGACGAGGGAGTTTTTTTTATTTTTATTTTTTATTTTTTATTTTTTTTTTAATAAAAAGTATTTTTAAGGCAGCTTTCAGTGTTAAAACACGTTATAAATAATTTAATTAAATTCTACTCAATTTCTTTCCCCGAAAGTAGCAGTTTTTACATTTTAAAGAAAAGAATAGGAGAAATGAGCAAGGGCTGTAGAATAATGAAGAAAATCATATGGTTTGGCAAAAAAAAAAAAAAAAAAAAAAAAAAAAAAAAGTGAAAAGTGAAAAGTGAAAAGCATGATTTTCACCTAACTTTGGGACTCTCTTTGATATTGTATGTCCCTTGCTAGTTTTTCTTACCCCTTTCTTTCAATTTTATCATTTTTAACTGATGCTTTAGTTTCCTTAATATCTCCAATTTCTACATTATAACATTTTTTTTTCCAGTTTGTTTCAAAGTATTTGATAAAGATCATGATGGTAAATTACTACTTGAAGAATTACACCATATGTCTGAAGTATTACTACTAGTTAGAGCTGAAAGTAATATGACACCATTATCGGACCAGGAACAAATTAAAATGAGTAAGTGTGTATTATAGTACATACTTTATTACATCTAATTATATATTAAAACTAAAATGGTGTATTATTCCAGATGATGTAGAGTCTGTATTAGCGGATGTTCAGAGTCAAGTGCCTGATTGTTTAGAGAGAGGCTTAAGTGTTGAAGAATACCTTATGTGGGCAATGGATAACCCTTTAACAACGAGGTTTCTACAGCTTATCTTTCAGGTAAATTATATGATTCTATATTATGTATTTACTGTGTATCTAAGGATTTAAAAAACAGTAGTTGACTTGGAAATATATTTACACTCGAGGAATCATATACTTAACATTAAAGACGATGCAGCTTCCTAAAGAATTCATTCATGATTTGGCAATGCTGCTTTTACCTGAAAATGTATTTTCTACCCTTTTCTTTAGGAAGCAGCATCATCTTTGATGTTAATTATGATTTCCGCAAGTGTACCATATAATATAATACTATAGGATATAAATTAGAAAAAGAAAAGAAAAAAAAGTAGTTTTATACAGTACTGTGTAGAATCTACCCTCAAGTGGGGCGACTGTGTCCAAATTAAAAAAATAAAAATATTTATTCACTAACTAAAGCTCATAGAAACGTGAAACAAAATCCAAAAGTTAGTGCAGAAATCAAGTTTTACTTAAGTTTTTGTTTCACTTTTCTATTAGCTGTAGTTAGGAAGTAAATAATTTTTGAACTTTTGGCCAAAGTCCCCCCATTTAACGGTATTATTTTTATGTCCTAATTTTGGTATAATTGGTACAATTTTATTTATTTTTGTTTTTGGGAGGTACTGTTAACTAATACAAGTACATTTGTATTTTGACAGGTATGCCATATAGTGTTAGGCCTGCGTCCTACAACAAGAGAAGAAGAAAGAAATGTTGTATGTGGCTGGTTACAACGTGAAGAACGTCGTGGATTATGCCCTGGTCAACTGTGGTATCTTGTAGCATCAGATTGGTGGGTTATGTGGCAAGATTATGTCAACGAAGCTCCTCCTTTAGTCCGAGGTGGCTCAGTACCTAAACTGACCAAGAGATCCATTGATGGTAGCATGGACATTCCAACAATGATAACAGATGGTGATAATTCAAGCAAAGCTGTATCAACTAACAGAGCACTCGGTATGAGTCCTCGTAAAGCAGCAAGCTCAAGTGCACTATCCATGATGGATACACAAAAGTAAGTGCACAATTATAATGCAGTTTCATCTCAGGAAAATAATAATAATAATAAATAGAAAACGTACTCTATCTCATTGGAATTTTTCAAAAAAAAAAAGTAAATTAATTAATTCAGTTAGAATTTGTCCTCTGTTATAAATATAAATAGGTAGCTAATGACATTTTCTTTGTTTTCAGTGGCAGTGGCAGTCCTAGTCAATCCCCTCTTGCTTCTCGTCGCCCCCTAGCCCCCTCCTCACTAACCTCTGCTCTTGCTCCACGTCCTGGTGCCATTGACAACACACCTCTTGTGATCGCTCCTATCGGGGGCAAAGTAGCATCCCTCACTGCAGAAGGAGGCAAGCTACGACGCTCCATTGTTCTCACCAGAGGACGTGACTTTCAACTTCTACCACAAGCTCTATGGCGTGCATTACTTCAATGGTATGGTGGTGCTCCTGCATTACCAAGACAAGTCATCTTACCTAGAGGATCTCAACAAGCAGAACTTGAGTTGTACCCTGTGACCCTGAGGATTCTCAGACATCAACCTCAAGCTGCAACTAGACCTGCTGCTCAGCCAGGATCATGGTCTGATGTAGTTGGAGGGTATGGCGCAGCTGCTCTAAGTAAGTACTCATTGCTGAGGTCAATAGAAGTAAGCTGTGTGCTCAGGTATACATGCATTGTGTTATAAAATTAGATTACGGTATATGCCTTTATACTATGGCATTAAGAGTCCAATTTTATGTCACAGTCTATGTGCAGCCATTTATTTCATTTGAATAATAATAGAGTTAACTTGTGACCCAGGATAAGCATAGAACCCAGAAAATTGTGACTTCCTTTTATCTAGTTGTTTAAAAGTAATACGTAAATAATTTAAACATTTATATGTGTGTGCAATATATAGGCCTATATATAAAATTTTAACTCAGCGGAAAAAATGAATGGGGTATTTGACAAAAACTAACGTAAAATATTAAATCCTGGGGGTCTGTTCCACAAGGCTTAACGAGTACCTCATTACCAAGAAATGGGGCGAGGCTCACAAATTCTCTGTAGTAAACGGGTGTGTTACGCCCCCTTTCTCGATGCCGAGCTTCTCGTGAAGCCTTACAAAACAGACCTGCTGGTGTGATACTTGTTTAGTAATTTAATGTGTAACTTCCAAAATGTCACTAATTTTAATTTGTTTTTGTTTGTAATACTAGGTTCCACTGGATATGCATATGTCCCTCAAATCACAGCTCCTAAACGTTACTTGGCTTATATGGCAGCATTCAGTCGTATGGCCTCAGTGAGACAAGTATATGATTTTCTGTGCGCCACCTTGAGGTTACGAGCAGATGATATCAGATTGTGGCATGTCAGAGATGAGGTGAGCTTCTTTATCTATGTACTCTTTAATGGTAAATACGTAGCCTAAAATGTAATAGTAAGCTCATTTTGTTATACAAATACTGTAGTTCTAAAAAAAACTCATATAATCAGGGAAAAATGCACTTTTTAGTACCCTGTATTATATTGAAGGCGACAAAAAATATTGATTAATTATTGTCTTATTTAGAACAATATGAACCTACTAGAAGAAGAGGAACCTACATTGGAAGAGCTTCTTATTTTTGATGATGACCAGATTTTGCTAGAAGTACGTAATAAAGATCTTACTTGGCCAGAAGAAATTGGCTCCTTGCAGCAACAGGATAAGAGGAGACAAGGTAAGAATAAAGTTAAATAAGATTATTAAAATTGGTGATACAAATATATGAGAGCGTCATATGGTAAAGCACACATTTGACATTATGCTATAAGCATAATTTACTCTCACTAAGCAGGTGAGAAATTAACCATACAGCAAATGTCAAATGTATGCTTTTGCATCTTACTCTTTCATATGATCAAGGACTGAATTTATATTAGACAAAGACTTTTTAGGTCTTTATTCAAAAAATTGTAATTTTTCAAATTCTCTATCTTTCTCTTTTCACCCTCACCCCCACCTTTGTTTCTTTTCTAACCTCCAAATATCATATTTTTCATGTTTGTATCAGTAACATTAATTAACATAACTTTTATTTTTAATGGGAAAATGTAAATTTTTATGTTTATGTGTTCTCAGCACCAACAGAGAAGGGTGCAACTGGTTTGAACAATTTAGGTAACACATGTTTCATGAATGCAGCTCTGCAGTGTGTCAGTAATACACGTGCACTTACTCAGTATTTTACTTCTAATATGCATCTATACGAGCTCAACAGGTAATCTTACAATACATGCATCATAAAATGTTTAGATACTTCACCTTTATTCTATTAATAATTAAAGGCGTAGAATACCTTGAACAAAAAACATGTCTAATATCCTAACATACTTAAATATCAACTTTGATTTGGCCATCGTTATTTTCCATTCACGAAATGGCAACTGCGGGTTTATCACGTCACAGCTTGCCTGTTTCCGCTCGCAGCTGCCATTTCGTGAAAGAAAAAGAAGGAAAAAAAAAGAAGAGAGAGAGAGAGAGATAGAGAAGTAGATTACTCCCACCAAATCAACGTTGATATTTAGGCATGTTAGGATTTTAGACATGTTTTTTGATCAAAGTGTTACCTTTAAAGTAATTGATAGAACAACTCAAAGATAGATTAGAAAAAATTGGGGGATGGGAAACAGAATGAGCTTAAACTAACAAGGACACCATGGAAGGAAAAAAATTCTAACCTTAACCAAAAAATATTAACACATACATATATATTTTAATGCATTATTTTTAATTGTCAATTATTGCACCAAAACTTTTTTTCTTAATATTTGTTGTATTAATACTACTATTATTATTTCCAGAACAAATCCTCTAGGTATGAAAGGACATATTGCTAAGAAATATGGAGAATTAATACATGATATTTGGAGTGGTACAGCTAAAACTATTGCACCACTTAAACTCAGGGTAAGTTGATAGAAAATATAAAAATAATAATCAAAATTAACGGTGTAAATTAATTGTAACTCGTTGCACAAAAAACTTGCTGATATCCGAATATAACGGAATATCAACATTGATTTGGCTGGAGTCATTGATTTCTAATTTATTTTCCATTCAAGATATGGCAAATGCAAACTCTGACGTCACAGCTGACGTCAAATCAATAACTCAATTTGTTCTATGCCTTTAATTAAGATTATAATGTTTATTTGTAACATAATACTAATTTCTTATTCATGTTTTGATTACATTTTAAATTCAATATGTATCTTACTTACAGTGGACGATTGGAAAGTATGCTCCGAGATTTACTGGTTTCCAGCAACATGACTCTCAAGAACTGTTGGCATTCTTACTTGATGGACTTCACGAGGATCTCAATAGAGTGCATGACAAGCCATATGTAGAGTTGAAGGATAGTGGAGGTCGCCCAGATGTAGAGGTGGCACAGGAGGTAAAGTTACACAATTATTAATAGGTTGCAGGTAGTAAAGAACCTTTAAAACATGTCATTTGTCTAGTAACATATTTAATTTTCCAAGCCTTAATGTCCTGATTCTAGATTATTATTATTAGGTATTATTCATGTATATTAAAAATAAAAAAATAATAGTTTTCTTTAACAAAGTTTGGGTTTCTCAATTCTAACAAATAGGCGTATCATTGCTTTCCTGAGCTGCCCATGATTTTCTAGCACACATCACCTGTAAGCCTCTTTACTTCTTGTTATACTTGCATTATGCACATTTACATTTAAAATAAAATTGTATTCACATTTTTTAAAATTAATTATAATAATATCACATGTGCTGCGGCGACCCTGTCAGTTATTCTTTCATTCCCTAATTTTTCAAATCTAAGTGTGCTTGTTTTATCAAATCTTTTTATTAATTAATATCACACATTCAATTTTTCTTCGATTAATATTATGTACAGAAATATGTATTACTTGTATTATTATGATGCCACAAAAAATATAATAATATTTATTTCTGAATATGTACACTATGTTTCAGGCATGGGAAAACCACATTCTACGTAACAAGTCAGTGGTTGTAGACTTATTTCACGGTCAGCTAAAATCTAAAGTTCAATGTACAGCTTGTGGACATGAGAGTGTACGATTTGATCCTTTCAACTACCTCAGCTTGCCTCTACCTATGGAAAGTTGTGTACATCTAGAGGCTATTGGTTAGTAGATATCATTAATAAAATGTACTTGTATTGATGTCATATAAATATAATTATTTTTCAATACTATTTCAGTATATAAAATAATTTCATTGTATTCGTATGAAGTTTCTTAACATATAAAATAAAAGAGATTTTCTTTGTGTTTCAGTGGTAAAGCTAGATGGTTCAGTCCCAGTAAAGTATGGCCTACGTCTCAACATGGATGAGAAGTACTCTGCTGTGAAGGAACATTTAGCTCATCTTAGTGGACTACCTGCATGTAGGTTACATCTAGCTGAGGTTGCAGGATCACAGATCAAGGTACTAATTTTTTTTCTTTCTTTTTTTTTTTTTTTTTTAGTAATTTTAAAGTTAAAGCACTCTTCTTGTCTCCCCTCCTCCTTCTTTCCAATCTCATTCATTCTTTTATCAAAACTAAAAGAAAAAAACCTTAAACTTGGCTTTTATTTTGTCTTTATCTTAAATCAAACCGTTTGTTTTCCAGGGCTCTGTGCTAGACTCCCACAAGATACGTAGTCACCTGGGGAACTCGCTTTATGCCTACGAACTACCTGCTACTCTAGCAGTGCCTGAGGTTGAAGACTTCGACATGGAAGACGTGGAGGAGAGGGGAGGATCCAGCAGTTTGGGCAGCTTAGGCAGTCGTTCCAGTGAAGCACAGGCATTCACACGTATTCAGCGCATGACGAGACCACCTATAGATATGTACAACACTCTGCCACTCAATGGTATGTGTACTTATTTCTATAATAGAGAGAGATTATGTAATCAATTACAGTCATCGGTAACTACAGTTCAATTTTTTATTATTACAGTACTCAAGTTTAAGTTAAAATTAATAGCTGCTTTAAAATTGTGCTCCTGCTTCTATGATTAATTAATTAGCTTTAGGATTTACTTTTCTGTAGCTTCAAATTGCAATATATCTTCTTTTTTTATGCAGTACTGTGGCAAAAGTCTATTATTATATATGATTTTTTTTTAATTTCTGTCTTGTTATTAAATTACCGGTAAGTCTATCGCTATTATACCCTAGTTTTTACTCGCTATTTATTACAAGATTTTTATGATTTTTATATTCTGAGAGATATTTTACATATATTTTACATAGGTTTGACAATTATGACATACGTTACTGTATCGACAATAATTAATGGGTGAAAAATAGGATGATCCCACCTTACTGCAATGGTTTAATAATAATTAAACAATATACTGTATTAAGTAATTGGTTTTATTCAAAAATGCGTACATTTTTGAAAAATACTACTCACTAATACCATCCAATACTGCACTTGTTCATCTCATTCTAATTTTTACTCTATATGTTTCAGGCATTTCTACACACACTCCAGCGCTGGGTAGTAACAACAACAACAACAACAATGGGGTTAGCTCCCCGGGTACAGCAGCAGCCAGCCAATCAGTGGAAGCTGAGGTAAGATGGCTGGCCTGCATGCCCGCGATACTTTGCTTCAAGGTATGCACCACACTTGCATTGTTCGTGCGTGCTGTGCCGTGCCGACCTCCTTTTGTCTCCTCTTGACATGTGTGTGTCTCATCTCATCAGCAACACTCAAAACACTTTTATAAACAACTTGTCTTATTTTAGTACAGTACCACATTAAATTCTCTGATTATTTTAATAAATAATTAGAAAATAAAAACCGTTCTTATTTAAATATATCATCAAAGGGAAAAAATAGGGAACCAACAAGTTACTTAACACAATGTAGTCTGTAGCTAGGTGAAGATTATGATGGCTTATATGTAACACAAATATTTAAAATTGTGTTAACTGTGCCATTAAGATCTGCACTTAGCTACAGACTTCATCGTGGTAAGGTTCTCCCCTATTCGTTCCTTTGATAATTTTAATTCTAATTCTTTCAGTTATGAGCTTTAATTTATTATTCAAGATAGTCTACTTACTAATTAAAAAAAAAAAAAAAAAAATCTTCAAAGATTTTGCTTTATTTTGCTCATTAAAATTGGGAGGTAAGTTTTTATTTATTTATAGTATTTATTTATTATTATTATTTATTATTTATCAATTTAAGGAAAAAACCATCGCGGTTAGGATCAATGATAAAGAAAAAGATAGAAAAACCAGCAAGGGCCTTACCACAGTAGAAGTTCTATGGAGAGGTCGAGGTCTTGCATGGCACAGTATAATGTTATAAAAGTTTCTTTATAACTGAGAGCTTTCGTCATATGATAATGACATTATCAATCAAAAGAGAAAATTACTTGAGCACATCACTGAGCAGTGTCTTGTCTTGTACAGACAAGACACTGCTCAGTGATGTGCTCAAGTAATTTTCTCTTTTGATTGATAATGTCATTATCATATGACGAAAGCTCTCAGTTATAAAGAAACTTTTATAACATTATACTGTGCCATGCAAGACCTCGACCTCTCCATAGAACTTCTACTGTGGTAAGGCCCTTGCTGGTTTTTCTATCCTTTTCTTTATCATTGATTATTTATTATTTAACATATAAATTCAACTTTACTAAATTTACTTCCCTGGAAATTATTAATACTTAAAATTAAATTACAATAGAAGCCACACATTGAAATAGTGGTTACAATGTAAATCTAATTTGAAACATAATAAAGAGGAAGCTTTCATTTTAATTGGACATTTTAAAGAGACAAATTGAAGTGTTTTGAGATTCAGTCAATCTCTGTGTATGTATTACCTACCATCCAAATAGCTTCTCAGTGTTTGTGCTCGTCTTTTTCTTTGTTTTCTACATATCGTTCGTAACATTAATCTCAAACAGATTAAAAGGAAGAATAAGGTGCTAATTACGTAAGATTAAGATTGCATATTTTTTATGTTATTATGATTATACAGTTAAACTTCTATTTTACATATAGACAAAAAGATAATTGCATTTTCAAATGTGCCTTGTAATAACTAGAATTTCAACCATTAAAAAAAAAAAAAAAAAAAAAAAAAAAAGTCAAATTTACATAATGCAGTAATAAAATGCAAAGAAATATTTAGGAGGAATTTTGTACCATCAATTTAACCGCAATGGTTTATTTTTCTTAATTGTGCAAATTAATATTTAATAATGCCATTATTTTAAATCACTGAACAATGCAAACTATAAGAATTTGAATTAAGAAACAGGTAGAAAAATATCATAAATGAACAAACTTTAACTCTTTATTAATATTAATTTCATGCTTTGAAATGTTTCTGTATGAGAACTGATGGTGTGATGGTAGTCTCATTATAGTTTTATAGTCACAAATTTCTTGATTTTACTGCTATTTTATTTATTAAGGCGGTGGGGGATCGACTTGCACCGAAAATCATTAAAAGAAGAACTATATATTTTCCAAATAATTTTTTTTACATGATTTAATTCCAATAAAACAAACGCTATAATTTTCAAATAAAATCAAGTAAATTTAAAATATATTTTTTTATACCAAAAAAATTTTAATGATATTTTTAATTGTAAAAAAGTTTCTAATTTGACTAAAATTTCCCGCTCGAATTTAAATTTCCACATTTACATGTTATCTTTAAAGTGTGATAACTTAAATAATATTTGATCGTGTTTTCACATGTTTGACATAACTAAATTTTTAAGTAACATTTCTTCTTTACTTTGTGTTATTATTATTATTATTATTATTCGCAACCGTCCTAGTTTGCAAGATATCAGTCGGTCACCTAACCCCTTAATACAAATTTGAATTTGATTTTTAGTATTGTCGGTACCAGAAAACAAAACTACTATATTATAACTAGAAATTATGTAAAATTGAAGTTTAATTGTATATAATGTTTGCATGGGATTTTGGATTTTGATAAATGTAACATTTAATAGCTTAATGTCTGATTGTTATTAGATAATGATATTATGTTTAAAATGAAACAAGTAATTGCTTTAATTTGCATGGAAGATTATGATAATCTTCCATGTAAATTAAAGGATTGTGTATTAATCATATATTTCATTATGCTTCTGTCGTGCTGTTTTTTTTTTTTTTTTTTTTTCCTTCCAATTATTGTTTTTAATAGCACACTGAATTTTAATTTTCTTTGTTCCTAAGCAAAAAATACCTTTCTTTTAAAATGCACCTTAGTTTGTGTAATTATGTAATTAAATTTTAATGTCAATTATTGCATTGCAAATATTTTACTTTTGTATTTTAATCTAATAAAATGTATGTTTCTTAAATAAACTTAAAATTAATTAAGGTTTACCTTCAAATTGTTATCCATGTACTTACTGTGTTTTAATTGCTATGTTAGCAGACTGACAGTAACGGTGCAGTGGTGAAGAGAACACGCATGGAGAGTGAGAGCAGACCAGAGTCATCGCCTGATAGTGCCATTTGTAGGATGTCACCAGAGTCACAAATTGGAAGTGATGCCAAAAATATCTCAGATACTCACATGGTATGTAGTTCAATAAGGCAAGACTTGCAAAATGAGGTTTCGTAAAATACCGAGCTGGCCGAGTGGTGAAGGCAGCTAACTCGCAACTCTGTACTCCTCACCGAGTATAGGTTTGAGCCACTGCTGGGTGCATGGGTGAAGTGTGAGAGCACAACACGTTGCACGATGCATGTTTACATAACGACGCACAGTATTCGGGAGGTGCATGATTGATGTGATTGCACCGACCAGCCTGCCTAGATGTTTCCACGGTTTCTCTAGGCTGTCATGGCAAATGCCAGGCTGTGTACTTAGGCCGTGGCCAAACCCTGTGTGCTTTTCCATTAATTGGAAAGTCCTTACCTGTTGATAAGACAACGTCTTGACTGGGACTGGGATTGGTGTATAGCACGATAACACAATATGGCAAGCAAAAAGAATAATAATAATAATAAAGAAGCAAACCACCAAACCAACTATTTACTTTCAGCCTTACTTGAAACTATAGGTTGATCAGTAAATCACTGTGAATTATCAGAAACAATGTATTTGAGGCAACAGCAAGTCTCAAGAAAAACTTCTGAAATGAGTTAAAGACTACTTTAGGGTAGCATTGTTGTCATAAAATTCAATAAAGATCAACTTCTCAGCAAAAAATACTAGTGTGTTCTACAGATCAACTTTTATTGAATTTGATACTTGTAAACAATTTTTACAAGATTTTTATGGAGAGAAAAAAATGGTTGAAAATAGCATATACAAATTAAAATGGATAAATTACGGAGAATTATTTTCTCCTCAAATTTGTTCTGGAAAAATATATTTTTCATTAAAAGTCACCCTAAAGAACGAGCTTTTTTTTTTTTTTTTTTTTTTTTTTTTTTTTTTTAGATACAGGAGACTTAACTTAAAGGGGCCGTCAGGAAATAACATTTTCTTTCACCATAGCTACTGGACAAGTATTATAGTTCAATATATTTCAATAAAATTTTTTTTATAAGGTTCAATTTTGCCTGGTTTAGATATGCATTATTTGTTTAAATATGGTAAAAAAAATGTGGTGGCTTCCTATGTAAAATCAAAGTACTTGCACTTTGAATGACAATATCTACGCTCTATGTGTGTCTAACTACTTTTGACTCGCCGTGTGATTTTGGCAAATATATAATATGTTTGTCATCTTTGTCTGAGCAGTGAAAACTAAAAACTAACTGCACAATTAATTGATTTGTCAAACTACTTTTTGCATAGAAAAATAAAAACCGATGTCTTCCCTAAATATAAGCTGCTTGTGATTTTTAAAGAGATGGGGAGTGCATCGAGAGAAGACAAGATAAATGCATTCCAGATGTGGTGGTGGGGCGCCCCTTGCAGCGTCCGGTCTATGCAGCATAAGCTTCCCTAGCGCGCAAGGGCTAAATTCAAAGCTTACTACTACAAAAACGACCCATCACTTCCTTCGATTCTATAGTTACACAAAAAATATAGTTGCCACGCGTAATAAGACCCCCTCATGATCTTCAGCAATTTTTTACTCCCTACTAGTGTCTTGTTTTGAAAACTAAATGTGCCGTGACCGCATAAATACCGGATGGCAGAGGTCTAAAATGAAGAAAATCTAGATTTTACCCAGTGACATCATCAGTAGGCAAACCTAAGTACCTGAAATAAATTTTTGCGATTTTTTTCTTTGCTAGATTTGAAATTAGTACTCATCATATTATGTACAAAATATGCAATAAAACGATTTGAGTTTATGCTCCCTTTAATACATCAAATAATAATAATGATGCACTCCTTCCCTAAAGTAGTACCTGAAAGATGGTTTATTTCTTTATACATGTAATATCCGTATGTAAAATTGAGACTATCCCAAAGTTATCTGCTAGCACTTTTCCCCCTAAACGCTCTTATATTTAATTTTATGTTGAACACATTAACTTATTGAATGTTTATTATGATATTTATTTACAGGGTGGCAGCACCAGTAGCCGAGGTCGTTCCTCTCCCACCCCCAGTCTAGGAGCTGGAAGTTTGGGTGCAGGCAGTTCACGTAGTGATTCTAGTGCCTCATCTCATCATCTAGCTTGCTCCGTAGAATGTTCCCATCGACCTAATTTCATTGTGGCTCTTCATAGGAAAATGGTAAATATTTAAGTTCACTGTTTTTATATAATATAAGGACAATGTAGCAATTATCTTGTTGTTATTCTATTTTAATTCTTTTGTTAATGTACCTGGTTAGAACATCATTTTTAAATCTTATATAAGTTCAATACTCAAAAAAATACTACAACAAATGCAGTACAGTATTATAATTGATTATTAAATTAGTATTAAATCCATTTCGGTTTGGATGAATTATAAAAGTAAAAAATAAAAGTAAAAATCCACGAGTGCCTTACCACAGTTCAGTCCCTAGCTAGATGGAGATCTTGATGGCACAATAAACACAAATATTTATGTTGATTATGATGTTTCAAGGGCAATGATCCTCTTCTTCAGTGGCTTAAAGTGTATTATAAAAATGTTATTGTTGTTTTAGATCCGACAGGAAGTGTACTTTGTGACATGGCAGCGCACTCAGCCCAGTTTGTTTGGCCTGCCACTTCTGGTACCTTGTGGACCAGGTACTACTCATCAAGCACTGTATGAGGCTGTGTGGAGACAAGTTGCTAGGCTTGTCTCACCCTTACCACCTAGTTCTGCACCAAACCATGCCATGGACTGGTAAGTAAAACAACTTAGCTATCAAGCTTTTTGCTCTTTTATTTTTAATGACACATTTAAACACTAGGCTGTAAAATTGTGTTAACTTAAAATATTATCATCTCATAAATATTAAATAGGCCTATGCCATTTTTATGCATAATTTTGTAGTTGTATGGGCTACTGTGAACTTTACTCAAACAGCTTTTCAAATTGATTTCAGTATTTGAAACTTAAAAATCATAATGTACAAGCACTTTCATATTAATAATAATATAATGCAATGGACTATTCTAAATTATACACATATTTGTCTTATGTTACAGTGATGATAGTTTGGGCTATGAATTCCCCTTCATATTAAAAGCAGTAGCGCCTGGAGGCATACAATGTGCATGGTGTCCATGGTATAGATTTTGTCGTGGATGTCGTATACAATGTTCAGATGCAGAATTTAATAGTTCAGAAACCCACCTTGCTGTAGATTGGGATCCTACTGCTTTACATCTTCGTTACCAAAATTCTAAAGAAAGAGTTAGTATTACTTTATTTTTTATTTATTTGTTTTAAATAAAGATTTGATAGAAAACATATATCGGTAGATACATTGGGAAAGAGAGTTGAGTTTTTGCTAACAGGAACCCTTAAGTGAGAGAGAAATTTTTGTAACTCATGCCAAAACTAAACATATAGCTTTGTTATATCAAAGGGTATGTGAGGAGCTGCTCATACAACTTTGATATATAATGCTATGGGTGAGTATTCAGTAACTTTAGTTTCAGTCTGGGTTAGAAATGTTTCTTTCTCACTTAAGGGCTCATGTTGGCATAAGCTTAAATAATTCTCCCCTAAGTTTTCTAATTATCTATGTTTCCAAAGCAATCTTTATTTATTAATTATATATGGCACAGTCTTCTTCTTTTCTCTCTCTCTCTCTCTCTCTCTCTCTCTCTCTTTTAAAACTTTATTAATATTTGTTTTAAAATTAAACAAAAGCATTTACTCTTTGATTTTTAAACTTTCAGGTGTTTGTGGAGCATGAAAGTGTTGCTACTGCCAGACAGAGACAGTCTGAACCAATTGGTTTAGCTCACTGCCTGGAAGCATTTACTCATGAGGAACAACTAGGCGAAGATGAGAAATACTCGTGTCCAACTTGTCGTGAGCTGCAGCCTGCCACCAAGAAACTGCAAATCTGGAGATTGCCTCCCATCCTTGTAAGACAATTTTCAAATTTTATTTATTCAGTAAGGGATGAGAATACATTTAGGATCCTATATCATATTCAAAGTGAAGAAAATATTTTAATAATTAAAACACGTTATATAGAAAATAAGATGTTAAGGAAAATAAACCATCGCGGTTAGGTGTGATAAATTTGAAAGAAAAGGATAGGAAAAACCAGCAAGGGCCTTACCATAGTGAAGAGAGTTCCATAGTTTGGTGAAAATCTTTCTAGCACAGATATAAAAAAACTAACACATTGGAAATATTTCGTGAATAAACTCCAAAAGGGATGGAGTGTGTTATGTCTTCATTAGTCCTTACAGACTCCGAGAGAAACTATAAATCTATAGATGAAGGCTATAGATCTATGATGAAGGCATAACACACTCCATCCCTCTTGGAGTTTATTGCCGAAATATTTCCAATGTGTTAGTTTTTTTATATCTGTGCTAGCAAGATTTTCACCGAACTATGGGACTCTCTTCACTATGGTAAGGCCCTTGCTGTATTCTCAAATCCTTTTCTTTCAAATTTATCTTATATAGAAAATAACATACTTAAAATTTTTATAATTATGAGAAACTAAATAATAGAATGTGGGATGCACTGATCAATAATCTCAACCGCTAGCCTTCAAAATAGAGAAAAGATGGGGTATTCAATTGCAAATTATGTATCAATAAAGTATGCTCATACTCAATTTTATGTATATTTCTTTTACCAGATTGTTCACCTAAAGAGGTTCCAGTATGTTTGTGGCAAGTGGGTTAAGTCACAAAAAGTGGTTGAGTTTCCTCGTAAGGCATTTGACCCCACAGACTACTTAGCTTCAGTGCCTAGAGAAACATTGCTGAGACATGCTGAACTCATGGCAGACTGTGGAATGGAGATGGAAGGTAAGTGAAATAATTCCCAATAATATCAATCTAAATAATTAAAATAACAAGTCAACTTTTAATTAACTCTGTATTGTTTAACAGTTATTTTGAATGGGGAGATTTGTACCTGATTTCAATAAAAAATAATAAAAATAAAAAAAAGTAAAAAAAAAAAAGTAAATTCTAAGCCAATGTAAATTGTTAATTTAAATGGAAAGCTGAGACATATTAAGGAAAATAAACCATGGCGGTTAGGTATGATAAATTTGAAGGGAAAAAAATGATAGGAGAAACCAGCAAGGGCTTTACCATAGTGATGAGTAGAGACCAGATTTTCAGGTGATCACCTTTTTGTTGCTATGAATAATATGTTCCTTTTTTATAAGAATGTCCACGAACTAGCAACTTTTGAGCCGTTTGAGATCAACTTTTTTTTTTTCGCCTATTTTTTTAGGTTTTATCACCTTTTTTCACCTTTTCATCAACTTTTTTCACCTAAATGAGGATTTTTTTAAAGAATTAACAAAACGTTTAAAAAAAAAGATTTTTTACTGCAATTTTTCAAAACAGAGATTCATTGTATGCCATCAAATTTAACAAATTTAACTGATGACAATCTGGAGATGATTGTCATATGTAACTGCAGCATAAATAAACTAGGTGAAGAAATTGACATGGAAATACTGATTGTAGAGGGTGAAGATGAGGAGGAGGAAGAGGAAGATGAGGCAGAAGACGAAGGTGGGCAGAAAAAGAGCCAATGACCGAATGAAATGATGTGCTAATTTGCCTCTATTTGTCTATTTGTTTCCGTTAAATATAGTATTACAATGAATCTTTTTGTTGCTGTTGTTGTTGTTATTGTTGTTGTTGTTGTAGGTTGTAGGTTGTAGGTTGTAGGTTGTACTTGTAACCACAAAATACCTATAGGCAGTATAGCATACACTAAAAAAAAAAAGAAAGTAATTTTATTCTTTTTTTTTTTTTTTTTTTTTACTTTGTTTAAAATTTTATCACCTTTTTTTCAGGTTTTATCACCTTTTTTTCACCTTTTTTGTGCAAAAAAATCAACCTTTTTAGACCCTTTTTTTACCAAAATTTTCATCTGAAAATCCGGTCTCTAGTGATGAGAGTCCCATAGTTCAGTGAAAAACTTGCTAACATAGATATAAAAAACTAACACATTGGAAATATTTCAGCAATAAACTTTAAGAGAAATGGAGTGTGTTATGCCTCCATCAGTCCTTATACATTCATAGTTTCTCTCTGACAGTGAGTCTGTAAGGACTGATGAAGGCATAACACGCTCCATCTCTTTTGGAGTTTATTGCCAAAATATTTCCAATGTGTTAGTTTTTTATATCTGTGTTAGCAAGATTTTCACTAAACTATGGGACTCTCTTCACTATGGTAAGGCCCTTGCTGGTTTCTCCTATCCCTTTCTTTCAAATTTATCAATAAACGGAAAACTGTTTTTTAAGATTACAGTATTTCACTTTATAAGACAATTTTGTTTGCTTTTTAGGCTATGTCACTGGATGTGACTTAACAACCTGTTAGTACTTTTTTTTTCCTCTCTTAATTCTCTTTCACATTCACGTATACCTATATTATACCTATGCATTTGGATAAACTGAAAAAAAAAAATATATATATAGACCTTGAGTGAATCATTATTTTTATTTATTACCCAGGAAAGAGTTAAAAATAACAAGATAAAATGTTAGATTTTTAGATGAATTTTAAATTAATAATAGTGATATTAGACTGTAAACTACTAGATCATAATAATATCAATAAAAAAAATAAAAAAACCAAATGAGACCATGTCTGTTGTGCATTGGTTTCACATGTGAGAAGAGGTGTCTGGGCTTGACAAAGTCTGACAAAGCTTGACTGGTCTCCAACCAGTGTCAGTGGTATGGTCAGGTCAGAGTTAAAGCAGGACAATTCACTAATCCATCTCGTCTCATTCACTTCTATTATATTACACATTGTTGGCTTCAACTTGTTGCGTGATACAGTTTTCAATTTTTTAGGTGTGAGCAATGGACATTTTCCTAGGCCTAGAGAAAGAGTAGAGTCTACGTCACTTGCCACCACCCCTGTGGTTGATGGTGCATTACAAGATTTCCATCAACATAGACTGGTAGAGGGGGCAGATCCTTTCAGACTGACTTACAATCTGTATGCCATTGTGGTAAGTAATTGTGTATGTCTTCTTTCCAATTAGATTTGTGATTAATGGTTATATATTGTTTATGTTTTCAGTGCCATTCTGGTATTTTGGGTGGAGGACATTACGTGTCTTATGCTTGTAATCCTAATGGAAAGTGGTATTGTTATAACGACAGCAGTTGCAAGGTAACAGTCACACTTGTGTATATTTTTTCATCCCATTAATTTAAGTCTATACCATAATAATATATACATGTTTTTTTAGAGGTCACAAATTAGTCTTTTTTGAAAACTTTTTCTATCTAAAAATACATAATAGCCCAAGCCAATCATTATTTATTTCTGAAAATCAGAGAACCGGTTGTGCAAACTATTTTATACAGCAAGCCTTTTTTTTTTTTTTTTTTTTTTTTTTTCTTCTTTTTTTTTTCTTTTGCATAATGTTAAATAAAAAATGGACAAATTATTTAACAAGAGCATGAAAAAGCATGAAACATATATGACTAAAAAATTATATTTTTCTTTTCTAAAATACAATTAAAAAGTCATAATATTCTTCAGCTTTATGGGCTAGAAATGTGATGTTTTCAACCCCTGCTGTTCATTAGTTTTCAGAACAAAAGAAAAAAAAATATTACTGTTTTTTTTTTTTTTTTTTTTTTTTTTCAAAGTTATTATAGATGCCTAATTTTTTAACATTGTAAAAGGTAGGGGCAAAGAGCCTTATCAATCTTTCTGTTGGCGGCAAAGTTTCCACATTTATATGCCTTTCTAAGACATGAAATGACTGCATTGGTTAGTTAGCTTTTTTTATTTTTTTTTAGCTTTATTTTTTACCAGTGTGCCCTTGTTTTGTATTATTATTTTTTTAATCATGTCACTAAACATATAATTTGTCATTACAGGAGGTTTCTGAGTCACAAATAGATGCCAGTTCTGCTTACATGCTATTCTACGAGAGAGAAAATCTGAGTCATGCCCAGTATATGCCAAATGTGGAGGGTAAAACACCTGACACTAGTAATCTAGATGATGACCTTGACTCAGATTTAAGGAAGGTGTGCACACTTGCTTAAACATGTTGTTTGTTGTATATTTAAATACATATTTAAAAATCAAATTAAAACATATACTCATTATCATATTTTGAATTTGGTAATTGAATATTTTAATTTTTTAATAATTCTTATTGAATTAAAGTTTCCTTCCTTCCTTCCTTCCTTTTTTTTTTTTTTTTTTTTTTTTTTTAACTCACTCAATAGGCTTGTTCATCAATGTGTTGCATTGCCTCCATAAATACAAGCATTCCTAATTACAACCCACTTGGTGACTCATTATTTTGTGTTCTGCAGAGAGAGAGAGAGAGAAAAAAAGAAGTTTATGAATAATCTTATTTATTAAACAACTAATATTTACCGGTACACTGAATTTTTTATTAAGGGTTTTATTTTGATAGCTTACATCTCAAAATCTAAAAAGAAAACTTCCAAACTTTATGATGTCATTTGAAACGTAATAGTAACAGCTACCTAGGATACAAATTTCAATACCCATGATCAAATAAGAAAAAAAATATTGAAATTAACATGGGCTCTTATAAAACTAAAATTTAAAAAAAAAATCTAGCATGGTGATCCCTCATTTTTTTGTATATTTTCAAAGATACCTTATCCAAATATATCACTGTGCAAAATTTCAGATTTTTTTTTCTTTACAACTTTTGGTTAAGGCGGGAAATCAGCTACTGCGGGATTTGACTAAAAAATTGTAAAGACAGAAAAATCTGAAATTTTGTACAGTGATACATTAGGATTAGGTATCTTCAAAAATGTAAAAAATTTTGGGGGTCACCATGCTAGTTTTTTAATTATGATTTTTTGAAGTTTTAGTCCCATAAGAGCCCATGTTAATTTCAATAATTAATTTCTCTCTTATCTGATGGTCACGGGTTCTGAAATTTTTATCATACGTAGCTGTTACTGTTAACTTTTAAATAGCATCATAAAATTTGAAAGTTTTCTTTTTAGATTTTGAGATACAAGCCAACTGAATACATCCCTTAAATCCCGCAATAGTTTTTCGATCTTTAAAAAAAAAAAAAAAAAAAAATCACTTTATGGTTTGACTAGGGGATGTGATAAACTTTTCTTTCTTTTTTTTCGCATATCTACTATTTAAAAACTTAATAATAGAAGTAAATTTTTATTTCTTAATCATAGACCATGCAATTAAAATTAAAGTAGAAAAGTACTTCCAAGTAATAATAAATTTGAAATTTAAATTCAGTTACCAATTTCAGACATGAATATATATGTTTAAAAAAAAAACAAAAAACAGGAGTTATAAAATTTGATTGTTAATTATATACTCCTATAATATAATGGCCTGAATTCTAAAGCTTAGTGCTCTTACTATTATTATATGTGTTTTTATTTTATTCTTGCAGTTCCAAAGATTCTTTTAATTTTTTTTTTTTTTTTTTTTTTTTTTTTTTGAACTTTTGATATGAATGAAGAAATGTTTGAGTGTAAAATTGTTGTAAGTCAATAATTATTTAAGTTATTTTATTTTATGTATATTTTGTTAAAAAGAATGGGAGGATGCTAAACTCTTGATTTAATTTATTATCAGCATCTTAAAAATTAAAAAAAAATAATAATAATAAATAAACAATATTGAAATAATTAACCAACCTTAATTGTAAAATCCCAAGTACACATTGTCGGCTCGGAATACATTTGTCGCATATGCATTAAAAAAAAAAAAAAAAAAAAAAAAGCCTTACAAGTATAATACAAAGTGGGGGGCAAAGATAAAAAATTCCAATGTCCTTTTTTTTTTTTTTTTTTTTTTTTTTGTTGCATATACGTCAAATGTATTCCGAGTTGAAGACATAAACTGAAACTGTTATAATTACAGTACATTTAATTATTTTAATAAATGTGTACATGTAAAACAGCTAAATTTTAAGATGCGCAGTTTGTATTAAAAATTAAACAGTGTTGCTCAATTTTGTAGAATTAATTTTATTGTTTGTGATATCTATACCTATTATTGGTATAAATTTTAAATTTCTTAAAAATTCAGATAACAAATCAAGAGTTTTTTTGTTTTTTTTTTTACTCCCAAAGTCAACATCTTAAATATATTTTAAGTCAATCCAAACAATATGTTTGGTTGATTTTTTTTTTTTTTTTTTTTTTTTTTTTTTTCATTTGTTATTATAGTTAGTAAAAAGTCAATTACAATATGTAATCATTTTTCATAATTTTTAAATAACATGTTTCTCTTTTCTTGATATTTATCTATATATTTTTGTGTAATTGAAATTGAATTATTTAGCACCATTAGTAAATACTATGATTAATTAATATGTTTATTATTTTTCAAGACAGGATCTTGGAAAGTATAACATCATTATGTCTACCAAGATAATTACAACTATTTAAAAATGTGCGTATTTCTTCTTTATTTAAAAGCTAGTTTAAATGTGTTGTTAGTTATTTTAAAAATCTATTACTGCCATGTACTGCTAAAAACAAAATGTACTATCAACGCTTTGATAAATGTGAAAAAGCACATTTGCTAGAATCTAAAATACCTAAGTAACGATTTTTTAAACTTAATTTTCTTTTAAGCTTCCTCTTGAAAATAAGTGGAAATTTCTATTTTTATATATAGGCTTAACGATTTTTTTTTTTTTTTTTTTTTTTTTTTTTTTTTTAATGCTTATGAATTTATGAATTGTTGAATTGGTATACCCATACAACATTTTATATCAGTTTTCATAATACACACTTTCATACCTAAACCTTTTTTATAAAGTTTTGATATAAGTTTGTACATAATATAATAAACAATTTGCAAAACCTACCTTTGAAAAGAAACAAATTGGCAAATGAAGATTAAAATGAAAATAATTAAATATCACCTTATGAAATTATTATTTTAAAACTTCATGTTTTTATTGTGTTATTGAAAGAACAAAATTCATCTTGGTTGTGATACAAAAGAATAGCTTTTAATTTTTGATTTTTTTATTTTTTTTTTATTATTATTTTTTTTTTTTACACACAACGCCTTGTGCTTTAAAATCAATTCCTATCTGGATAAAGGCCGTAACTTTTATAATTAAATAAAAATTATAATTTTGGACCATCAAAAAATAAATAATAGGGATAATAATTTTTGTAACATGATATTAAAAATATAGGTTTTGCAATTGTACTATAAAAATAATATTAAAATTTTAATACTGTGAAAGCAATTAATTAGTATTTATACTAAAACAGCTAGCGAAGTGTTTGCTATTGGTGCTTATGATTAGGTATATAAATTATTTATTCATTTTTGCTTAAAACATTCTTCCCAGTTATTTAACTAGTCTATAAGGTAAAATAATAAAAATAAATATTTATAATTGTTACTATAATTATATATGTTTGCATTTTATCTTAAAATATATTAATTCAGTTGTTTTGTATTATTATTATAATTACGTGTATCAAATCTGTATATTTGTATAAAAAAAAATTATTAGCTTTTGTCCTACTCTTTAAAACTTATATTTCAATTTTTTTTGGAAGATATTCTGTTAATTATGTTTCCTTGTTAATTTGATGAATAATGAAACAATATAGCTGGCTTAAAAAATTAATAAATAAATAAATAAATAAAAAGGAAAAATATATTAAATCTGAAAATTTTCCTTTCATTTAATTTGTATTTCAATTTCCTGCATAAAAATTAAAAGCACAGAAATTAAGAATTCACTTAAAATAAAAAAAAAAATAAAAAAAATAGCAAAATTAAAATATAATTGATCATTTAAGCATGAAAGAGTCCACATTTCAATGCAAGCAAATTTTGCTACTAAAAGCTTCAAAAAAATGGTTAAAAATTAGAATTAATTTTTTTATCCCCCACTGTTCTTATGCCAGATTATACAATTTATAACATTCCAAAAAATTAACTTTTACCTTTTACTTTCCTCACAATGTTAAATAAAAATTAATTTTCAATTATATGTATGGGACCATATTAAAATTTTTATTTAATTTCAGTTATGTTTTTCTAGTTGATTCAAGAATGTGCTGTAACTCAATTTTACCTGGAAAAAATATTCAATGTTGTATTTTTTTTTAAATATAATTAATTAAGTGACATAAAAGACAGTAGACTCATTGATATAAATAAGTTGTTTATTTTCTTTCTTTTTTATCTTTAAATCCAGTGTGGTATTATTATTTTTTTTTTTTTAATTAAAGACCTTTAACAGAAAAATAAATTTTACATTTAAAAAAATTTGAAATGAGATACAATAAAAAATGTTTAAATAGCAAAAATATACTTTCTTTGTTCAAGGCCTTTGATTTAGGCAGCTGAAAAAAAAATAGTAGCAGCTGCATATTTAACTATGCTGTAAATATTTATATATATATACTGTAATGTATTGTTATTATTTTCATATCAATTTGAGTCATTACTTGAATATATATATAATATAAATTATAAAGAAATTAAGTGATATTAAAATATTTAAATATACTTCAAAAAAAAATGTTGGGATAAAAGAATATATTATTATGTAAAACACTGTGCCACTTTGTTTTCTGCAATTTTCACATATATGTTAAAAAAAATTGTTGCTAAATGCGTTCATTGCTATTAAATATATAAGGAAATTAAAAAGAATGTAACAAAATATAAAAAATTATTTCTTTGTGGTTATTATTTTGTTATATAAGATACCAATTATCCTCACTTAATTAAAAAAAAAAAGCTTACATCATTTGATGCATTCAAAAATACTTGTTTCAAAAAATATTGAGTGCCATAAACAATATTGCATTAAAATATTGTTTCAAATTATAATTATGTATTTGAATGTATATTATCTTGTTTATAAATTTAAAAAATAAATACGTAAAAATATAATTATTTTGTTTTAATAAGGGCAGAAATTGACTTGCGATAATTGATAAAAAATATACATTTAAGCAATCGGGGAGTGGGAAATTGAGCTGTTAAAGGAATATACCAGAAGAAAATATAAGCATTTATATCACAAAACACGTGATGGGACTTACATAAATGACTTAGTTTGTCTCAAAAACCAACTGTAGCTCCATAGCAGTGATCAGGAAATTTCGATTTTAACCTGTTCACGACGGCGCCCTCTACATACACTACGGTCCGCCTGACCAGAGTAAAATGCTAGCGCATAAGCGTTAGAATGTGTCGGCGCGAGAGCCCAGCCGCTTTTGCATGTAATATGACGTGCTTTGTCGTCAACAGGTTAAGCAACCCGCACAACTTTTTTAACTAATTTTTTCATGTTTCCGACATCAGAAACATGAAAAGTGACGCAAATTGCATACTTTACATTTACAGTATTTTCACGCTCTCTTGTGGGGATATATTAACATTCGGGTAAAAATTATCATCAGTGTTAAAGATCCCATTTCGTGTTTATTCATTTCAAAGCATGTGTTGTTTTATGTGGCTGTTTTATGTTTTCTGAGAGAGTGAAAATATTCTTACCTAGTCCGAAATTAAACTCTAGAAACATTTATAAAGCAAACGAGGTATATACTTTAGCACGCTCATCATTGTGCTTGAATTTTTGCAGAGGGTGACCTTAAGGGGTGATATTGGCGTGCATTTAGTGCAGTGGTGCAAAAATATATGCCCCACGTGGACACATCACTCTCAAACCATTTACAGCTGTTTTGGCCTCCTGGGCCTCATCAGTAATGATGTAGTTGAGAGAAGCTTCCAGTCTTAGGCAAATGTGAGCTGCAGCGGCCTGAGAGCAAAAAGGTCCTGGAGCGGTGAGCCTGTTTTAATGAGTTTCTATGCTATAATAGATATTTCTTTATTTTTAAGGATTAATCTCAGACCTTTTTTTTTTTTTTTTTTTTTTTTTTTTTTTTTTTTTTTTTTCCTTCTTTTTTTCCCCCCTCAACAGATTTGTTTTTTAAAATTTTTAGTGTAAGTTTGTATTGCCTGCAATGGCATGTGTATCACATTTCAAATCTGTGTCCATTGGTTATGTGAGCAGATGATAACATGGTGGGCATATAGGGTGTCTTAACTATCAAGATAAATAAGGACAGTAAATCATCGCATTTACATAATAATATTAAAAAAGGGGGGAGGGAGACAGAGGAAACCTGCAAGGACCTTACCATATTGCTAATGCCATCTTACCTCCTACCATCCCTTCACTATTGGTACCAAATATTACCAAATCACTTACTTTTCCTGATTTATTATTATTAGGATAACAATGTTGTTGTGAAATGGACACATAACATACAAACAAAACACAGCATCATATATCGAGGGCTAAAGGCATTTTGTTACTAGTACTTTAAAATAACTTAACACAATATTTTTATTTCATATATTCTAAACATTTATTTTATAAAAATAAATACATTGCACAAATATTTCACATTTAAATTGTTATTTTACATCACACAAAACACACAGTATAATAGTATATTTACTTGGAGCAATATTTACAATACACAATTAATTTGATTGCACAGATATTTAAGAGTCTTAAAATGTAAATTGTACACATAATTAAATTTATTATATAGGCCTACACATTGCAAATATTGCATCATTTAAACAGGACTTAATTATAATAGTTGTACATATTATTATACACGAATTAATGAGAGAAATTTTAAAATAGTACAAATAAAACTTCCTGTACTATCATATATATTGCTCTCATTTTTTTAATTATACGTATTGAAGGCTACTTGAAATTTTGGTACTTCTGCAACATTTGCATGAACACTTAAAATGCATGCATGTGTTTTCTCCTAGCGCCTTAAAGGCATAGAAAACATGAAAACATTTTCATTTAAATCATAAAACACTTGATGGGACTCATATAAATAATGTTAGTTGGTCTCAAAACCTAACTGTAGCTCCGTAGCTACATTAACACTCTGGTAAAAAATATCATCAGTTTTGTAGATCCCATTTTGTGTATAGAACATGCTGTTTCAATGTTTTCTATGCCTTTAATATTAAAACATTATTCGCCACACCTGCTATTGGTATATACTTGAGTACACCAGGTATATTAAGATGTTTCAAGTTTCAATTGCAGGCACAGCAAAAATATATGTTTCAGTTGTAAAAGGAGCAAGAAGAATTCATGTTGCAATAGTGTGTGTGCAAATTTGCAGAAGTACCAAATTGCCACGTAACCCTCAATAGGCCTATATTAAGTTTAAAATGCAATTAATTTATGTCACATTTACCAGAAATGTTACTATGATTGTGTAAATTTTACTATAATTTAATTTAAGATTAATTTATCACAGAAAATATATTTAATATATCTGGTTGATCTAATTTCTTGTCTAAGAATTCTAATCTGCTACACTGTACCTGGAACATATTAAACATTTTCATCAGTTATACCACATTAATATGTCAGGGAAAACATTTACTTAATGATAATGGAATTATGAATCAGATTTGATAGCAAAACATGTAGATAGATAAAAAAAAAAAAAAAAAAAAGGAGATAAAGAGCTACAATGACCCCACAAGGAAGAAAATAAATTCTAGCCCATGACAAAATAAGTACAAATGAGTAGTACTAGCTGTTTAAGTTCTTAAAATAAGCAGTGCATATAGTGTTATATAAGATTACATGTTTATTCTGACCCGAGTTAGAAATTATTTTCTCTCAACCAAAAGGTACCTGTCAAGCTTAATGCTCTTTATCTCCCAGTCTTCAAATTTCTTATCTATGTGTTTCTACTATCAATATTTTTTTTATGAATAACATAAATTTATTTATATATTTTTGATGCAAACAGTGGCATAAATGCATGATCACCTCAATCGTTAATTGCATATCAATTTAATATTTTGCATCATATCTATTATTATTATTTTATTTTTTTCATTACATAAACACCATTTTTACCAGTAATTTATACCTATATATATACCTATATATATATATATATATATATATATATATATATATATATATATATATATATATATAAAACAAACAGATATACTCTTATCACGAAAAATTATAATAGGTCTATATGTTTTCATCTAAGCAGATACATATATTATTTGCAAGTTCATATCTTCAGAATGTAAGACCAATGCAAATATGTGTTAGGGGAAAAAAAACTATGAATTTTGTGCAGTTTGGGTGTATTGTGTAGTAAATAAAAAAAAAATCCTCACAAATATTCATCAAATATTAAAAATAGCACCAAAATTATAAATGTTAAACTTGATAACAAAAAAAATAAAGAAATAAATAAAATTAAATAAATAATAATAATAAAAAGCAAACATATATTAATTTAGTGTAACTTACAAGTTTTATATTTTTGAGAGCAGATTTCTGGAAGCAAATATTACTACCATCACACTGAAGACCATAATGAGAACATTCTTTAACTGCTATTTCTGGAGAATGTAATGCTAGCCATCTTGCTACTGCATCAGCTTTTACATGTAAAACTTTACTATTATATGCTACACTAAGCACTTGTATAGCACCTCTGTAACAATAAATAAACATTGTTAATACATTTTACCTTTCAATATATAATAACTTTAAAAAAAAATAAGTAAAATAAGCTAAGTAAAAATAATAAAATTATATGAAGATGCTAGCTGTACATTAATACAGCCTACTTCATTTTTAGTTTTTCTCACCTACAACAACAGTAGTATTAAATTTGAAATCACTCTATTCTTGCTCCTAAACCTGTTATATGGTTTAGCAAGCTCACTCAAAAAGCAATAATAGATGATCGTCACATCTTCAAATACCAGAGTACACATACAAGAGAGATTATCATTATTTTTATAATAGGACTTTATTAATAGTAAAAAATTTCTACAAGTGTCAATGCTTTCATTTTCTATTTTCAACTGTAAAATTTAAATATACATTACTGTACCTTCTGAGTGCAGGTAAGTGAGGAGCAACAGCACAAGTTAGAGGTGCAGGGAGAAGCTCCAGCAAACGAAAACCACGAATGAAATTGCCTAATTCAAATGCCACAACCAACTGATAGGCAAGTTTGGATTCTTTACATTGTCTGAAATACAGTCAAAGTCGATTAAGTTTTCTTTATATCGACATTACTAGAAGAATTGCAAGAGTGGGTTTTATGAAAGAAAAAAAAAAATACTGGAGCCACAAATAAAAACTAGCCTAATTTAGAACTGTAGTATCTTTTGTTTTTCTAAATATCAAGCATTTTTCTTTTAATCACTTTAAAAAATGCCATTAAAAAATATATGATTAGAGCATTTTAAATTGAAAATTAATGAAAAGTGATAATCCTCTTACTCTTATTTATAAACAATGGAACATGGGATCAATTTTCTATACACTATAATTTTCAATTAAATGTGCTCTTATCTTTCTGCATCTTCCACATTTCTGTCAACTTAACATTGCATGAATATAACTATGATGTTATCTTCTTGTATTAATTTACTAATTTTTTTAAGTTGGATATAAGTTCTTGGATTCCCCGTCCTGTCCCCCCCCCCCCCCCCCCCAAATATACAGTTAAAAGTTCAGCATTGTCTGCTGCTTACTTCTTCCACCCCCCCCCCCCCCCAAAAAAAAAGTGAAATTAAGACTGCACTGCACTTCATGATCGATTGTTTCTGGGATTGTTTGTTTTTGAGTGACCCTAATTCTGTAAGACTCTCGTTACTATTGAATTGCATTATACTATAATTATAATTGCATAAACTACACATACTTTTCTAGTGGTAATGCAGCCAGTCTCCTTAAAGCTTCTTGGTTTCCCAAAGCTACTATACCATACAATGCCTCAATTAATCCTTGATTCTTTGACTTTGCTCCTAGATCATATAGAACTAATGATCTTTTCATACAATCTAGTAGCCAATCATTATTGAGCTTTGGATCAAATACAGATACATCTTGATCACTTAATCTGAAACATATAAATAACAACATTAATAGCTTTAGCTTTCATTTTATTGTCCCAGTTTCATTATATTATTAGTACATACAATTATTATTTAGTATTACTTTAGGTAATCAAGTTTATCAACTTGTGTAGCACATGCTCCTCCCAAAACTTCCCATGTCCATGTATATATGTGTGTCCATGTGTATGGACATGTATAGATTTTAATTTCAAAACAGGTCATGATTGAGTCACTAGTACATCCCTATTGACTTATGAAGGAACAACTGTTTTGAGGCTGACTTAAGGGATTTTGCTCACATCCGCTTCTGTTTCTACTTCCTACGCATGCGCAGTACGTCAAAACGGAAGCAGATGTGAGCGAAATGGCTTAAAGTCGGTCTCATAACAGTTACTAGTCAATATTGTCAGAAAAAACAAAATTTTGTGTTCCCCGTGTTAACAACGCACTACCCTCCAACAATAAAAACTGTTCTACCTATAATATCTTTAAAATTAGGATGCAATAATATTCTATCTTTTTTATTATTATTATTATTTTTTTAAGATATTAATGATTTTCTTGCCACAAATGGCCCACAAAAATGTATGTTGTTTGGAATATTAGAAAGAATGTCCTCGGATAAAAAGTCCTGGCTGTGTGCACATGTATAGCATGGCGGCAAGCTGGGTACAAGTAGGACCTTTTACCCAAGGTTTATTTATCTGCGGACCTTCTTTCTGTATACCATTGTTTGTTAGTAATGATGACATGTTGTACACTGTTAAGTCATGGAACTCAATAAAGTCTTTAATATGTACTCCATACAAATACACATTGATACAACTGTGCCTCTATTATTCCCTTGCTGGGGTAAACCATGATAAATTCTCTCTGGTATTTGGCTAAGAGCAGTGACAGATATACACAGGCATATCGGTAGACAGAATTTATTTTTGTGGGATGAGTAAAAAAAAAAATCGGAAAGGTCTGTGTAGAACTCTGATTAACATGAATTTTAATTAAGATAAAATAACTGTACTTTGACAACATTTCACCAATTAAGAGGTTTAACATTGAAATAGCTTTAAATTTTATTAAAGGGGGGGGGGGGGGGGGCTAATGAATTAAATCACAAAATTGATAATTTACTACTGTACTTCTAATTAAAAAATACAGTAATTACTGTACATATAAAAAATGATAATAATAAAATCTAAAAGTACAACACGTTCCAATAAAATTAGCGAGGGAATATTTAGTCTGTTATTTTTATATATTTTTACCTATATCCAGCATAAACATGAAAAAGAACCATGGATTCAAGTAGATGTAAGCTATGTTCTCCTGACAATCCTTGCATTACAAGATCTTGTCTTACAGCTCGTAGACGATCAGCTACAAAGTCATAAACTATGGACCACTCTACTTGAGGCGGAGGATGGTAAGCCAATCTGTCAGACAATCAAAATAGTTACAGTTATTTATTACATATATAATAAATACTTTCTTTTAATCAAAGTTCTAGTGAGTGTATCTTTTATCACACGACTTGCAAAAAGTGGGTTCAGTAGAAGGGAAAAAAAAAAAAAAAAAAAAAAAAGCCCAACAATACTAATAAGATGCTAGCTATGATGACTTAGCGTGCTTTCTTATGAGGGAATGAAGCAGCAAGTTAGCAAGTTTCTAAACACTGAAATTTTTTGCTGTAGTATATCGATGGTGTTGCGGCTAAACCAAGCTTCTACTTTTAGCGTTTTTCCTTACTTTCACGCATCTACGTTTATCGTGATAGCCTTAGAAACGCGTATCTACATTTATCGCGACAACAGGTAAAAACATTTCTACATAGGGAAACAGGTGTAGAAATGTTTTTACCTGTTGTCACGATAAATGTAGATATGTGTTTTTAAGGCTATCACGATAAACGTAGATGCGTGAAAGTAAGGAAACACGCTAAAAGTAGAAGCGTGGTTTAGCCGCAACAGCATCGATATACTGATGTGAGTCTCAAAGCTTTTGTCTTTCTGAATTTCAACCAATTTGATTAAAATTAGGCCTATATATAAGTGTATATATATATATATATATATATATATATATATATATATATATATATATATATATATATATATATATATATATATATATATATATATATATATATATATATATATTATCCTATTGAATTGAAATTCAAGAAAACCATAGCTTTAAGGTTCAGTGTGAGCTACAGTAAAAATTTCAGTATTGAAAAAAAAAATCATTCCTTATCTATAAAAGAAGCCAGTTAATCATATCATATATCCGCTAGGCGCTATAGCACTTTCTTATACTGTTACAGTATATTGCTTAACTCCAAGTTTGTTTGTTTTTTCTCACGAAATTCCATTTTGCAAGTCTTATATTGGCAACAAACTATTCAAATTACTCATATTCTTAAATTTATTATAATTTTGCGCAGCAAAATAATTTTTCCCATTTAAAACAATGCTGTTTTATAATTTCCTGCACAAAGTCATAACAAATTTAAGACTATGTACGTGAATGCATCTTAATATATCAGTTCTTCCGGATAGAAATGTCGTTGTAGAGTTTTTTTGCCATGCGACTATGAGCTCTATGAAAAGAACAGGTAAGATTCAAGGTCGCATCACAAAAAAACCTCTACAACGACATTTCTATCCGGAAGACCTGATATACTGTATGCACAATATTTTTTTAATGTACTGTACCTTAGTAAATATTTCCCAGTAGATAATAAAGTAGTTAAAGGTCTGAGATCTGAAGATTTAGGCATTCTTTGTCCAGCTGCTGATCTGCAATATTCCTTAACAGTTTTGCTTGAATCTGCCTTTGGACGTTTCATGTGCTGTGTTCCTTCTTGCATTTCCAATGTGTGCAACAAACCTTCTCGTTCCCTCCTGCAGACATAAACATATATTACTAACGAAATCGTTATGTAATTTGGTTGGGTTGGGTTCCAGCAAATATAACATGCCAGATGAATGCTGGGGTAACATCAGCGAATAATAATACAACATACATAACTATGTATGTTATATCATTTAGCCAATATTTGCAATTATTTAATGAAATGTTGACTAATCAAGCTCCGGGAGCTGAGACCAAGGGGCTGGACATTCAGCCAGCATTGGACATAAATATGTATGTAATGTATTACATAGGTTTCTAGCCATACACTGCATGGCTCAAAAATATGAAAAATTTATTTACAATACAAATGATATTGAAACTTTAAAGAACGTTGTATAATTTATTAGGAATTTTGTATTTATATTTTGTATGTAAATACACCTCTAATATACTAAACATAGAAATACAATATTAATAATTAATATATACTTTTAAACAAACAATATGTCATAAAATAAAACAGAAACAACAAGGAACACCAAAAAAGTTGTGCTATTATACACTTACATGTCTCGTTCACGTCTAGGGCACATTTCTCTGCAAGTTCCTTCAATATAATCTTCTAAAAAGTTCATTTTATATTATCAAACAATTTATAAATCAGGAAATGTTTAATTAATGCTATTAAATGCAATAAATATGTATGATTCAAGAATAAAAACAAATTGGTAGTGTTTAGTGTTTACAATCAACAGCTGTATCGATGAGTCGATTATCGATATCGATTGCATTGTAATTTTAAAAATGAGCGCGGACCTAGGCGCGGACATTGTAAAAGCTCAGGCTCGAGCAGAAGATTGATGTCTCGTCTCGTGCACTATATTATGGTCTCGTGTAGATTCGTGGCTATTCCAGCTGATTCAATAAATAATTATAGTATTTTTAATTGAATCGTCAATCAATGTTGATAATTATCTGATAATCATAATTAGAAAAACTGCGCCCCTTTTTTCAAGAGCGCTATAATTATGCCCACGATTTAATTAAGAATTATTTATTTAATGCGTTAGCAAGATCCACTACAAAAAAGCTAAAACTATAAAGAAGATTTGTAATTTTATATATTTGTTCTTTTTACATCAAGAAATAAATTAAAGGATCCAATGCTTATATTTATATTAACATAATATTTCTTCCACTAATTTAGGCAAAGTATAGTATACCTTTGATTTTACGCTGCAGACCATAAAAAAAGCAATTGTATGCAATTTTCCTTGCGGTAATAGATTTATTTTTCTAATAAAATGCCTTTTTTGTATCAATGTAACTGCGATAAATTTTATTATACGTTTTGTATGCATACCATTTTCATATAATATATTATCTTCTACATTTTTTAATATATAGTTTTAACATAACTCATATAAGTACTTTAGTAAATAATAAAATTACGAATTACAACATACGTACACATACTAATACAAGTTAGAGGCTATGTGCCTTTATTAGTTTATTAAATTATTTATTTATTATTATATTCTGATTAAAGAAAACATCAGTCATTTTTTTTGTTTTCGAATTATACAATATTATATAATACATAAATAGTGAATATATAAATATTTATAATCTAACATAATATATTGAAATGATTAAAATAAAACTTTAGAATAAAAATAATTATAATGTAATCAGTTCCTTTTTATTTTCATCGATTATTTATTAGTGTTTGTGTGGAATCAAAAAGTAACTCTCGCTTCATGCTGTTTGATAATATATGCTTTGATCAATTATAAGTATATTTATTTTGTTAATCAGTTACATTGTGTGGATGAATAATGTTTTGTTTTAAAAAACTAAGTATCAAGTAAAAATAACATAAACAGCTTAATTTTGCGCTTTTCCATTAAGTAAAACATTTTAATTTAAAAAAGACCGAAGTACTTTATACTTCAACATGCTCCATTTTTTGGCTTATAGGGACTCATTCTTGCATTGTTTTAGGCCTATATCCTATATATTATAATATATCCTTATTGGAAATTTACATAACAATTGTTATTTTCATTGAATTCTAATTGCACATACAGAAAAAATATATATATACAAATTTGTAACTAAATAAATTCACTTTTTTTTTTTTTTTTTTTTTTACGAATTGTACGTAATTGTTAAAAAACATTTTAAATTATTTTAATATAAATCAAGGTTTACACTAGTACACATGCATATTATTAAATTTTAATATAATTTAAAACATATATAAATATAAATTGTAGTTATTATTATTATTATTTTCATTTTTTGAACACTAAAAATAATTAATAAGCCTTCATTAAGTTTGTATTAAAAATGAAGTTAAAAATGAATGGTCTATCAAAATACTAAACCATAAAAAAAAGTATACATATATTTTCTAATTTTACACGTAAGACACATAATAGATATTGTGAGGAATAAATAAATAAAAAAATGTTAACCCGACCGATGATAAAACCGATAAGGCTTTTGCCTTGGTTGAATTATTGTAATATATTATGTTTTTCTGTTATATTATTAATTTTAGACAGTGAAAAATATTCACAGTAAAAACTGTGTTTATTTTCAATTCTTTCCCATATTATTTAAGAAATAAAATAAAATTTTCCCAGTTACTTCGACATAATTGAATTTCAAGAGATCCTTAAAATAGGGCTGAAAAAAATAATGAAATTTTATATACTTATTTTCAATATTTACACCCGGAAAAAGGTTTATGCCCATTCTGTCTATACTCCAGTATAGTTAAGAATCTATCGTCTGCAGCAGTTTAATTGACTAAATTAAAATAGTAAAATTAGGAACAATTAAACAGATTAATACTAGTTTTATTGTCTTGAAGTAAAAATTGAACATATATACAATTTTAATTTTCCAATAGAAATATAAATAAAGTATATTATATAGAAATTTGTACTGTGGCAATTTGATGTCATAAGTCATAAGTATTATTTGTTGAATAAACTCATAATTTTTTTTTCAAAACTATTTAATTATTAGGTTATAATACGATGAGCTGGAATTTGAGAAATGATCCAGTCTAAAATACTTTCCAATTCACTTTTTGTACTGGAAGCAACATCAGCAACCGATTTTACCTGAGAATTTTTTACCCCTAAGTCTGTTTGAATTTTATCCAGGTTTGCATTAATTTCATCAATTTCTGGTCCACTCTGAAACAAAAGTTGAAATATTATATTTCATTAATTCTTTCTTTCTTTTAATTGCTTAGTTGATATATTATGTGTGATCCAGGGGCGGATCCAGGGGGGGGGGGGGCGGTGGGGGCGACCGCCCCCCCCAAACGGCCCACGTGGGTGGAAAAAAAATGAGCAAAAATTGAAAAAAATTAGTTCATAAAAAATTTTTTTGCGCCTTCGGCGCAACTTTTATTGCGGGATAAGCGTTTGAATCCTGATTATATAACAAAATTTTTTTTTTTAACATCCCCTAGTTGTCATGTCATCAGGGTAGTACATAAGAGATATAGTTCTGTTAATACTTGGACATCCAAGAAATATTTTGCTTGCGATAAGAACTAAAAAAAAAAAAAAAAACTTTAATGTAAATATGATAATTTTTATCTCAAAATATTTTTCATCCAAATATAAGTTATGTTTTACAATATATCATAAAAAATTGTTTTGCACTTTTTAAAACTATTATGAATCATAATAGTTTTAAAAAGTGCAAAACAATTTTTAGTAGATTGGTATACCAAAAAAAAAAAAAAAAAAAAAACAGAAAAATATTAATAGTTTATTTTTTTAATTTTGCCCTTTTTTTTCAAGATTTTTTTTTTTTCATTGAAATAACATTAATAATTTAACAGAGATCAAAATAGAAAATATTTCTGAAAACATTTTGTATACTTCTACTTTTTTTTTTTTGCTTACATAAAAAAAAGGAAAAAAATACAAAATAAAAATTTTGGCAATTCAAGAATATTTTTTCAAAGGCATACTAATTTCGCATTTTTTCCAAAAAGGGGCGTGGCCAAATAAAATTTTTCGCCTGCGGCGCGCTAACCCCCCCCCCCCCCCACCCCCGGGTCCATTATGTTTATTTTCCTGGGAGATCGCCCCCCCCAAACAAAATTCCTGGATCCGCCCCTGGTGTGATCTGATGGGTAAGTGTGAATGTATTATGCGAAAGAACTCTTCGGGAGAGATAGATATTAAAAGTAGTCAGTAAACTCATATTGGGTGGTTTTAGTATGCTTGCATCAACAGTCAACACCATGCTTAATAATATTTAATAAATAAAAATGACCAAGACACTTTTTTTTTTTTTTTTTTTTTTTTTTTTTCAAATTAAAAAAAAAACTGATAAATATTATTCATGTTGTTTTTCGTGAGTTAAAATGAACTGTTTGCACCCGAGAAAAATATAATAAATTTTTAGAAGCACATTAATTTCTTTATGAAACGATTTTTGTCCTATTTTGTCTATTTATATATTACACAATTTGAAGCAATTAAAAAAAAAAAGTGACAAATTATGGGATTTGGCATCTTTATTACTCGGTAATTAATAACAAATTCTTAAAACATTAAGGGCGGGGGGGGGGGACGTTCTTTCTTTCATTATTCTTCATTTATTATTTCAAAAAAATTGAGTAATACTTAAATATGTAACATATTAAAAAAAAATGACATTATTATTAACAATGCTGATTCAAATCTGAAAACATTTCAGCTTCTTATTTTTCATATCATATGAAAATATTTTATGCAGATATCAGTAGACGCATTTCATTTATTTTAAATTAAGGGGCGAAAATAAATTTTTCAGATCTTTAATTTAGGTTTGTCAATTATATTTTTTGTTTTAATAAATACATTTTCATAAATATTAAAACTTAAAAATAACTCACCTGTCCAACAATCAAATCCTGTATTGTAGAATTAAGAGTATTGAATTGAGAATTAATTATGAATTTAGCCAAAGAAAGTTCTTGCATTAGAGATGACATCATACTATCGATTTTCGTTCGCTCCGCATGCAATCTTTTCAAGTCTAACTTAAGACTGGATAAAATACGAATACATTGGAATTGCATTAGGTCTGTGTCTATCAAGTGTTGCTCTAATAGTAAACGTATTTCACTCGCATAGGTAGTCAATACTTCATTTAGTCTATCGATTTCAGCCGATGGAACCTATGAAATAAACATAAATACATTTTTTATTATAATATTACATTATTTTATGTATTTACTTCTCTATATTTCTCTAGCATATTCGAAATATATGCTATATAGAATAAAATTTGTAAATTATTTGTGGATTATAAATTAATATACTGTATTAATTTATTTATTTATTATAATATTTTTTTTTAATTATAAATTAAAATTTAGAATTAAGTTTTTTTATATTTCAATAGGGGGTACATAATAAAAAAAATTCCATTCAAATTTGTTATATGTAAGAGATATATTTATAACTTTACATAAGTTTATTATTTTATTTTATATTTTATTCATAAATTACCCCGACTGCACGAAGTAACTCTTCAATTGTCATAAAGTCTTGTGCAGTTATGAGGCTTAAATACCCATAGTATAGCAGCTCTGAATTATGTAGGTTATTTAAGTCGGAAGCCAGTTTAGTGGTGTTTGCCATAGCCCAGTCAATGTCCTCTTGAAGATCGTCACTGACAAAAACTGCTGATGCTACTTGAGACGACGGAGCTGACCATACACCGACCTGTTCCGGATAACCATGCAATTTTTTTACTACTACAATGACAAAAATAAATACTTATTTATAAAGCCATAGACCGCATAAAACAACATGTGCTTTTTAATGAATAAACACGAAATGGGATCTTCAAAACTGATGACAATTTTTACCAGAATGTAAATGTAGCCCCACGAGAGAGCGTGAAAATACTGTAAAATATACCATTTGCGTGACTATTCATGTTTCTGACGTCAGAAACATGCAAAAATTATTAAAAAAATTGATGCGCGATTGAATAAATCGAAATTTTTTTATCACTGCTACGGAGCTAAAGTTGGTTTTTGAGACAAACTATAAAAGTTAAATGTAAAAGTACAATCAAGTGTTTTGTGATATAAATGCTTATGTTTTCTATGGTCTATTCCTTTAATAATTATGTCAGATTATTTTCAGAACAAGTTGTTGAATACAGCATAATCTATGCTATATATTTCATATAACTAAGTTGCAAACCATAAATATTTTGTTGTACAACATAATTATTTATGTTTTTCTTGTTTAGCATCATTTATGCTATTGACATAAATGCAGCACAGCACAAATCACGTTATTTATTTTTTACGTGTACATATTGCGAATAGTATAAAAATTTGAGCATATAACATAAAATAAATGCATGCAAAAATATATTATATTTGCAAAATTTTGTTTTAGCTGGTATTTTTAACCACTGTAATAAGATTAAGACATTAATATAAATATAATAATATATTGATTTTAATAATAATATAAACTATAAAGATATAAGTCTTTGTGTAAAACATCCCCTTTAAATTCATAAAACTCACTTTTTCATTTTTTATTATTATAATAAATTGATTTGTTAATTTATGTGTCGCAAATATATTTTACCATATAGTATAAATAATTTTAATGTATATTAATGTATATATACTAAGATTTTTACCATATTAATATGTATAATGGAGTTAGAGTTTTTTTTATATTACCCGCTATAGCTGATAATTAAAATATAAAGAATAAAAAAATTGTTTTAAAGATTAATAAAATTTCTTTTTACTTCAAGAGTCTAATGTTTTCACTATTATTAAAGATTTTAATTTAGATTTTAAATATTTAAGCGTACGTCGCGAGTGTGATCAGAGTTTTGCGATACATTCACAACCTAAAGCAATTTTTTTTTGTAACAAATGATGAAAAATTTGCATCCCATAGTTTGATAAAATTCTGTTGCTAATAATCTCTTTGAAACATTTAAAAAGACTTCTAGAAAAAAAAATACGGTGACTGTTATTTGCAGTTGTTGTATCTGCAGTTAATGGGAATTATTGCCAAATTTTAAATACAAATTTCAATATTTTACCTCTACAGTATAATAAAAATATATAATATAGTATTTTATTAATTTTATCCTTTTTAGGCAATTTAATTGATTTTATATGCAAACATTGAGCAACAATATAGATGAACGTAATTTAAAGAAGGAGTAAATATCAGTACCGTCGGGTATAAATTTGCAGATATTAAACATTTATGCAAGAAATAGAAATATATAATATTAAATATATATATATATATATATATATATATATATATATATATATATATATATATATATATATATATATATATATATATATATAAGTTGCACAAAATAGAGAAATAATTCATACAAGTCATTCTCATTATACTAAATTTTTAGCAACAGTGCAATTTTTTGCAATTTGTAGACTTGCATATTATTAAAAGAAAAGAATATATTTCAAATTGTTAAAAAAAAATGTCCTAAAATATTATTAATTGTAATTAAAGCAACATTTTTTTTATACAAAAAATAATAATTATTTACAATAACTTACCACTCCAACTAAAACACACACGATATAAAAAGAGGTACTCATGATGACAGAGTTCTGAAGTTCAATGAGACCTAGCTATTCTTTTAAGCTCACCGCCTAAACAAGAGAGAGAGAGAAAAAAAAAGATAATATGTTTGTTATCAATCATTATAAATGGGCGTTGCTTGCAAATTTGTACCTAATATTATGCATATTGAGATTGATTGCATGAGAGTTCTCAGTTCTCATATTATAGAACAAGAAAGCTTTTATTATTATTATTGAAAGATAACAAGCATATAGTATCAGTGAAAAGACAAACATTTCTTTTATTGATACATAACATGATGTAATAGAACTATTTATAGATTTGTCTAGTATTATGTAAATTTGAGACTATCTCAACAATATAAACCTAAGCAAAATAAACTATATATTATAATGTTAACTGCACATACAAAAAAAAAGGCGATAAGTACGTTACCAAGGATCATTTTAATCTTTTCTATTCTTTGATTTCACTTAAAGTATTTGTGATTATGATTTAATATTTTATAGCTATATGATTAAAAAATCTAAATAAAAAAGTTAAAATATATGCAAAAAATAAAAGCACCAAACATACAGTCTACACTATATACAAGATAGATACGATTTTTTCAAAATCAATTAAAAAAATTTAAAAATCATAATATATTATGTAAAATATTAATACTTATACAATTATATACATTATTAAATTGAGATTGTTTAAAAAAAAAATAGAACAAAATCATCAACTAACAAACAATAAATAAAAATTTATACTATTAAAAATAATTGCAAACTCGTGTAGTATGGATATACATATAACAATGTAAATATAAAGGATTACAGTGAAATAAATTTAAATTGTGGATTATTTTTTATGAATAGAAATGATGGAGAAATTATAAAAATAAAAATACATTTACTATAATCTTCTACTATAATCTTCTTCTTCTTCTTCGTCTTCTTTTCTTTTGTTTTGTTACTTTTTTTTCTCGATGGATAGTACTTAATGTAAAAAGTAATTTTTTATGTGTATTTTACACTTTTTTGTGCATCTTGAGATTTTAATTCAATACATTAACAGCACGTTTTATCATATCGCAATATTATAAAAAAAAAATGTTAAATAAAAAAAAAAAAAAAGAAAGAAAAGATAATAGAACAATATTTATCTTCACATTTCCATTTTTCAATTAGTTGAAGATACTTCATTAAAAACATGTTGCAATATAATGAATTTAATTATAAAGGAAAAATGATGCGTATAGAAAACAAAGGTCATTTAGGTGATTTTATGTAAGCATAAAAAGCATGAAGGAAAGGTAGGTCAAGAACGTATTTCCAAAGGAGTTTTAATTTACATTTATTAAAAAAAAAAATTAGAGACAATTATAATATAGAAGCTGTGTAGAAATGCTGTTTATTCATTTATTCTCTTGATAATATATTCTATAGTTTCATGATAATTATACATTTTAAATTAAAACATGTCTTGGAAAACCTATGTATTTAAAAAAAAAAAATTAAAAAAGAAGCAATTAATGCTTAATTGTTGTAACTAGTATTTAGATTATAATACTATAATATATACTATAAACTAAGTTTTTTACATTTTTCCTCCTTTAATTTTTATTATATAGTCATTTTCAAAAAAAAAAAAAAAACTACACTTTTTTTATTTTATTATTATTATTTTTTTCAGTTCATAAAACACGACATACACGGAAAAAAGTCACTAATGGCAGGTATATATGAATCCAGTAAATGGTATTATAGGTATAAACAGGAACAGGTATTTTAATATACTACGAGGGTCATTCAATAAGTTCTCGGCCTAGCATATATATTTACCACTTAGAGAAAAAACATGGATTGGCCTAAAATGGGGCATATTTCAGTAGGTTATAACCAAAATTACAGCTCGCTAGCGTGCAGTACAAATTCAGGGCTCTACTTTAGGTGAAGTAACCTCCATCACTTCGAAAAATAGTGCACTATCGACCCGAGTAAAATTTTAACGATGACACAACGATGAAATAAGAATGACAAATAAATGCGACACAAAGATGAAATAACGATGAAACGTGTCCCATTTCATCGTTATTTCATCGTTAGCCCCATGTTATTTATATGGAGTTAAAAAATAGAAATATTAGCAAAATGAGCAAAATATTTTCGACGAAATTTCAATGACGCATATAAGTATGAAACAACGATGACATAAGTATGAAACAACGATGACATAAGTATGACACAACGATGACATAAATGAGAAATAATGACGACAAAATTATACTACTAGAAATTATCGATGAAATTTCAATGACATATGTATGAAATAAAGATGACAAAAATTTTCAGGATAATTTTAATAATGTAAAAATATGAAATATCGACGACAAACTTTCAAAGTACACCGCGCGACCACCTCGGAGACCTGCCTGTTAATAAAATCTAGTGCCTATATACCAAATGCTACCTGCCTAACATGAAATTTTATATACGGGGTTGGAGTTTTCTTCTTTAGTGTAGAGTAGCTCGCATTATATTATATAAAAAAGCTTTCCAAACTCAGTAACCCAGCATTTTTTAAGTCTCACTTGAAACTTGTTTTGCAGATTTCTTAATTAATTTGTAAACAAGTGAATACTTTTATGCAAATCTAAGTCAGAAAACACAATAAATCGTCATTTTTGTAGTAAATTACATATTTTATAAATAATTAAAACTTTTATTACCTGCCCTAAAAAGTATCAAAACCTCCGAAACAAACGAAAAAATAGGTATTAATTCTTGACTTTGAATTTTTTTTTTCAAGTCTGAGAGTCACCGGAAAAAGCTACTATATTACATTGCACTACCACAAAGATTTTGTACAGGATTCTAATCATAATATGTATTTATCAAATATATTGCTTGTATTGAATATTAATTAAACGCAACAATGTATTTGCAATATTTAATAATATTTTTTATGCATTATTTTATGCATTAAAAAAAAGCTATATAAGTGCATGATTATAATAATTTTCAGTTTTGGCACTAAACTATTACTTTCCATATATTTATGCAATACTAAATTTTGAATTGTTTGAAACATATTTATAATATATTTTTTTAAATTTTCTTTTAATGCTTGCAATTAATTTGCCTTATCGTACGCGTGTTAAGAAATATAATTATAACAATAAAAATTCAATCAATTTAACAATTTTTGTTACGCTTATAGAGTTAATAATAAGCACATTGACTATATTTAAAGCTGATTTTTAGATTGGCATAATTTTTAGTAAAATATTAAATTTCATTACATTAATAACTAATATAATATAAAATAATTATTTTATATTTTTACAATATTGAAAAATACACACTCCGAAACCGTTTAGCATGCATTTTTGCACATAGGAAAAAAAATCTATATAATTATGTCAGTAGTAATTTTAATCAAACACGTTATATTAATATAGATTAATTATTTAATTATATATATAATATGATATTTTTCTATCAATCTACCAGCTAAAACCGAAAATTCGATGACTTAACGACGACATAACGACGACATGAAATTTTTTGTTTTTACAAAAATGAAATAAGTATGACAGCAAAAAATTATTGATGAAATAACGATGGCAGTTTTATTTTTCAAAAACCTAAATGCGACACAACGATGACAACGATTAAAATTCAATATGTATGAAATAACGATGACACGAAGAAATAATAATTTAAATTATTATTTCTTCGTGTCATCGTTATTTCATACATATTGAATTTTAATCGTTGTCGTCGTTGTGTCGCATTTAGGTTTTTGAAAAATAAAACTGCCATCGTTATTTCATCAATAATTTTTTGCTGTCATACTTATTTCATTTTTGTAAAAACAAAAAATTTCATGTCGTCGTTATGTCGTCTTTTTGTCATCGAAATTTCATTGTTAGTCATTTTAAAAAAATTATTTTTGTGACTTTGTCATACTTTGTCTTCATTAAATCGCAGTTGTGTCATCGTTATGGGACGTTTCATTGAAATTTCATTGAAAAATCATAGAAATGTCATACTTAGCGTTCTACTCGGGGATGCGCTTGATTTAGAGTTCAATGTGGTGTAAAGACATAAATACAAACGATAAATTTATGAAGTTCCTATGGAAACATTTGGAACATGTGCTTTGCAACGTGAACCAGTAAAAGTTTGGAAAAGTGAAGTTCAAGTGTGCTAAGGGGGGCGTCAAAGTTGAGCCTCCAGTTAACGTGAAAATTTGCACTTATTTTGTATTGCGCCTAATATTGTTATCAAAAATCTAAATGAAACACATGTTTTTGACATTAATCGAAAGAGTACATTCTAAGCTTTTATTATATGTGTATAACATGCATAAAGATCCAAAATCGCGAGCGTAAATTCAATTTGAAAAGGGCTTGCCGCGTTTTGACCAAAAATGGTCACTATCATTTTCCACGAACTTTTCGAACGAGTTCGATTTAAATTGTTTATATTTTTTATATGACACTGAGATTAAACACAGTAATACCCTTACTTTTAAGGAATCATTTGACACCAGAAACATTAAAATCATGCAATCGGTCTATGATTTAAAGCTTCGCAAAGGTACGAAAACCGTTAAAAATTGAGTTTTTCGGGACCTTTACGGAAACAGCTATGGCGCTTAGCACAAAGGTCACAACGACTTGAAACTTTAGGTAAAACCTACTAAAATAACACTGATTCTATAACAGTTTTCAATTTTTGGATACCTATTAATTTTGTACGCTAGGCCGAGAACTTATTGAATGACCCTCGTACAATGAAAGTCACGTAATCTAGTTGAGCAATACCTTTATTTTAGTATATTTTACCTGTATTATAGGTTATAGGTAATGTATTTAAGGTAAGGTACAGGTATTTATTCTAGGCTATATAATATTTTACCAATTACGATTTACAGAATTTATGCCATTAGGACTAATTTTTCTGTGTTTGAAGTTAATTTTTCGTTGTTGCTGTAATATTTTTATATCAATGATCTTACGTGGATCACACTTATTGCTAAAATCCACAACGTTGTAATTTTTATTTTTTCATGAAAGCTTTTTATTGCGTTTCTTAAGTGACGTTAGTATTTTAATTCTATAGAATAAAAATACTTTACGTAACATAATAATGTCTGTTATGATTATGATTTATAAACTTTTGTGGCATGTATTTAATTTTTATTCATTATTATTTATTGTATTTATTTTGTATTTTTTATTTATTTTTGTTAAATTTTATTTAATTTAAAGAACGTTTACATATTGGCTATAAGTATTTGCCTGTACGGGTTACCTTTTGTCAAAATATATGTAAAACCTCTCGATTTTACTAAAAAATTTAAGTTAACTTTATTTAGAAATAATAATAATAGCAATAAAAATATTAAATTTTTTTTTAAATTGTTGTCTTTTTATTTGCATGTACAAATCTAATTTCATTATATTAAAAACAATATCCTAAAAATCCCATATAAATTCAAATATCAATATTAAATTTATTCTAATGGTTTACGTATAAGGAATTCCTTTTTTATCTTAAATTTTCAAAACGGAATGCATTTATTCCAGCTGAAGTATATTTACTTAAAGGCATAGAACACCTTGAACAAAAAACATGTCTAGCATCCTAATATACCTAAATATCAACGTTAATTTGACCGGAGTCATTGATTTATAATTTATTTTAGATCCACAAAATGCCAGTTGCAGGTTTATGACGTCACAGCTTGCCTGTTAACGCGCGCGTGGACTAGTAAGCTGTGACGTTATAAACCTGCTTCTGACATTTTGTAAATGGAAACTAAAATAGAATAGAAATCAATGACTCCGGTCAAATTAACGTTGATAGGTATGTTAGGGTAATAGACATGTTTTTTGTTCAATGTGTTCTATTCCTTTAAAATTTCATAATAATATGACAATTTTGATTTAGCAAAATAAGGGGGGGAAATATAATTATTCACTACATCCTACCTTGATGACTTAATTAATTGATAAAAGAGTCAAAGGTTATCAAAATATTAATATTTTATCATATCTTATCTATTATCATTGCTTGTTATTGATACTTAAAACACAACAACAGAAAGACAGGAAAACTAAAATTTTATACTCCCGAGTTTATGGCATTATGCTTTTATCAGTATAATATACTGTATATTATAAATAATAATAATTAAATGCAAGATCTATTTTATCTTTATTTTACCCTTCATATTTATAACTAATGTTTAAATGATATAATATAATTAATAATATTATTATTTTACAAAGAAATTAGTCATCACTGTAAAGCTTGTTGTGATGTACAAATATAATTATAGGTTTATGTAAACTATATATCATATCAATCTTCTGTACTATCATGCAAACCTTTTGGGCTGAAAGTTTCAAAAAAAATTTTTTTTTTTTTTTTTAATATTGTTGATGGGAAAGGCTAAAAAAATTTAGGACTACTTTTATTACATTTTTTTTAAAAAGAACATTGCCCTGAATCGATAGATGTGTGAATTTCTAAGTTAAGAATAAAATTTCTTTATTGACCCAGGCAGTTTATAGTAACATATGTATTGAATTGGCGATGATTTAGCAGATGAGGTATTTTTAATTAATTTTTGGATGTCGTGAAATGACGTTACAAGCTGTAACTTCTACACACATGCACACATGCAACCTGTGACGTCATTTTTCGATTTTCAAAAATATTTAATAGACTCACAAATTAGAAATTTACATATCAATCGAATTAGGACAATGTCCTCTTTTAGAATATGAATTAAAATTACACCCTAAATTTTTTTTTTGTATTATTCCTCATTGTTGCATTTAATATAATTTTCTGAAGTTTTGCATAATAGTTATTATTATATAATGAGGTATTATAAGAGCTTTAAATATAAAATCACATACATAAATAAACTATAATAAAGTTAGGTAGCAGTTTACTTTTTTATATATTTCTGTTATCAAATAACTCTCAACATCCTGATGAAAGCTATATAATATATATATATATATATATATATATATGAAATAGATTATAGTCATTAAAAAAATTGCAAAATCTATGAAATATTTCATATTAGAAAATTGAATTGGCGATGATTTAGCAGATGAGGTAATTCTATTTGAACATAAAATTACTTAAGATAAGAATTTTATTTCATAATTTAAGGTATCATAAATTATCCAAGTTATCTTCCAACTACGTCACCTCAGCTAAGTAACTGATGCGAATTATATTGATGGATAGTAGTACAGTCTGATGCATCACATTTCGAGGGTAAGTGTAATAATTTTACAATCATTCTACCTTAATATTTTATTTAAAAAATTGAATAATCTTACGAACTAAAAGGATTCATTTGTTGTCTTGTTAACATGCAAAATGCATTATCCTTTCCTTTCCTCTTTTTTTTTTTTTTTTTTTTTTTTTTCCTTCAATTATAAAATTAAATAGTACAAAAATTTTGAACCTTCATTTCTTTTTCTTTTTGTATATAGAGTATGAGTAAATAATAATAACAAATCAATAAATATTAGTCTTATATTAAAATAACAATTCAATTAAAATGTCTTACCAAATATCTGGCCCACCCTTACTCTTAACCGATATTGTTAGTGAATTCTTATTTAAAATGATGATACAAAGCTTAAAAAAATATATTAATTGATCAAAAACTTTTTTATATAATTATGCATCAAAATCAACAAATACAAATCGTTGTTGATAATAAGAATTATGTAATACTTTGAGTATGTTATCGTGTTAAATTTGTCTAAATAATAATGATTAATGATACACATTATACACAATAAAAATACTCACAATTAAAATTCACAACATTACAGACATATAATACTAAATATTTCAGAGGATTTTTATAATGAGGAAGGTGAATTTTTTTAGCCCCCACTTTTTATGGCATTTTTGAAAAGAGCGTTAAAATTTTTTGAGGCGTTATTTTTTCTTAGAACGATTAGAGCATGGTAAGTATTTTTAATTAATTTTTAAAAATCGACCTAAAAAGCCTGTGACGTCATCAATCGGGCATTTATTTCGGAAAGTATTGAGCGTAGAAGTTTCAGTAGCCAGTTTTTTGAAATCCCGAGGACGAGCTGATTTTATTAAACTGAACCTCGAACGATTAGTATTTGCCGAGAAAAAAGTGAACTGATGACGTCATAGGCTTTCTAGGCCGATTTTCAAAAATTAATTAAAAATACTTCGCATGCTTCAATCTTCCTAAGAAAAAATAGTGACTCAAAGTTTTTTAAATCTCTTTCCAAAAATATCATAAACTCAACAAAAAAATTTCAATTCACCTTCCTCATTGCTTATTTACTTTCTGAGTTCGCAATATTTATTTAACCTTTTTATACGCAATGTTTGATGCTATGATTTTCTTCTCTATAATATGTTTTAATACGCGATAGCTGTATATACTAAAAAATGTTATTATTATTTTCTGTTGGTGTTATAGATGTAAGAGTGGCCCAGACATGTTTTCAGGCCAGGTTCAAACCTCGATCGCCCTTTCAAAAATTTTTGGTTTTCTTTTCTTTTCTTTTTCTTCCTTCTTTTCTTTTCTTTTCTTTTCTTTTCTTTTCTTTTCTTTTCTTTTCTTTTCTTTTCTTTTCTTTTCTTTTCTTTTCTTTTCTTTTCTTTTCTTTTCTTTTCTTTTCTTTTCTTTTCTTTTCTTTTCTTTTCTTTTCTTTTCTTTTCTTTTTCTTCCTTCTTCTTAATAAAGATAATTTTTTTTTTTTTTTTTTTTAAAAAAAAAACACAATTTTTACAAAATCCAACCAAGGCATAGCCTTATCGGTTGGTTCATAATATTTTATACACAATGCATTAAATAATTACATTACTACTATATAGTCATGAAAATTATTATATTTCAAGTGTAAATAAAAATAATTGATAAAAAAAAGACATAAGTATTTTCTTATTTTGAAAAATTTAATTTGTAATGGAAAAAATAAAATTGAATATTAAATTATAATTTATTAAAGAAAAAAAATTTTATATTTACTTTCATTTCATTTTTATTTTTGAAATCTTTTAACTCTAATGGAATTTGATTCCACAATTTTGGCAATAAGAATTTTTTTGTTCTTTCTGTGAATCTATTAACAATTTTTGGAACATATAGAGGATTTGTATCTGCAATTCTAGTACTATATATATGAGTTCTAGGTATCCCATGAGAGTTTTCAAAGTAATTATCACAAATAAAAATACATTTAAAAGTTTCTTCTATTGGCAATATATTAAAATATTTGAAATATTCAATATCACTTTGTAACTTATTTCCTTTTCTTAAAATTATTTAATTTAATAAAATTAATTAAATATGTGCTTTAAAATAATAACATAACTTGTAAAATGCAGTGAAATAAGTAGAGCTATAAGGAAATCAGCCGATAAGATTGTGTACTTTTGGTGATATAAATTCTAAAAAAAAAACAAAAAAAACAAAACATTGCACTTAAGTTTGATTCTTTTTAACTATACATTTTTATTAAACTTCAATTAATACGTAAAATTAAGTGCAACATATATATATATATATATATATATATATATATATATATATATATATATATATATATATATATATATATATATATATATATATATATATATATAATATTTTGACAACCTTATCAAAAACACCTTTAATTTTTCCTAAAATAATGACACATAAACTTTATCTCCATGGGTGACGAATGAAATTCACAGTTTAAAAATTTTAACTTTATAATTTATAACATTATTAATCCGTAGTTATGACGTACAAGCATTTTTATTATCTTTTAAGCATTACATTTAACATGACCTATAAAAGCAAATACAAGAGTTGGAGATGAAAATTCTTATTCTACATATTTATTACATTTTAATATGAGGATTAATTTATTATGTGATAAGTTACTTCTGTTACAATATGACAATTGAAAATATGACAATTATATATTTATGTACGGATTTTTGTAGTATTATGTGACTGATTATACAAGCTTAATTTTATATAATTATCTCTCCCCTCTAATTGGCATGCTTATTTAGGATTCCTAGAAAATAAAATTTGTATTTAGCTCTATATTATCTATTATTTTCACCATCAATTAAACAAAAATTGTTTATTGCTATTTAATGATTTTTATATTTGTTTTCGTTTATTTACAGATACATACATTAGAGTTTAAATTTTTTTATAATGCATTATTTCAAGTGCATGAAATTCAGGCAATAACACAGATTACACATATTTTAAAATATTTTAGAATAATGTGCGTAATATAAATTAACAATACTGTACAATGCAACATCCTGTGCGTATGTCGCAGGTAAAATGTTAGAAGAGATGTTTATTTATATATATATATATTATATACAGTATAGGTTTAACTTAATAGAAGTGCATTCATAACTCCAGCCAGACCTGGCAGTGGTGATATATATATATATATATATATATATATATATATATATATATATATATATATATAAGCTAAAAATTTAACTTTTACGTAGGTATATTTATATATTTGTATTTTAATATAATGTATGAAATTTATGCATAATTCTTTCTATTTTTTTTTTCTACAGTAAAAAGATTTTGTTTGTTATTTCATCTAAATAGATTATATAATGTAAAAATTTATATAATAAATAATTAAAACCAACCGATAAGGCCTAGGCCTTGGTTGGATTTCTGTGTATATAAGTGATAAACTATAAAAAAAAAAAAAAAAAAAAAAAAAAAAAAAACAAGTCAAAAGTATCCCTGAATGATTCATCAATCCACCTCCCTCATCTCATTCATGTGCATTTTTATATATAAATATATAATATAAATAAGAATAAGGAACTCTATTTCTTTCCCCATTTTCAATATGGCAGACTATCAGATGGATTTGAAATGTCATCTATGACATTTCTTATGTATCTTATGACCTCTAATTGAGGTTATCATCGTACTTGTAAATTAGTAGGTATATCAATATGCAATATCTTTTCTTGTTCTTATTTTTATTTTTTTAATCAGTGGAAGCATTATTTAGTTTGTATTATGTCACATAACACGTTATGAAGAAACAATTTCAATAATTGCAGACCTTTTTATTATTATTATTATTATTTTACGATGAGCATCCCTGCATTTGCAGTAATAAAAACGTATGCACTTTAAAATATAGTCAAAAGTCTTAAAATTGAAGGGATTTTTGTCATTTAGCGTGGGCTTAAAATATGGGTCTTGATTATTAATTATAATTTCGTCTATAGAAATGTTTGTTTCCCTCTCTCTCTCTCTCTCTCTCTCTCTCTCTCTCTCTCTCTCTCTCTCTCTCTCTCTCTCTGAATTACTTTAAATGTTTTAATTATTAGTTGCTAGCATTGTCTCTAGCTTTTCGTCAAATAAGTAATTTGAATTTTATTTTTTAATAATATTGCAGATGAATCACTTCATAGGAGTAGCAATTATCATAATTTTGGTTCAACAATGCACTTCTATACCAACAATTGAAACCAACATTCTACAATACACTTCACAACAAAGGAATCTTGAAGAGTATCTTCTTCCTAAAGCCTTATATCCTTTAGCTTATAATATTCGTATAATTCCATATCTAGAGAGTCCTATTGCAAAATTGCATACATTCGATGGTGAAGTTACTATTAGATTCATAACCAGAGAAGCTACATCGCAAATTATTATACATGCTCATGAAGAAATTGAAATTCAAGGAACAGATTCACTGGCTTTAAGAGTATGGAATTCATTTCCACCAACTTTTTTTCCAATTGCTAATTTTACCAGAACTCAAGACGATAAAAACTTTTTAATAATAAACTTAGTAAATAATGTAACTATTGGTACTGAATATGCTCTTAGAATTATTTATACTGGAAAATTAAATGATGATCTTAAAGGATTTTATAAAAGTTCATATATGGATAATAATGTAAAAAGGTAAGTTGAAGTTTCAATTTTTATCTTTTAAAACATTACAAGAGGTATTTTTTTAAATGATATTGATACTTGTTACAATTTTAAATTTGTCCAGAGTCCATTATAGTTATACAATTAATTTTAAAGATGATCTCTATTGATATGATATCTAGCTTTAAAGAATTTTCTAGACGTCAATATAGATTATATCCATATGACTCTTTTTTTGATCTCTCTGTTTTCGTGATTAATATTTATTTATACGTCAAATTTTAAAATGTGCATTTTAAAATTATGATGGTTTATAAATCATTACAATATATTCAGTGTGCTAAGAAATTTGATTGCATCATACAATCTACAACATTAAAATTCTATATGTATCAAATTATTTCAATTGTAAATTATTACTTAACATTTATGATTTGTGTGAACAGGTTTATATTATACGATATCTCGACGTATCTACAACATGAATAAAATAAAATAAAGTAAAATGACATGTACTGTAGGGTTATTTAAAGCATTTGCTAATACAAGTTTATATATCAGACCATAAGAAAAGAAAATGTACTTACAAATTAAGATAAATTTCTTTATTAATTTATTTTATTTATTAAACATTGGTAGCTTACAGTAAAACATCACATCCATATAATATGTTATACTACATGCGTCTCGTCAAAATTTTCTAATTATAATCTAAACATATAACTTAAAGAAGAAAAAAATATATAAAGAATTACTTTTGAGTGAAAGCTTAATTTATAGTACGTGTTTATGATTTACGTTTTACGGCCTATACGGTGTACGGTAACATAATTATAAGTTACTAAAATTAACTCAAAATCTCTTAAATTTGTTTACACAATCATTTTATTTTTAATAAATTTGAAAGATTATCATAAAATCGTATATCATCATTTATGTAAAGATTCTTTTATTTTGTCAAACAATATACTAATAAATTACTTTTATTAGAGGCCAAAAAAGGTACAAACAATATGATAATTATTGCTTGATCTAACGTCCCTATAATATACCAGGTACTCTCACTCCATAAGAATTATTAACAACTTTTTTTCATAGTTGAGAGGTCAAGTTTGCCATTTAACTGCATGTTATTTGAGTGAGGTTTGTAACGGTTTTGGTGAGAGTTCCTCTTGATCTAGCATGACGACTATATATATATATATATATATATATATATATATATATATTATATATTTATATTACTAATGAATAATGATGTTCGTAAACCCTGTTCCCTTGCTCCAAAAAAAAAAAAAAAAAAGCACAATTCCATTTAAAAAGCATTAGTTGATCTTCATTTCTTTTGTAGTTTGGAGCACAAAACAGGGTTTATGAACATCATTTTTTTTACTATGTAAGAATTCTATTTTATGATTTTTAAAAGTAAAAAGTTTTGAACTTAATTGTCAAACTTATTTATTTTAATGTTATTTACTTTTTTTAACTACAGTAATAATGAATGCAATAAAATATTATTTTAGATGGTTGGCAGTAACAAAACTAGAACCTTACTCTGCTCGACGTGTTTTTCCTTGCTTCGATGAACCTGACTTCAAATCAAGGTTTACTGTCGTTGTAGCCAGAGAACCAGGTTATAATGTAGTTTCAAATATGCCTATTTCAACTCAAAATGAAGCAGTGTAAGTAAATTGTTTTTTTTTTTAAAGATTTTTAAAAATTATAATAAATAATAAATGTATATTATGATACATTATTTATAGTAAAAAAATGTGCTTCTTCTCTTTTTTAAGTCTTTAAAAAAAATAGCTGTCCTTTTTTAAAAATTCCTGAGAAAATTATAAAGAAACATTTTCTACATTTCTAAATGCTTATTAACTTTTGTACAACAAATATATTAATCTAGTAAATTTGGTGTTAAAAATCTCATTTCTTTCATAAAATTTGTTGTCTAGAACAATATATATATATATATATATATATATATATATATATATATATATATATATATATATATATATATATATATATATACTGTATATTGAAAGTTCTAAAAATGGTCCACGTTTTAGAAAACGCAACAAATAAGCTATAACACCAAATTCATCCTAATAGTTTTTTTTTTCAAATTATTTATAAATTTAAAACGCATTATGTTATTATTATTATATAATATTTTTTTAGAGAAAATTTGCCAGGCTGGAATTGGGTAGTATTCCAAGAATCAGCAATTATGTCTACATATCTAGTAGCTTTCTCAGTCAATCAATTTGGCCTCATCAATTACTTGGGAGGAGATCGCGAGTAAGTTTATATCTACCTTTTTATTTTATTTTTATTTGTGCTACGTTGTGATCATGGTGGTTGTGATGATAAAAATAAGTTATTGAACATAATATTTACTATATATTCACAAGATGAAGTTGAATATTTGTTTGAATAATTACCTGCAAAGAGCAAAAATTGTAAAATAAAAACCTTAAAGGAATAGACCAGAGAAAAAACATAATCATTTATATCACAAAACACTTGATGGGATTTACATAAATAATATTAGTTAACAGTTTGTCTCAAAACCCAACAGTAGCCCCGTAGCAGTGATCAGAAATTTCACTTTATGCAACCCGCAACCCGCACAACATTTTCATACTAATTTTTGCATGTTTCTGATGTCATAAACATAAATTTTTACGTAAATTGCATACTTTACAGTATTTTCACGCTCTCTCGTGGGGCTACATTAACATTCTGGTATAAATTGTCATCAGTTTTGAAGATCCCATTTCGTGTTTATTGATTAAAAGCACATGTTGTTTTATGTGGTCTATGGCTTTAATAGTTGTAGAGTTAATAGTAGTACAGTTTTAAATTCTTTGATAAAAAAAAATTAATTATGTTAGATGCAAATAATAGTATATAATAAAAAAAAAGGATGAATACATTTAAATTAACTATTAGAAGCTAAACAATAATTTTTTTTAATTTTATAGATAAACATATTACGTATAACTTTAATAGATGTAACAAAATAGCGTTCATATGAGATATATAAACTCATCACATTGTTTAAATAATTGATTAATTTAGTCAAAGTGCTCGTGAACTTTATATAATTTCATCGAAATATTTAAGAGATAAGGTTTATCACGTAGACTAAATTGTTTACTTTTATAAATTACATAATTTAAATAAGCAACAAATAACGACATCATCATCATATTATATAATTCACATAATAATATCAGCTAGAAAAGACATATATATGATAACATTGGAAAAAATACCAACTGTTTAAAAATTATCACTAAAAAAAAAAAAAAAAAAAAAAAAAAGTGCACTACACTATAGTTACGATTCCTAACTTATATTTTAGATAAACACTTTTTAGTTATTATGATTCGAGCAGCTAAAATAATACATTTTAGCAAATTATTAACAATATCTAGTTTATAACTTAAAATAGCCTAAAATAGCCTAAAATAACTGCAAACAACTTAAAACAACTTAAATTTTAGCCATTGTTAATAATTTGCTAAAATGCATTATTTTAGCTGCTCATTATAACTCAAAAGTGTTTATCTCAAATTATAAGTTACGATTCGTAACTGAAGTTATGCACCATTTTTTTGAGTGACTAAAATGGTATTTATATTAATCATAGTGTTACATAATTTTCAATAAAAGTTGAATTTAAATTTTATGGAGATTATGTTATTCAATATCTTATATCTAAAATTAAGTATCATTAAAATAAAGTTAGATCAGAATCATTTAAAAGTGTTTAGTTTATTATTTTAATCTTTAAAGGGCGTAATAAATATTAGCATCGAGAGTTATAATTTTTTTTCCTGACTAAATAGAAGACTTGCGAAAAGTGGATTTAGTGCAAAAAAAATTTAACAAAGTCAGAGCCAAATAATACTAACGAAGTGCTAGCAGACTATTCTTTGTTCCTGCCTTCATTTAACATGCTTTCTTATGGGAAATGAATCAGCTATAACTGAGTATAAATACTTTTTGATACTGAAATTTTTACTACATATATACTGAACCTCAAAGGTTTTGCATTCCTGCAAATTAAAAAAAAAAAAAAGTTGTTAAGTTTTGTTATTAAATTGACTTCAAATTCAGGAAAACAAAAGCTTTGAAGCTCAATAATTTACAGTAAAAATTTCAGTATCGAGAAAATTTGTTAACTCAAGTTACAGCTGCTTCATTCCTCCATAAGAAAGCAAGAATTAACATAAAGATGTATTTATTCTAGAGCTTTTTTTATGAATTACAACAATATTTTTGTATTTGTGTTTTCTATTTAATTTTATACTACATTACGTCTAGAGAGAGAGAGAGAGAGAGAGAGAGAGAGAGAGAGAGAGAGAGAGAGAGAGAGAGAGAGAGTCAAATATTTAGGACAGGTTAAATTTATAGTTTAGTTATGTTAGTTGATAATACCATGTGTTTGCAATAAGGCTTAAGTTGTGGGCAAGACCATCAGCTGTGCAACAAGGACAGTACGCAAACAGCGTAGTCACTCCATTAGTCATGAGCTTCATGGAGCAGTTTACACAATACAATTACTCTCTACCCAAAATGGACCAACTTGCGATTCCAGATTTTGCGTCAGGTGCTATGGAAAACTGGGGCATGGTTACATATAGGTAAACTGGCATTTCAGAAATTACGAAAGTTAAGTCTTGATTACACGGTGCAATAATTTTCACTGTGCAATAAAATTTGATTCTATACAATCAAATTCTATTGAGTGCAATTTCCATGTAATAATTGCTAAATTGTTATAAAATTAAATTTATTGCATAGTGCAATAGTGATTTTTGTGAACAGACCTATATATATAATTCACAAATTAACACAGAAAATGTACTTTTTTTTATAAATATTTAACTGTTTAATTAATTTCAGAGAGACGTACTTACTTTTTGAAGAGGGTGTATCTTCAAGTAGAGATAAACAGATGATCGCTGCTGTAGTTGCCCATGAACTATCACATCAATGGTTCGGCAACCTAATATCCCCTGAGTGGTGGAACAACTTGTGGTTGAATGAAGGATTTGCTACTTTCTTCGAGTACTACGCCACTGCACACGTACGTTTATTTGTTTCTTAAATTAAATATCTCTTTATTTAGTGATAAGATGATTATTATTAATTAATAATAATACAATGTAATATTAATACTTGAATATGTGGAGAAAAATGCAATTCGCTTATTATATACACAAAGTAAACTGTATACCACCGAAATCCGAATTCTAGTTCGTCAAAAATATAATTTAAATAACATATTAAATTATTAAGTATAGATTAAATGTAAGGTAATATATTTATTTTTTACAAAAACTGTGAAATGAAATTGATTAAATTGTTGTTGAAATGACTGCAATCAAAGAGCGCCTGCAAGATTCAATGACTATGCAACCTGCACAACGTTTGTGTATCATAAATTGCCTGTATTTCAGGCGTTTTTTACGTTTGGAAGATTTTTGTGAGAAAAATAAGTTGTTTTTTCTGTTCTGGCTTCTGGATCATACATTTGTCAAAAATATTTGACTTCTATGAAATATGAGTAACTGTGAAATATAAAAATATTTTGGTGACTAGGTGGAGCCCACTTGGCAGATGAGAGAACAGTTTGTGATTGATAGGATGCATACAGTGATGCAGACGGACGCATTGAGCACCACGCATGCAATCATCGTAGATGTTGACAGTCCAGACTCTCTCGATTCCATGTTTGATGTCATTGCTTATAACAAAGGTAAATAATTTGTATGCATAAAAAATTAGCACATTTTTTTAATTGCTCTTCAAATATGACAAATATATATATAAAATATACATTGCTTTCGATGTGTTATATACCAAATATATAATTTCAGACGATGTAAGGCTTTAGAATTAATTTCTTAAATGTTTAATTCATATAAAAATTCTCGTCTCGTAATATTGGGATTAATTTCCCGTCCATAATATAATATATATATATATATATATATATATATATATATATATATATATATATATATATATATATATATATATATATATATATATATATATATATATATATATATATATAAAGTAATAAAATTTGACTGCAAGTATAAACTAATTATCTCTGATCTAATTTTTAGTAAAATTGTGTTGACAATATTAAAGCCCTTGTCAACTTACCTTTTTATCATTTAGAATACTACATATATTGATAATTACCATACCATATTATCCATGAATTAGACATCATTAACGTTGATTTTGTCCTTATTTTCATTTTGACGGTTATTTCATGCATCTGATGTCACAATATACCGATGGCGTGCAAAGAACTTGAGTGAGGGGCTTAAATTTATCACATAACCAGAGCGGTGACTGTGATTGTTGGCGGTACATTGTGACGTCAGATGCGTGAAATAACAGTCAAAATGAAAATAAATACAAAATCAACGTAATGGTGTCTCATTCATGAATAATAAGGTATGGTAATTATCAATCTAGTATTCTGAATGATAAAAAAGTAAGCTGACAAGGGCTTTAAAATATACAGCCTAACTTCTGTGTCTCTTTAGGTGGTTGCATGGTACGAATGATAGCAGCTATCATGGGAGAAGAAAGATTTAAAGCTGGAATTAAAAATTATTTTGATTCAAGGTATATCTATAGTAAAATATTTTTTTAAAATGTCATCAGTTTTTTAACATATTTTACAGGCTTTTAGTAAAAGCACAAATAGAATTACTAAAACATAGAAAATAGACTAAACTTTAAAAATTTCAGGGCTTTGACAACAGCTAATGCGGAGCACTTATGGCATTCACTTCAAACACAGGTTCTTCCTGGTTCATTGCCCTCAAAAGTCAATGTGTCACACGTTATGGATACTTGGACCCTGAACCCTGGGTATCCAGTTATCACGATTGAAAGAGATTACGAAAGGAACCGTGCGAATATATCACAAGTAATTTTTAATTCTTGTTACCCATTAAAATTTGCCCCGTTTTTCATTTTTTTTGTATCTCTTTCGTTAAAAAACACTTTAAAGATTTGATAATAATTTGAATGCTTTGTCTTTTATTAATTTTATCAATCATTAATTGAAAAAAATGTACAAAAATGAATAAAAGAATTGTAAGGTTTAATACTGGTTTCATAAAGAAGTATATATATATATATATATATATATATATATATATATATATATATATATATATATATATATATATATATATATATATATATATATATATATATATATATATATATATAATATAAAAGTTTTTGTAAATTTTAAACATTAGTAAACAATTCTTACCGCACACCCTCATTCATTATTTAATTTTCATTATATCATCATGAATAAATTATATTTAATCCGATTTGTACGACATACTGTACTGTATAACAGTTAAATTGATTAAACTGTCAAGTTTTGTATTCAAAATTTAATTTAGTCCAAAACGTAACTTAATATTTTACTTTTCAAAAACCGAGATGCTATATTAAATTGTTAAAATTTTTAATTATATTAGGATCGCTTCTCTACGTTTTTGGATGTTGCTCACAAAGAGATTTGGGTGATTCCCGTCACTTTCACATCTCAAAAGTGGCCAAACTTTACAAATTTCCAAGTTAAGTTATGGCATACAAGTTCAGGGCAAGTGACTATGTATGAAGGACTACCTACTGCTGATGAATGGATTATTGCTAACACAATGCAAGCAGGTCAGATTTTTTTTAATCATTTTTTGATAATAAAAAAAAAGACATGATTTATTTTGGTTTCAATTTCTACAAACCATAATACAAAGTAGTAGAGGCTTGTAGTTAAAAATTTGTACTTACTATATTTTTTGTGCATTTATCTCTGAACATTTATGCTTATGCATTGAACTCTAATGCATATAGAGTATCTAAAATTATCCTAAATTTGTTACTATAATAATAAGCTGCAGTTCTTGGCACAGCTTACATCATGCGCAAAGTGCTTAGTTTGTGACCCCTCTATATACCACCTGCAGTTTCTGACATAATTGGTATTTGATTATTCTCACCTTCACCTTGAATCAAGTATAGGATTCCGGTGTTGGTGTTACAGAAGAAGAAAGAAAAGGACTAATACTGATAACTTTATTTAAGGCGTTGTGAGGGCATGATAGTCCAAATATTTAAAAAATTTACTCTCTGTAACAGTGACTAGTAACTCACTATACCAGTGCATGTGTACTGCGTGTACTAAATGAAATGGATAGAAGAGAGCATACACTAATGTTTAGGTATGCCGTATAGTACATATCCACAGACCACAGTATTCAATATAGTACAGTGTATTCATCATATTGCATCGATACTATACCTTTAACAGTTTGAATATTAAGTGATGATAATACTCGTACACACGTGTTTTTAAGTATAACGTTCTCTCTGTATTATGGGAGTAAACTTTTTTTTTTTTTTTTTTTACTTTAGGTAGCATAAATATTGAATTGGATTTTTTTTTCCAATTATATGATTTCAAAAGTAACTTACAACGTTAGTGGTTATTATTAACAAAATTGATATTATGATTGCAGTTTTTTTTTTTACATGTAGAATATGGATAGTTTTTGTTTTTATACATTTAATTTTAATACTTACAGGTTACTACAGAGTAAACTACGATATAAAGAACTGGCAAATGATTATAGAATCGTTGAACGATAATACAGAAATGCAGAAAATTCACATCATAAATCGTGCTCAAATTATGGATGATGCTCTAGCTTTGGCACGAGCAAAATTACTTGACTACAATATGGCAATAGAGACTACATCCTATTTATCTCTGGAAAAGGAGTACATACCTTGGGCAGCTGCTCTTACTGCGCTTGGATATCTTAAAGATCGTCTTTATGATGATGAATCTAGACAATTATTTGAGGTAAGTTCAATAAAAAGTAGAAATTTGATGGGTGGAATATAATACTAAATTATTTCTACATTATTTCCAGTGGTATACAGTGGGTAAAATTGAACATATGTATTCCGAAGTACAAGGATTCAATGTATCAACAGATGACGAACATTTGAAGAGACTTACGCAAACTTTAATTTTGACTTGGGCATGTAAGCTTCGACACGATCAATGTAGAACAGAATCTAATGCACTCTTTACATTTTGGACAGAACAGTTTAATCCTGATATCATTAACCCGTAAGTAATTTTTTTAGGAAAATCAAATGATTTTTTTCCCCTGAATAGTATTTCAGATATATAAATACGTAATATATTTTTTTATTGATTATAAACCCTTTAATGTAAACTATTAAATTTCTAGAATTGACCCAGATTTAAAGAGCGTTGTATATTGCACTGGGATGCAGGATGGTGCAAAAGAAGAATATGACTTTTTGTTTGAACGTTATGAAGTAGCTTCTAACGTAGCTTCAGAACAAGCTTTAATAATAAGTGCCTTAGGTTGCTCTCAAGACACAGAACTTTTAAAAAGGTAAAAAAATTTAGGAATAAAAAAAGAAAAACATATTTACGTAAATACATAAATTTACAGTTTCCTGGAGGAGTCTAAGACGCCTAACTCACGAATTCGTCGCCAAGATGCACACCTTGTGGTCACTGCTGTTTACGATAATCATCTTGGAGTTGACCCAGCACTTGACTTTTTGCTGGAAAACTTCCAATTACTTCCTCAGTTGTAAGTTATATATATATAAATATAAATAAAAACTCTGTCGTTATATAAGCAAAATGTTTAAACTTAAATTTGTTTTCATTTCTTTTTCATAAAATAGGTTACAAATAAAGTCCCTTGTTATTGTTTAGAAAAGCAACTTTAAAAAGAAACAAACATGAAAAATGAATGTTTATAAAGGAAGCATAATACTTTAATTAATTAAACATATATATTATCATATTACTTTAACTGTAATTCAAGTATTGTTAAATTGCAATGTAAATCATTGAAAGAAAATTTTACTAGAAATTTTGATTTATTTTCTTAATATAATTAACATAAATTAACTAATTATATAATTTTATATTTCTCAGGTATGGAGGCTTTGGTCGAGTCAATCGTGTATTCTCTGGCATTTCAGTAAAATTAAACACCGCAGAACAGAAATCTAAGGTATATAGGAATTTTTTTAAAGTAATATCAATGTTGAATAAGAAAATGTTACAATTTGTAACGTTTTGTGAATTATTAATGAATTTTTATAGGAATACCCATGATTGTTTACAGGATTCAAAGGTTTGGGCTAAATTTGCAATATTTTTCTTATGAGAGAAATATGCGAGGAGTATTTTGTAGGAATATAGTTGAAAATTCAACTTTATAGTCGTGTGTATACTGTATTACACGACAGATACTACAAAAATAAACTAACATATGGGTACTTTGTTAACAGATTGAAGAATACATCAACGCAAACAATTCTACAATAAGCTCTGAGGGAGTTACCATCCTCACAAATACAATCAAAAATCTGGATGAAACTTTAATGTGGCATCAAGAACACAAACAAACTGTCGTACAATATTTCAAAGAACTAAGAGGTGCTGATGATTCTGAAGAGGATTCAGCAAGTTCTATAATTTTATCATCTCTTTTGTTAATGTCCTGTTTATCTATTCTGATTCTCAAATAAGTAGGATGTATTTCACATTTATATATATATATATATATAATATATATATATATATATATATGCATATCTTTTATTTATTACGTTAGTAAAATAAAATCACATAATATTATTACTACTATATTTTATTTGATAAATTCATTAAAAATAATCATAAAATTTGATTAAATATCTCGTATATCTAACAAAATTATTGTCTTTCAAGGAAATTATTTATTTTATTAAATTGATAAAAAAAAAATGAAAGCCAAATTGTATAAAATATATATATTTAATTTTAATAGTGTTAAACTATTATGTATGTATGTATGTATGTATGTATATATATATATATATATATATATATATATATATATATATATATATATATATATATATATATATATATTATTGCTATTGCATTGAATTTTAAAAGTAAAACAATAAAACTAAAAATAAAAACTTATAACTTAACAAACAAATATTTTTTATCGTTTTTTCCCCCCTGTATTAAGATTTCTTTGGTAATTCAACTTTTTTTTATTATTATTATTTATTTTATGCCAGGTTTATAGGATAACCGATAAACCTTGCGTTTTATGTATTCCTTATAAATCAGATGGTATATAAGTATAACAGTTTAATTTATTTTCTTGGAATTTTTTTTCTACTTTCAATTTTATTATCTTTGATAACAATTTACATGAGTATAAGATAATTTGCAATTATGATTGATATCATAGATTCATCCTTTATGCGTCATCATTACAAAATATGATGAAAATAACGTGCTTGATTGTCGCTACGCAAGAAACGTGCCTAAAAATGAAATCAAGGTTATTATATCAAATATTTTTCATTCAACTTTTCTATTATAGTGACAAAACTAATACATTATCTAACATCTACAAAAAATGATACCACGCTACCAAAGTAGAAAATTAAATTTTGAAAAACAACAACATATTTTTCATATTTATTTAGGTGTGTTATGGTCTATTATTATACGTATTCTTTTTATATTTTTATATATTTCAGTTCAGTTTCAGTTTCTTTATTGATCAAAATACCAGTTAGTACATGTTGATTAAAAAAAATACGTACGCAAATAAATATATAAATAACACGTGCATTATAAAGTGTTTACCATCAGTCATTTTATATATTTAGGATATTTTTTATATACAAAAATTAATATATTTCAAACAATATTATTTTATAATTATTTTATGTTTATTGATATTATTAATATTATATTTTCTTTGCAAATTTAACGTAATGAAATATTAAAAGATGCAAAAATAATTTTTAATTTTTATTACTTTATTTATTATTATTACTCGTCTTTTCACTAACATCATTTTGATAATATAAATTTGAGCATCGCATCATGCAAAAATGAATATGACTTTATTTATTTATTTATTAATTTATTTGTCAACCAAAAACAGGCTTGCGCCCAATACATTGGCGGTACACTCATAATCAATATATTACAATCAAATTAAAATTAAAAATAAAGCATACACTAAAATAGGATTACAAATTATTATACTATTATTGATTTATAGAATACTTTTATTAAGCAACATAAAAAATCAATTAGTATCTAAATTGATTATGTTATCTATTAATCAATAAAATAACGTTGCTGTATATATATATATATTTTGCTGTTGAATGAATAAAATACCAAAAAAATAAAAGCAAGACTTTATTACTTAACAAAGAAATAAGTCGTGCTAAACAAATGATTTATTTCACGGGTAGTTTTAATATTGTTGCAGATCTTTTTTAGTGGGTTTGAAAATTTAGATACAATACACAGTTTTTAAACAAATTAAGATAAAACAAATATTGTATACGTTTTAATATATTATATATGTGTATTAATATACGTGTATTATATTGCTTAATACAAGCAATTCACTTTTTCTAATTTTAGAAATTTGAAGAGCCATCATGAACTGTTCACATGATTCTCTAGAATGTCGTTCGTAAGTGAATATATTATATCTTCATTGTTATTGTAAATTATTATCGATTGGTTAAAGTATGAACATTTATTATTGGGCTTTGTATTGTAAACGTACGATATAAGGTTGCATGTGTCTATAATATATATATATATATATATATATATATATATATATATATATATATATATATATATATATAAATATATATATATATATATATACATAATATATAATTATATTTTATATGCATATTGTAACTTTTTGTGATAATTTTTAATGCAATAATAGTACATAATCTCTTTAAAGCGTTAAAGTAAATAGCATTTCTTGTATGTTATTGTAAATCTTAATAAAAAAACAATTGTAATATAGACAATTAATGGAACGGGGTTCAAATTAATTATTGTTATTATTTTACAAAAAAACAGCGGTATGCTGTAGAGAAATTTTTTCGATGATAATAACTACATGTTGAATTCCTTTTCTTCTTCATGTACGAATACTGCATGTTACTTATAATTATTCCCCATCAAGTTCTATATATATATATATATATATATCATATATAATAAATATCATAAACATTACACTAAAAATGATGTCATAACTTTACTAAGTCTTTTGATAAACCATCTATACCGTCATCTCGTCTAGCCAAAACTATGATTATTCTTATCGGTCAAAGCAATTAATAAATGACAAAGATAGCTTTGATTAACATATATAGTACATAAAGAAATAAAAAATTATTTATACATAAAGAGATTAAAGAGTTTAACGATTGTGACTTGCAACACGTGCAAGTACGTTGCTTAGGAAAAATTGTGATTAACAATTAATAATTTTCAGATTAGAGATTTCATGTTTTATTACATTACAATCAAATTGTTAACTTGAACTTTGAAACCTTAGTTAAATAAATTTAAAATATTAAATAAAACTAATTATATACTCTTTATAGTAAGTGAAAAATTACTTTATTTTTTAACAAACTTATATACTATATAAAATAAAATTTATGCAAGCAATAAAATATTATCAATTACAATAAATTTTGCACTCTTAAATTTTTTTAAAAAAAATTTTTTTTTCAGTGATTTACCAATTGGTAATGGACCAATTCCCACGTGGATGATAATCGTTGTTACTTCTTGTGGATTTATTGGTCTGGTATGTGTGGCTCTTTACACAAACTACATAACCAGTGGAAGGTAATTTTGTCTCCCAGTCATCCCAGGTTGAGGTAGATCTGGTAGATTAAGAGAGAGAGAGAGAGAGAGAGAGAGAGAGAGAGAGAGAGAGATAGAGAGAGAGAATTATTAATGTTTTTGCAAATTTCGCATTAATTTTTAATCAAAAGAATACAAATACTTTAAAATGTTTAACTTATCTCTATTATTATTTAAATATATGCATGATGGTTAACATTCAATTATAAAAGTCATGCTTTCAGAACTTTTTTGTTAAAAAAAATCTTTGATGCGAATAGTGGATTTATGATATGATTGAAGAGATATTTTTAAAGGCTGCTTTCAGGGTTGTAGTTATAGATTTTTTGATATCATTTGAAAGTCAACGATGATAACAAATATTGATACAATTTTTAAAACACATTATCATTAAATTAAATAAGAGAAAAAACATTGAAATTGACATGAAGCTCTCTGGGAGGGAGTAACATTTAAAAATTTGTCATTGAAACTTATGCAAAGCCATCCTCATTTGTTTTTAATATTTGAAATTTCCTTATCTATCTATATCATTAAAATAATATAATATATAAATAATATCACTGAGAAAAAAAATCTTCCTCTAAAACTTTAAATCAGTGCGATAACCCATTTCTAGCCTTATAATATTAATTGGATATAGAAATTTAAGGGTTGTATATAAATGGCTTGTATCTCAAAATTTAAAAAGAAACCTCGAAACTTTATGATGATTTGAAAGTTAATTGTAACAGCTATACCTATGATAAAATTTTCAGAAGCCGTGACCATCAG